>CM053583.1:249337818-249376002 GCA_028627135.1 Pseudochirops cupreus | reverse complement strand
AGAGAATAGACGGGGGGAGGGGGAACACACTGGGATGGCTGTTTTGGGGTGGTGGGTAGGGGAAAGAAGGGGAGAAAATATGTAACTCAAAATCTTGTGGAAATGAATGATGCAAACTAAAATAAAATTTAAAAAAATTTTAAAAAATTTAAAAAAAATTAAAAAAAAATACATGATATATAGCACCCAGGAAAGCATGCTTTGGGGAATTTGTCAGACCTTGTTTTTCTGTACGATAATGAGATCTCCACCCTGACTTAAAATTTCTTCTGCCCTTTATCTTGTCTAATTATTTGTGCTTCCTTTAGGATAATTTACAAACGCATTCTAATATAGCTTCTTTATTCACAATAAATAATAAAGATATCCTAGTAATAGGGGCTTCATTAGCAACAGTAGCAATAAATCAGAACAGTATGAAATGGTAGGTACACCCAATGTGCTCCTTTCCCAGTCCAGTACCTTTTGAGTATCCCGCTTAAACCCCCAAAGTGGCAGACAGAGCTAAAGCACAGAAGTCAAATTTACTGTCATTCCAAACTAACTTGTAAGGTGAGCTTTTACTTAGGAATATTTCCATTCATGAATTGATATCTTTAGATCTGTTTCCATTGGTGTAACAGAAAGTTGTAGTGCTCTATCAGGCTTTTGCCCAGTGACAAACCAGTAACAGAAACTCAAATAGTTTTATATGTTTCCTCACCTCTGGTGGTTTCCCTTATATTTATTTAATCAAGCCTCTATCCCTTTCATTGAGTCAACACAAAGGGTTGTTTCCATATCTTGAGATGAACACTGCCTCAAGATGAGTATGTGTTCTTGAGAACTCTTACTGTTTCTCAATTTTAAATTTCCAGTGTGATTACTGACACTTCAGTAATCAGCAAATGCTACAACTCAAGACTAAATTTATTGTTTTGTTGGTTATCTGGATTTAAGAAATGGAGAAAATATTCATGATGCAGATTAAAATTAAATATGTAGTATGGGTATATTTTCCCCAGAGAACTGTTTTGTTAAATATTTACCAGTACACCATTGTCTATATGTAATAGTCTTTCTAGGACAGTTGGAAAAAGAAAAAGGTGGAAGATCTTACAAGCAGGGACAATTTCCCCATTCTCCCACTTCATGTTCAAGAAAAATCTTTTTTTTTTCTTTTTAAGTGCTTCATCTTTGCCTGTTCTATCACATTCACAATCATTAACTCATAAATGCTCATGGACATCTGTGTGGATGGAGAACATGTCTTATGCTTCTATGCTGTAGAGAAAGAATTTACTGACATGTGTATTTAATTAAATATTGTTTAAATCTGTCCTGCCTTGTACCACATAGCTTGAACTAACTTGCTTGTATTTAGTTCAAGGTCTACATTTAACATCACTGGTCCTGAGGGTACTTGTCTTTAGCAGTAGGATGTCGTATTCAGTGAAATTCTATGTGACTTACACTGCTAAAATCTTGTGATTCAACTAACATAGCACAGAGAGATAAGGACCACTGAATTAATTTCCACCCCATGCAGAAAAGCATGCTATAATACAGTAGTTTCTGGTTAAAATTGTCTTCATTTTTTTTTTTAGTTGAGAGAAGATATTTGATCCCAATAGTGATAGATCCCACCAACTGAGTTAAATGAAAGCTGCTGAGAAGCCCTGTGACACATTTACTTTGTGGACTAACCATCTGCATTAACATCAACTTCAGAACTTCTGATTTCAGAAGGGAAAGGGAGTGTCACATACTCTATCAAAAAATCTTTGTCTGTGAACATCTGATATCCCCAGGAAACCAAATCAGAAACCACTTAAAATAGTTTCTGGGTCAGAAACACAAAAAAAGATGATGAGGAAGAAATAGCCAAATCAGCAGGCAGAGTCCCCTAAAGTCCCTTAAACTAAGTTTATGTACAACATATTGCAAGTTAGTAAGAGATCTCCTTGGTCAAACTACACTGCAGGAAAGGCACTGCAAAAGAAAATTTCCATAAGAATATGGTTCCAATAGAGCTGGCATATTGACAGAGAAATAGAAGGTTGGTATTTAATATTCATTGTCCTTCTATGGTGTGGTTTGTTTTTGAAGTTCTAGAGATTTAATTTAGCAAATATATCATATTTGATATAATACATTTATAACTGCAAAGGATCTTAGAAGACATCGAGATTAAGACTCTCATTTTTCAGATTATGAAACTGAAGTCAAGAGAGGTTACATGACTTGCCCAAAGTCACATAGATTGAAGGAGACAAAGGCAGAATTTTTACCCAGCTATACCCTCTAATTCCAAAATATGGGGTATACTTATTTTAGCATATTTTATCATATTTATTCACTCTTAGAGGAAGCTAGCTGATAGAATGAATAGAATGCTGTGCCTGGAGTCTGGACTTGATTGCCCTCTAGTATTTACCAGGTGTATGAAGCTGGTCAAGTCATTTAATTTCTATTTGCTGCAGTTTTCACAACTATAAAATGTGGATAACAATAATAATAGTACCTACCTCTGAGTTGGGAGGATCAAATGAGGTAATATTATTTAAAATGCTTAACGCAGTATCTGGCACATAAAAAGGTACTTAAATGTTTTTTACATACCCTCCCCTCTTTTTTTTTCTTTTAATGATGGAGAACAATGAGTCTGGTGAACTTAAGATCAATCTAGCACAGGACTGGACACAAGGGAAGAAGTTGCCACCTCACGATGAGTAGTTACATAGAGCCCATTCTAGACCCTTAGTTATACTACATGAGTCTTCCTTTCTTTATATCTCTCTGACCTCAAAGAATGCTGCATAGAGCATTGGGCTAGAAGTGAAAAAGAACTAAGTTCAAATTGGGCCTGAAGAAGAACTAAGTCCAAATTACTGGCTGTGTGACTCTGGGCAAGTCTCTTAGCATCTATTGCTTCAGTTTCTTCAAGTCTAAAATGAAAATAATAGAAGAAGCTGCTTTCTAATGTTGTTGAGAGGATCAAGTCAGAAGATATTCATAAAAAATGCTTAACATAGAACCTGGCATATAGTAGACTCAATAAATATTTCTGGGCAGCTATGTGATGCAATGGATAGAGTGATGCAGCTGTCATCAGGAAGACTGAATTTCTTGCATACAAATTTGGTCTTAGACATTTACTAGCTGTGGGACCTTGGGCAAGTTGCTTAACCTGGTTTGCCTCAGTTTTCTCCACTGTAAAATGAGCTGGAGAAGACAATGGCAAATCACTCCAATATATTTAAAAGAAAACACCAAATAGGGTCACAAAAAGTAAGATACAACTAAAATGACTGAACAACAACAAATATTTCTACCTAGAAAATTTAATAAATCAACTACTGAAAATACCATGCTTTTAGTGGTATATTTTAACCACTTGTTCAAATTCTATAAGTAGTAATGGTAAAAGTAGTAATGGTAAATGGACATTAAAGCATGAGACTGGGGTGAAGCCAAGATGGTGGAGAAAAGGAAGCAAGACATCTGAGTTTTGCCCCAAACCTCTCTAAACAGCTTTAAATGATGCCATAAAACAATTCATGGAGTAGCAGGACCCACAACCAGTTCTAATTTTTAAGGATTTTTTTTTCTGCTTCAGTTAACTTTTGTATCTCCTTTTCCACTTGGACAATTTTACTTTTTAGAGAGTTATTTTCTCCAGTTATATTTTGCACTTCCTTGACCATTTTGGCCAATTTACTTTGTAAGAAGTTGTCCTCTTCAGTGATTTGTCTTCCATTTTCTCAAATTAATTTTTAAGAGAATCATTCAATTTTTCTTCTACATCTCTAATTTGACTCTTAAAATTCTTCTTGGAAATTAATGTTGAAAACTAAAAATAAATAAATAAGAAAAAAGGCAGATAAAATTGAAAATAAAATAAAATAAAATCTTTCTTGATCTCTTCCAAGAATGCTTTTTTTTTTGTTTGAGACTAGTTCATATTCCCTTTTGAGGCTTTAGATGTGTATAGTGTCCATGTCGTCCTCTTCTGAATTTATATTTTGATCTTTGCTGTGTCCATAGTAAAAATCTATCATCTTTGCTTTTATAATTTGCATTTTGTCCACTGTGATTGCCTTTTTCCTGACTTTTAAAGTGGATCTCTGCTTCTGGGATGCAAGGGGCTCTGTCCCACACTTCTTGTGCTGGGGATTAGGGGTCTGGTTATTGCCTTTATGTGATGTGGCCTCTGGTTTTGGCACTTGGAAGCTATATTAGGTTGTAGCTTACATGGTGCTGAACTAGAGCAGACAGATGTGTGTAGAGGTCAAGGACAGTCTCTCTATGTTTCTGAAATGTTAACCTGAAGTTCTCAGTGTGAGGTGTGGGGGAGGGGTGGTCTGACTGCTGGAGGTTTCCTCCTCTCCTAGGGATATGCTAGAGCACATTTAGGCTCAGCCTCTGGGGGATGCCTTTCCACACTGCTGTCTACCAATTCCCCTAGCTGTGCAAAGACATTCCTGGGTTTCTGGTGTTGGTGCTCACCAGCTTCACCACCCTAGGGCTCAGGATCTCCTGCTGGTCAGCTGAAGTGGGCTTGTGGCTGGCTTCCTGGGACACCTCCTCTCCTGTACTGGTTCCCTTCAGACACAGCAAGAAGAACCCCTCCTGCTAATCCCCCTAGCCTCTGGACTTAAAAAAAAAAAGCTGCTTTGCCCATTCTGCTGGCTCTACTATTCCAGGATTTCTCCTGGGGCAATATTCTCAGGGTTTCTCTAGGTCAAAAAGGCGGGTAAGAGCACTAACAGTTTACTCTGCTATCTTGGCTCCCAGAAGCTTAAATAGGTGACTTTTAAAGATTTAGTCTGTGGGTTGATAACCCCAGGAGTAATTGCTGCCTCTGTCACAGGCCCAACATAAGACTGAACTTCTCTCTCACCTAATTCTGACAGACCCCCATGCTATGCTGAGAGATCTGGGAATAACCACTGCAACTGGTGATTCAGTCTTTTGGGATCTGCTCCAGCTCTACTATGACTGAATCTGTGCTGGTGCAATCCACACTCTTTGTGCTCCTCTCCCAGCTGGGTGCAACAGATCCTTCCTGTTGACCCCTCAAGTTTACTTGGGTTGAAAATCTGCTACTCTCTGTTCTTTGGAAATTCTTCCACTAAAATCTGCTCAGATTTACCTCTTAGAGGTTTCAAAGGAATTTGTGGGAGATCTCATATCAGTCCTTTCTTCCACTTGGCCATTTTGGCTCCCCTCAAAAAGTAAACACCTTATTGGGAGTTTATGATAAAATGTTCCCCCAAATATGTTCTCACAAAGTTCCTCAAAGCTGAGCTATCTTGTCTGTGATGACCGGTGATCAAACGGAGCATGGGTAAAAGAGATTGGTACTGTGGAATGTGGAATAAACCCATAAGGTGAAATACCATCATCAGAGCAAATTCATTATATTTTCCAAATGTGGCTTTGTTATATCAACTGAGAAATTATTTTCATTACATTGTTACATGTTTAAAAGTTAAAAAAAATAAAAGCATAGTTTTATCCACCATTTCATATTTTATTGTTAGTTTTGAGTTCAAAGAATTTTAGTTATCTCTGATAAAATTACTATTACATCATGCACTCCTCATTTAAGAAAAAAAATGAGAGACTTGATGAAGAAAGTAATATTTTTAATAAATTTAGTGTTTTGAAGTAAAGCAAACATAAGCTATTTTGATGTAGAGATCTTTTCTACAAGAAAAATGAAATCCATCTCTGTGAATCTTTGACATCCAGAAAACTACTCAAATATAATTCAGGTAGTGAGTAGACCACAGTATTTATTGTTTTCCTTCAGATACTTTTCTATTCACTTTCCTTCTGATCATTTCAAACATCCGGGCTGTCTATTTACAAAGTTTCTTTCTCATCTGAGAAGGCCACTCTTCACTTCATATGAAGAAAAGTGTTACTCCATATTTTACCAAATAACAAATTTTCCTTCTAGACGGGGATTATATTAGTCATGTAGTCTAATCAATACTTGAAAAAAAAGAAACCCACTCTGAAACATACACAAATAATAAACTTGTATTTGGTGGCTTTAGGTTAAATTATTACCTTACAATTTCTCATTTTTACTTTCAACTCAACTACACCTATGGTTATTTTGTCATCAAAAGACAATTAAATTAATAGGGAATAATTTCTTCTTCAGTTTCATCAAAGGCTGGTCTGAATCAGCTCAACAATTTGGAAAAATTGAAGAATGATTTAAATACATTTTGTTATTTTTTGAAATTATTATACTCTTTTAACTTAAAATTTTGTATTTGAAGTGGCTATTTAAAGTGAAAGTAAAAAAAAATTACTAATTTTTTGTTTCTATGACATTGCTAGATAGAAAATCATAGATATCAAAATGATTTGAGGCAGAGATCAATATAGCCTGAGTTTTTATGAAACTTTTGATAACTTATTAGAACATGTAAATCAAATCTTATAGTATAGCCATTGTAATATTTCCTTTGTATTCCTTCTTACGGTTATTTATCCTTATACTTTATTAATGTCGCCTTGATAGGCAAGCAGAAGACATAACCAAAAAAAAGTTTTAATAAGCTGTGCATGAAAAATGTTAGCTCAAAGTCTTCTATATTCAGAGCAATACAACACTCAGATCTTTAACAAAAACATTAAGGCAACATTCCATCCAGCTTTTTTGTGTCATATGAACACTAAATTTAAATTCTAAAAATTGATAAAGAAAACCCCACAAGAAAAATTAAGTATCCCATTGTAAGAGAAAAAATATTTGACCTGAAGTATTTTTGCTAGTTTCTTATCTTCAGTTATTATTTCCATAAGATGCCTACACTTATTAATTTTGCTTAGGATCCATAGGATATATAAAAGTACATATTTTAGATATATCTAAAGTGCATTAAACCATTAAAAAAATGGATTATTCAAGTAAGAATTTCTAATTCTGATGTCATCAATCAGTTCATGATTATGGGAAGACATATAACTTTCACCATGGCAAATGTTGAATTTCACATTCATCATCTGATCACCTTCCAATATGTAAAATATGGGTCTAGGTTACTCATTCACTTTTCTTTCTATGTTTTTCCTTTCACTAATGCTTTGGTTACTAGTGTCATATTGTTGACTCCTCAGTTTCAAGGGGAAAATGTTTTGCCAATATAGGCAAATATGTTTCTGAATGAAGAAATTTTTGCGTGTGTCTGTCCAAAATTTCTTTTTTCTTTTGTTTTAATTAAATTTATGTTTAATTTTAGTTTACATCATTCATTTCCACAAGATTTTGAGTTACAAATTTTCTCCTCATCTTTCCCTTACTCATGGTCCCAAAACAGCAATCCCACTGTATACCCTGTCCCTCAATCTGCTCTCTCTTATATCCTCCCCTAACCCCTCCAACTTTCCAGTATGGCAAGATGGATCTCCATACCTGTGTATGTGTATCTTATTTCCCAGTTGCATGTAAATGATAATGATAATAATAATGATGATGATAATAATAATAATAATAAATTTTTTTAAACATTTGATTTTACAACTTTGAATTCCAGATTCTTTCCCTTCCTCCCTAGTCACCAACCATTAGTGGGAAGATAAGCAATTCAGTATAGGGTGTGCATGTGTAGTTACACAAAAACATTTCCATAGTGTATATATTGTGAAAGACTGACAATATTTCCCTCCATCCTATCCAATCCCCCACTTATTCTATTCTCTACTTTGACCCTGTCCCTTTTCAAAAGTGTGTGCTTCTAACTATCCCCCCCACAACTATCCTCTCCTTCATCAACCCCCCTCTCATCCCCTTCCCCCTACTCTCCTGTAGGGCAAGATACCCAATTTAACATGTGTGCTATTACCTCCCTAAGCCAAATTCAATGAGAGTAAGGTTAACCCATTCCCTTTTGTCTTCCTGTTCTTCCCCTCCATTGTAACAGTTATCCCTTGCCTCTTGTCTATGAGATAATTTACCCCTATTCTGTCTCTCCCCCTCTCCTCTCATTATATTCCTCTCTCAACTCTCAATTTCACCTTTTAAATATCATCCCTTCCTAGTCAATTGATCCTGTGCCCTCTGTCAATGTATACCTGTATACATATATACACACACTCACATATGTATTCATACAGATATATACCCTCATATATAGACATATGTGTGTGTGTATATATGTCTATGTCTATGTCTATGTCTATGTCTATCTATCTATCTATCTATCTATCTATCTATCTATCTATCTATCTATCTTTCTATCCATATAAACATACACATTCATATTCCCTTCAACTATACTTATATTGAGAAAAGTTTCGTAAGTTACAATTATCATTTTTCCATGTAGGCATGTAAATACTTCAACTTTGATAAGTTCCCTATGATTTCTTTTCCCTGTTTACCTTTTCATGCTTTTCTTGCTTCTTGTCTTTGAATGCGAAATTTTCTATCCAGCTCTGTTTTTTTTCATCAAGAGTGCTTGAAAATCTACTATTTCAAGGAATGTGATATTTTCCTTTGAAATATTATACTCACTTTTACTGGGTAGGTGATTCCTGGTTTTAATCCTAGCTCCTTTGACCTCTGGAACCTCATATTCCTAGCCTTTTGATCCCTTAATATAGAAACTGCTAGATCTGGTGGTATCCTGATTGTGTTTCCACAATATTTGAATTGTTTCTTCTTGGCTGCTCATAATATTTTCTCCTTGATCTGGGAACTCTAGAACCTGACTGTGCTATTCCTAGGAGATTTCTTTTGTGATCTTTTTCAAGAGGTGATTGGTAAATTCTTTCAATTTCTACTTTGCCCTCTAGTTCTAAATTATCCGAGCAATTTACCTTGAGAATTTCTTGAAGGATGATCTCTAGGTTCTTTTTTTGATCATGGCTTTCAGGTAGTTCAATAATTTTTAAATTGCCTCTCCTGGATCTATTTTCCAGGTCAGTTGTTTTTCCTATGAGATATTTCACATTGCCAATTTTTCCATTTGTTTGGATCTGTTTCATAGTGTCTTGATTTCTCATAAAGCCATTAGCTTCCATTTGCTCCAAACTAATTCTGAAGGAATTATTCTCTTCAGTAAGCTTTTGAAATTCTTTTTCCATCTGTCAAATTCAGCTTTTTAAGGCATTCTCCACATTAGGTTTTTGGCTTCTTTTGCCATTTGAGTTAATCTCTTTTTAAGGTGTTATTTTCTTCATTCAGGTTGTTGACACTCTTTTCATGATTTTCTTGCATCATTCTCATTTCTCTTCCCAATTTTTCCTCAACTTCTCTTACTTGATTTTCAAAATCCTTTTTGAGCTCCTCTATGGCCTGTAACCAGTTCATATTTTCCTTGGAAGCTTTTTGTGCAGGAGTCCTGACTTCATTATCTTCCTCCCATTCCATGCTTTGATTCTTTTTGTCCCCAAAAAAGGAATCTAAAGTTGGATGGCTGTACTTGCTTTGCTTCCTTTGTTTGCTCATGGTGCCACTCAATTACTTGACTTTTGAGCTCTTTGCCACAGTAGAACTCTGCTTCCAGAGGAGAAAGCTTTGTCCCAAATTGCAGGGGTTTTCACAGCTGCCAAAGCCATTAGGAGGGCACCGTCTCTGCTACCTCAACAACCTGTGGCTTGCTAGTCATACACCTTAGAATCACCACCCATGAGAATGATCCAGATCTAGGCAGAGTGATTATCCTCTGAATGTTTGCTTGGCCCACCTATGATGTCCAGGCCAAGAACTCTGAAGAAGCCATGTGGAGGCAGCTGCATGGCTAGCACAGCTCTGCCTCTTTTAGCTCCAGTGACAGGGGCTGGACCTGCTCCTCATTCCCACCCAGTTCCAACAGAGTTCTACCCTGACCTCTCACTTTTTCTTTGGCATTTATGGGTTGGTAATTCTGGAAACCACCACTGCTGCTGGTCATCTTCTCTTCCCAAGTCTGCTGCAGCTGCTGGTTGGAGCTGCCCTGGGGCTCAACCCGCAGGCTGTCATGGGGCTGGGAGCAAACTGCAATCAACCCTTCTGGGCTGCCCTCAGTGAGAGATTTGTTTCTCTCTGTCACTTTGTGAGTTCTGTAGCTCTAAAATTTGTTTACAGTTGTAATTTATAGGTCGTTATGGGGGGGACCTGATGGAGTTTTCCTGCTTCTATACTGCCATCTTGGCTCCACCCCTGTTAATGTAATCTTTATGTCAAAAAATAGGGCAAAAGAAATAATATCACAAGTACTTATATATTAAAGCAAATGCAGCAATAATAGATATATCACAACACACCCATAAAGCTAGGGTGTACCTCCCGCTATTGTATTCACAATCCACAGGGGAAAGCAGACCTATGCTTACAGAAACCTGGCAGGGAAATATGTGTGATGAAAACACATGTGTTTGAAGTAATTCAATTCTGAATTACACAGTTTGATGTCATTAACCCATTATATTATATATTAAAGTCATTCTTAATGATAGTCATCCTGATAAAAATAATTTTTAAAAATGTCCTATATTTATTCCTGTTATTTCATCTACAGAGAGAAAGACTTTGGATGCGTTTGAGAGATCTTTGCATCATTTGCATCTTTTAACATGTGACATAATCAAAAATTTTAGCCATTAAACTTTCCATGCATGCATCATCAGTAAACTTTCACGCTACAACCAAAATTTGTATTTTGTTTCTTATTTGACTTTTTGATTTCTTGTATTTCTTTAAGAAAACTTTTCTTTTCCAGTTTTACCATGATTAAAAGCTAGATGGATAGTTGTCACTATAGGGACTTAGAAAAATTCTGTAATTTTAAATCAAGATTCAAGTCATCTAAAAGTTTCCTTAATCCCATTTCTGAAAAGTATTTTTGTCATCTCTCTGCTGCCTGAGAGACCAAAATTTCCTGGAATGAAATACATACAAGGCCTACATAGTGTACTATTCCAAATAGCATGTCAGTCTATCTACTTATTTGAGCTCACTGGCAGCAATTACCTAAGTCCTCTGCCAAGAAGATAGGATCCCAGCTTTCAAAGGTAACAGAAATTTCAAGTTTATGAACATAGCTTATCTCAACTTTACTGTGTTTTTAACACTGAGAATAGCATACTTATAGAAACAACAGAGACTTAAAAATTATAACGTGGGAAATAAACCTCCAGAACGTATCATGTGGCTATTTCTTTTAGTAATATCTTTTGACAGATAAACTGCCTCTCTTCTCAGTTGTTTAAACCACAGAGGCGGGCATTGCCCTGACTCTTTAAAAATGGTCTTTACATTGGTTTTTTAAAAATGCTTCCCTTTCATTTGCCTTTTCCATGAAACTTGAAAGTTTCTGCTGACTTTTCTGCCACTCATGCGGTGTTTCTGTTGGGACTTTAATATCTCTTGCTACATCTAAAAGCTTCTCAAACTCCTCTGGCTTTTCTATAGTTTATAGCCTTTAGAGTAAAGTTTAAGGTCTGTAGAGTAAGCACTCACAGTATTTCTTTGGGGTTCCATTAAAACATGTTGTTTAAAGCTCAGGCAGCTCTGCAAATTCACAGAGTTCATCTGTCTTTGTTCCTGGAAAACACAATCAGAAATAGGTACTGTGACTGACGCTCAAAGTCTATGGAACACAAAGAAAGCATCTATAAAAGCTCAACACAGAGTAACGTTTTGTATGACACTGAACTTCTATAATTAAAACGTTAGAAATGAAAAGGAAAAAAAAATTCTCAGTAGAACCATCTTAAAGGAAAATGTGCATGTGCTTTCCTACAAGGAAAGCAAAATATATTTATGTGTGTATGTGTGTGTGTATACATATATATATATATACATATATATATATATATATATACACACACACACAGACACACAATATGATATATGTGTATATGTATGTATGTATTACATGCGTGTGTATGCATATACGTTTATATACACATACATATGTACAAGTTTAAGAATTTTAGTAAATCTACAGAAAGGCTAACTTAAAATAACTACCATAAGATTTTGTTATGGACTCAAAATATAACATGTTGTGATAGGTATTATATCCTTTGAATATGTAAAAAGTAAAAAAAAAATAAGCAAAAGATTGAGTTTATATACAGACTGTTATGATTATTTGAATTGTGTCTCCCTCCATTATATTTTTATTCCATTATATATTCAAATATACAATTTGAATTTGAAATGTTGTTTTCTCTGGAGGACCTAGATTCAAGAAACATACTTTGTGAGTTCACACTCATAGTTCAGAATCACTCACCATTACTTATATTAATTCTGGACTACTAGGGAATAAAATTCCCTCAAAGAAAAGGCATTTATTAACATAATCTACTAAGAGGAGTGGCAACAAAATACCTCCTCTAGAAACCTGGGGTTCATGTTCCCATAAATTCAAAATATTAGAGGGAAGAAAGAAGAAATACAGAAGCCCCAAATGGAAAAGTATATATTTAGGTAGCATATATGGTTAAGACAGGTGTGACACTGGGTGAAGGGGAAGGGACTCATATATTTGATATTAGAGAGATTCATACTGTTGATATCCTTAAAATGCTACTGTCAACCTTGATCTAAAAAAATCTCTGCAAGACCCTGATCTTTTGTTTGATGTGGAATGTTGTTCCAAAGGACTCTACAGAGTACTGCACTGATGGACATTATTGCACTATTCAGATATAGTCACTATTACATCTAAGTTCATGTTCAGCTAAAATCTAGGGCAAAGACACTGCATTCATTTCTAGAAAGAGTTGGAGTCTATGCCATAAAAATAAAAGGATCTCAGCTCTTGAGTCTGTCATCTCCTGAGCCAGATCCAAGTTCTAAGCTCCAGAATCTCTAATCCTATTGCTACTCTACTTAACATTACATGCTGGATGAGAGCAGTTGCTGTTAAAATTTCAGTTTCTCCACTTAACCCAAAGCAGTGAACTGGCTGGAGGGAAGCACGGTAATAAGCTGTCAGTCTTCTTGACCTTTACATATATAAATAGATGACTCAAAATTTCAAGATTTTTACAATCTCTTCTGTCTAAAAAGAAAATATCTAACAGGTCTTTACCTTTTACCCTTACAATTGAATGTAAACCATCAATGAGACCACCACCATTGAAACCATCAATGAGACAGGCAGATAAGCACTAAGATATTATCTTCCAATAAATACAACATGCCATGTGATTTTTCACAACATGATATTTTGGATTACAATAAAAGTTTCCAACAAGAAATGACAACTTGTTATTGCCTGTGAGATGCGAGAGCTGTCTCTGGACAGCACAGGTCACTAAGGTTTGTGGTAGTTTAATCTAAACTGTGTCAAAGAAGAAAACTTGATCAAATGAAGATTAGATTTTATTAAGGACAGGACAGCATAATAATTCAAGAGAGTATAAAGCTGGCTTTATCATTTTTTAGAAATATGAATAATAAAATTGACATATGCAGATATATAGCCATACCTAACATTATCATAAATATTATTTTAAAAATTGAAATAAATCTGGGAGTAAACCTTAAGAGTATGCCTAATTATGTTCAAGATTTTTTAAAATGTATTTCTTATTTTTGTGATTAGAAATTTTCATAAAGGCAAACAGAAAAAATATGTAAATAAGAAAAGCAAGGAGATAAGAATGGAAGGCAAAACTTTCCCTTAGAGGCTCATAGTAGTCAAAGTAGTCCTGTAGTGTGCGGGATTTTCTTGTTTGTTTGTTTGTTATTGTTCCATGAAGCCCTTTCAATATAACAGCAAGATATGTTTAATATAGTACTCATAACATTCTTTTAGATTTAATCATTGACTGCTTGCAATGACTTTTTGCCTAAAAAATCATGAACTCTTCCAATCACTACAAAAAAAAACAAACAACTGCAATACTTCAGACATGCATATACACACATACACACATACACATACACACATAATTATTTACTCCTTAAGGAATGATTAGAGGTGTGTGTGTGTGTGTGTGTGTGCGTGCGTGTGTGTGTGAAAATCCCTTAGACCAACCACTAGATTGTTGCTTTATGCCAAACAGAGAAACAGGAGAACATTAGAAGGGAGATAGCTGTGGGCAAGTCTCTTATCTTGTGAGTCTTTGAAGTCTCTGTGAAAATTTAACACTCCCACAAAGAGCCATGCCTTATGCAATTATTGGCCAAGCTCAATTGTCACTTTTAATCTTACAGGGATTAAGAGAAATGGGATGTGTGTAAAACAGACAATCAGTATGGAGGAAAAAAATGATAATAGGGCTCAGCCTAGATGGGATACTTGCAGTCTCTAGGCCATATGTGGCTCTCTAAGTCCTTAAGGGCAGTCATTTGACTGAATCTAAACTTCACAGAACAAATCCCCTTAATTAAAGAGTCTGTTTTGAAAAACTTGAATTCAGTCAAAAGTCTGTACCCAAGGGCCTAGAAGGCCACATGTGACCTTGAGGCCACAAGTTCCCTACTCTTGGTTTAGGCTTTGAGGCAGATCCAGGAAAGTTAAAACCTGAAAGACTCTAAATGTTGAGGTATGGTTAGTTGTTTATAACTCTTGCCCATGCAATAATGTGAATTGCCCCAATTCATCCAGGATGAAATTCACATAAGGATGAAATCACAAGTATGGGAAAAATACCACTAAGCTGTTTATAAATAGAACCAAGATATTATAACAGGTATTTAGATACAATGCTTGAATTCCTGGTCCTACTTTTTAAGCTTTTTGATAAGGGAAATCTATTACTGAATAATTATATATAAGTAAATGAAGAGAGAACAAGAAATGATTTGTATTCTGCATGTCAGAACCTATACAGGTGACAATTCATTGTCATCTTCCTATATAGAGGTCAGATGATGCTTATCTTTAAATATGCCATCATAATAGGAGCTGTGGACAATAACGGGAAACCAGAGTATGACATTACATTACAGATTTTACTACACATCCACAACTCCAGCACTCTTGGCACATTTCGTATGAGAGAGTATTGTGAGCCTAAAGACTTGTTACCAATCTGACTTCTTTTTAGTACTTTGCTTATTCCCTTCAGCCTATAATACTAGGAACATTGGAGAGGTGATCCTGCTGGTAGGGAAAGTAAAATTTCACTACTTGTGTAACTACATCAGTAAATCTAAATACAGACTCTACTAATGTATTTCTTCTTAGAAAAATAAGAATACTTGGGTTAAAATTTAATTATTTAATTGTTGTCCATTGCGTCATTTTCCATCATATTTCCTATTGTATTATTGGAAATCTGCATTGTATTTCCACTTAATGTTCTTTAATAGGAAATACCAGCCTGGCTCATATTTGAACTGGTGACCTAGAAATTAATTTTGTCCAAAAGCTATTACCTCTAATGGCTATTCAGTATTATGTGTGAAATGAGTTTGTAGTCTAAATCCAGTGCCTATTTAACAGGTGTACACCACATAATAATTAATGTGGATTGGCAACCTAAGAAAATAAATGAAGATTTAAATCTCCTCCGTAACACTTTCCAGAAAAACAAAATGTGAACTGTAAAAGTTCTGTAGAAGAGTCTCATAATTTTGCATTTATTCCTAGAAGAAATAAAACAATCAAACAAGAAAGAAAGGAAGAAAGAAAGAGAAAAGAAAGGAGGAAAGGAGAAGAAAAATTTTGTGAGGGAGAGAGAGAAAGAAACAAAAAGAAAACAACAAAGAAAGAGAAAGAAACAGTGTGTTGTAATGAAAAAGACTAAATTTGAGTCAAAGGTCCTCTTTCCATTAAACACCTACAGGACTTTAGGTAAATAATCTCTCTCAGGGCCTCAGTGTTTTAATCTGCAAAGGGTCATAAAACTAGTAAATTTTTAAGACCTAAAATCCTTGGTCATATGACCACATTCATTTTTTAAAAATATGACTATGTATAGTTAATCTAAAAAACTTTCATTTCAAAACAGCAGTTTTTATTTCAAATATGTACTTCTACCCAAGAAACTTTTTCCACTGTTTTAATACTGGAAGAAAATTAATTATTTTAAGATCATTAAAGAATTGCAGCTCATACATAATCAAGATTTACAGTTTAAAATCTACAACTTCACTCCTCAGTGTTAACATAATCATGACATGGAATCTAAATCAAAGAAATAAAGATTTGTTGCTCTTCTTTCTAATAAATATAATTTCCTTTTTCCAGACTAAAAACAAATTATGGTGATGATTAAATGAGCAACATTTAACACAGTTTAATAGCCATAGAATTAGTTGAAATCGTTACTCATTGCTTGAGCCAAATTCGAGGTTTTTTTTTTCCTTATACTCTAGTAGGAAATAAAATTAAACATGCTCAACTCACCAAGAATTTATCAAACATCTATGTTCCAGGCACTGTGGAGTATGTACAGAAGATAAGACAAAAATGAAATAGTTTCTACCCTCAAGGAGATTACATTTTAATGGGGTAGTGGAAGCAGAAATATTACACGTAAATTAAAAAAAAAATTACAAAGTAATATGAGGTTACTGAAAGCACTATTAACTTTTTGGATAAGGTTTTATGAGTAAGGCCTTCCCTGGAGGGGAAGAAAGATTTGGAAAGTCAGAGTACGTGGAAGTATGAAACAATGTTTAGTTTAACTAGTAGCTAAGTATTACAATTTGACTGAAAGGTAAGACACATAGAAATAGTATGAAATGAGTCTGGAAATGTAAGTTGAATCCATATTTTCAATATGACTTCCCTGTAAATGCAGAAGAATGAAGAGGAAAGAGAAGAGATTACAAAGGAGCTTTGAAGAAATTGGAAATTATGAAATGGGTCAGAGATTAGATTCAGGGGAAGGAAAGTTGATGAAGATGAGGTTAAATCAATGGAAGAGAAGGCTTGAAGGAAAAGCCGAGAAAGAAACAAACAGAAAGATCTGAGGAAGGGAAAGAAGAGCACCTGTGAAAAGTCTTTGCTTCAGAATTAATCTTTGTAAAACACATTTATTCTTATTTTTAAACATAGATTTACTAATATTACATTGAATGAACAATTGGGAAAAATGTAAATGGCAATGTGGGAGTTTCCCAGACTGGATTCCATGACAGCTCAGAGGGAATCTCATCCATCATGATGTCTGTAAGACTACGGCTCTAAATTCATAATGTATCCAGACCAAAAAAGGCAATAATTTGCTAGTGCTCTAAGGAAGACCATTTTGACCATGTGTAGCTTTAATTTCTTCAGTAGAGACTTGATTTTTATAGGTTTTTTTTTTTTAGGCTTCTTTTTTAGAGCACACATGCAATTAATTAGCAGACATTCTGTCAGAATAGAAGTAGGGGAAATGTGCAAACCTTGGGGGTAATGAGTCTTGAATAAAGGTCAGATTTGTTTTTTGTGGTACAATGAATTTCTCCATGATTAGTCTTATCAGAATATTCTGTGTTGGCAGAAAGAGTGAAGGCCTACATCAATATTTAATCAGTCAGGCTCCTGCAGTTGTTACCAATAAGAAGGGAAATTATAACCGAAGTGCTTATATTTTATATAATCTCGCTGCTGTTTCCTTGGTTTCAGAGGTCCCTCCCCTCCCTCCAAGGAGCAGATGTTTTCCCTGATTCACAGTAATCAGATTCACTCACCTCTTCCACAATACTACGCATTTTTAAATTGAAATTAGTTCAATTGGATGACTTTTCTCAGAACTCCCATTATCAATCTGCCAAGTTTAGCCATCTCTTCATTTCTTAACAGGCTAGAATCTGGATTTGTCCATCATGTTCCTGCACAGACTGGGTATGCTTTCTTCTCCCACTTTTCTTTTATTCATTGTCTACTTCCATTAGAATGGAATTCCTTGAGGGCAGAACTTTATTTCTAGTCCTTGAGGTCATAGTAAGCCTTTACAAATGCTTGTTGACTCACTGACTGAAATGATAGAAATATGTAAGAATAAGAACCATTTCCCAATAGATTAAATCATCATAGTCAATGAATTGCAGTTCTCAAATAAAGAAATGTAAGCTATCAGTTAATAGAAAATAAATCCAAATCAATATCAGAGAATGATTTAACTAATTCCTTTTGTCAATCAGTTTCACAATCGTCACTTTCTCTCCCTCCTCATATTTAGAATCCTAGTTCCTCAACATTTGACAGGCCTTTCCCCTTTTCTCTACTCATATAAAAGCAACCTATCTGGATAAACATGACATCCTTCCTGATCAATTGCTACTCAACTACTTAAGCAAACAGATGATCTCACAATGATCCATGCTCATCCTGTGTCTCAGTCACGGTCTCCTGAAAGCACACCAAAGGAGGTACATCCAATGTGTTGAAGGTCTTCCTCACTTTCTCGTAACATGGGGAAGGAAGAAATGTAGCACTCTGTCCTTCTAACTGCCATCCCACACTCTTACTCCATGACTTAATGATCTTTTTTCTGTCATACAGCTTCTTCCTGGCATCCTATCTTTCCGTGAAGTTCTCCCCTGGTTATATGTTACATCTTATTCACACTTGCCGGTTCTGCTCTGTGTAATTCTCGTTGCTAGTTCTTTTGGAGAGTGCTATATTTTAGATTTTGCTGTCACATAACAACATCAGTAAAATGTTAATTAAAGGGGAAAATTAATTGCTATTATGGGTGACATGGGGTTTAAAAATTGCAATTCCCTGAATGAAGTGCACCCTTCTCTCCTATAGTAGTACTGAACTCTGGGCACAGCTTATTTATCCATCTGTATTGTCTTTTGTAAAAATACATATCAGATAAGGTCAATATGGTGTTAATAGGGTGTCCATTTGCATACAAGTTAAAACCTTAGTAACAAGACTTTCTCTAGGCATGTGGTACTTCCTGTGAGAATGGACCGCACAAATTTTTTTAAGGGATTAGAGATATTTTACAGAAGTCTCTGCAGTATTAGAACATGTTATCTGTAAATGGGAACATTGAGGTCTTCCTCACTATCCACTGTGAATCCCGCTTCAATCTTGGCTCTTCACTAGATCATTTTCATCACATTACTGAAAACTTTCAGCAAATACATATCTCCCTGCTTAATGCCTCACATGATGTTTATTATCAAACTGCAATTGACTAGTTATTCGTATTGTTACATCTTTCAATGAATCCTTAATGATACTTATAATATGAAGAGGAGACACCTTGCTGCAAGAGAGCCTATATGATGTTTTTGAATATCAAGTTAAATGATTTTTCATAATTGCCAAACAATAATCAAAATAGGATCTTATATTCTCTTGATTTTCCTTGATTTTTTAGGTGGTAAAGATGTATTCCATGGTTGAATGTAGCTTTTGAAAACCTATTTATTCTCTACTAATATCCTCATCAAGGATGCCCTCAATTTATGTATTGATGAAATTCATAGAGTCTTTGTATAATAGGAGAGTAAGTATATAATTAATTTCTGATGTTATTGATGTTATCACATGCACCATTTCTTTTTAGTATTAAAAACATTTAAACTGTTTTACTTCATTTTGTATCTTCTCATTTACCATATGTCTTCTATATCAGGTTCTCATTGATGTCAACCATTATTCTCTTTTATAAAGGCTTGTTCTAATCTCCTGTTTTCCCCATCTGTTTTTTCTCTTTAATTCAATTTCAATCTCAGGTACTGATATTAGAGTCTAAATACGGTAGTTCTACTAGCCTTCAAGAAAAAAGAAAAATAGTTTTTTAGACATTTTTATCAAAACATTTCTATTTTTCTTCCACTTACTTTCTTGTTCTCACTTTCACCCTTGAACACTCTTATTTGGCTTTGCTTCTAAGAATATCTTTTCAAGCTTTCTTTAAACAAGTTTTATCCATTGCTGATTTACTGTGTTTTAATGGGACAATATTGCTGATAGTTATTCATGTTTCTTCTGTATAATCTTTTTTATAGATATATGTATATTCTAACCATGTATTACCACCATTGGCAGCAACCTTTTTTTTTCTTTTCATTTAGCAAGGAAATCAAATTTTTCTGACCAAGGAATATTTTGAACTGTTTTGTTCTCTGTTTTAGCAATTAATTTGCATTGGTTTAACTTCTAAAAAAAATCATTACAATCTGTGGTGATGTAATTATTAGTTGTTCACTTTCCATTTTTTGAAATAAAAGTTTTCAATAGTATATTTAAATAATTTAGGATTTAGTCTTAATTATGCATTATATCTCTTTTCTAAATAATATTTATTTTTCCTTCTCATTCATTATAAATTCTGTTCTTGGCTCCGGTGAGTCAGTAATCTGACTGAGCACATGGAGCCAACTCAGGAAAAACTTTTGTCAAAAATAAGTCATCTTCTGTCCACTAAAATATTAATTTCATCTTTTATAATATTTAGTGACTTCCATGTCTAGCAGACTCCAAATCTCTTTCTACAGAATGTTTCTGTATGGTAGAGATATAAGGTTTCTATATAATCTACTTATTTTAGCCTTTTTTATTTCATTCTCCATGAAAATACTTTCCCATATATATTGCCCCATCTTAACCTTTTCCCAGTATTTCAATGAAGTCACAAAATATCAGATTGCTTTTGGATTTGATTTGGAGAGTTTTATCAAGGTCTTAATAGATTTTTCTCACCACTTTTTTTTTTTCTTTTACCAACCACTGTTGCTGTGTAAGTTGTAATTATTTTCAGAATGGTTTTTTTGAAAATACTTACCATTAGTACTCCAATACTATACAGGACACTTTTTTAATGGCAGTGATTGGGTAAAGAGAACACTAAAAAACTGTGTAATTACAGAAGTCCTCTTGAAGTAGTTGTTTCTTGAGCTGAGTCATGAAAACAGTAGAGCATTCAAGTAGTAGAGTTGAGAAGAAATGGCATGTGATGCTACAGCAAAATCATCTTAACTGTTATGCCTGAGTCTAGTCTCTTCTCTCTGTAAGGTATCCTACAAAACTGTCAAATCTTTATTTCTAAATCACAGATTTGACCATGCCACTACTTTACTCATAAAGTTTCAGTGACTCCCATTACTTTTAGGATAAAATTCAAAATATTCTAACATTTAAATCTCCTCATTGGATGTTTTCAGACTTTTGTCCAGAAGGCTTACACATTACTTTTCCTCACTCACTGTATATTTCAGCAAGACACGCTTAATGGCTGCTCCCTATATATAACATTCTTTTCGCAGGCTGTCTTCCAAGCCTGAAACCCTCAAACTCCTCACTTCTGTTTCTTAGAATGCCGCTCTCCCTTCATGGCCCAAATCAAGTGCAAATCTTTTTAAAATGCCTTTCTTTATTCTCGCAATTATAAGTGGCACCCTTTCCTAGTACTTTTCATAATTCTTGGTCCATAGTATGAACTTAATAAATTTTAATTAGTTGACTATCCAATAACTTATGTTCATTCTCCATAAAAATACTTTCCCATATATATTTCCCCATCAACAGGTTATGAAGGGCCTTGAATGAAAAACTGGTTATTACCTTTGATCCTGGAAGTAATAGGAAGCCCCTGGAGCTTATTGATAGGAGAAAGCTGACATAGTCAGACTTGTGCTGTAAGAAAAGTAGGTTACATATACATATACATACACACACACATATATATGTATATGTATATATATATATATATGTATGTTATGTGTATATATATATATATGTTATATGTATATACAGACATATACATATCTATGTATATATGTATATTTTCAATCATTCATCTATGAATACATTGTATCATCTTAGTAGAAAATTAGCCCTTTTTGGATAGAAACTGTCTCCTTTCTATATTTTTGTCCCCAGATTCTAGCACATTTCCTGTTACATAGTAGATATTTAATAAATTTTAGTTCATTGACTGATTGATTGAAGTGATTACATCAAGATCAATTACATCAAGACAGTAACATAGGAGTATAGTGGAAAGACTTCTAGTCAGAGTTAGGTTGAAATTCCAGTTCTATCCATTATAGATTGTGTGATCTTGGAAGGAAGGAAGGGAGGAAGGGAGGGAGGGAGCAAGAGAAAGAGAGAGGGAGAAAGAGAGGGAGGAAGGAAGGGAGAAAGGGAGGGTGGAAGGAAGGGAGGAAGCAAGGAAGGAAGGAAGGAAGCAAGGAAGGAAGAAGAAAAAACATATTAGTATACTTTTGTCTGCATTTCAAATGCTGTAGTTATTTTTCTAGAGTTGAATGGTATTTTTCTTCATAAGACCTTTGGGATTGTCTTTGTTGAATCATTGTATTACTGAGAATAGCTAAGTTATTCATAGTTGTCCATTATACAATTTGCTGTTACTCTGTACAGTTTTCTGTTTCTGATAATTTCATTCTGTCAATTCATGTAAGTCAACAAATAGACTTTTTGAGGGCAGGATTGGTTTCATTTTTGTATTTTATCCCTAGGATAAGTGAATGACACACAGTAGACAATTATTTAATATTTCCTGATCAGGCAATTAATGTGTCTAAGGCTTATATGACAAAGGATATATCATACATCTGATGCTGCAGAATAACCATTTTTTTTCTTATTCTCATTACACCAAAATGTCAGTACACTGCTGTCATGAGATCTACTTCCCACTCGACTCCTCTTGTACCCACTGGTCACCACTGGTGTCAGAATGAAAACTGTTGGGTATGCAGTCTCAACTGGATGTTGTTTCACTGGTCTCAGATAATCTCATTGCATGTGACAATTACTTATCTCACAGTCTTATTAAGAATTTCCCTCCTATATATCTTCTTCTGAACTCATCTTTTCAATTCCTTCACCTCATATTGACTCCAGTATACTATAGTCAGTGTACTGTAGTCAGTCACCCAGTAAACCTGTATTAAGTAGCCCTGTGCCAGTTTCCACAGTGAAATGTCATTTAGTTCCTGAGCTTAAGGAGCTAGCAATATAATGGTACAGATAACAATCAAATAAATACATACAAACCAGCTGTCTGTAGTATAAGTAGGAACAGTAAAGAGGGACCATACTAGAATTAAGAAGATTTGACAAAGGCTTCCTGTGGAAGATAGGTTATTAAATGGCCCTTAAAGGGATGCAGGCAAGTCAGTAGGTGGAGATGAGGAGGGAGAGCATTCCAGGGAGGAGAGCCAGTCAGATAAAATTCCCAGATGCAAGAAATAGAGTATTCTTGTTCACAGAGCAGCAAGGTGGCCAGTGTCATTGGATTGAAGAATACATGATTAGTATTAAGGTATAAGAAGACTGGAAGAGTAGAAATGGGCAGGTTATGAAGGGCCTTGAATGAAAAAAACTGGTTATTGCATTTGATTCTGGAAGTGATAGGAAGCCCCTGGAGCTAATTGATGGGAGAAAGCTGACATACTCAGACTTGTGCTATAAGAAAAATATTTTGGTACCTGAATGCAGTATGGATTGGGTGGGGAGAGAGTTGAAGCAAGAAGACCAACAAGGAAAAAATGGCCAAAGGTAAAAATCAAGATATGGAGCACAAATAAAATCAACAGGTATTGGCAGCAGACCATATAAAGGGGTGTGAGAGAGTGAGGAGTTAAGGATGACTCTTAGATTTTGAGTCTTGGGGACAGTGGGATAATAGTATTAAGGAAGTAACCAGGTGAGGGAAGGTGTAGGGGGAAAGATTATCTCAGTTTTGAACACGTGACATTCAGTTTGAGATATCTAAATTGCAATTGGAGATAAGAGACTGAAGATCAGACCAGAGGTTGGGGCAAGAGAAGCATATCTGAGAATCATTAATAAAATACAATATTTAAATCCATGGGAGTTAATGAGATCAAGTAAAGTAATTCAGAGGGGGAAGAAAAGAAGACCCAATTGGACTCCTATGGCTAGACCTCAGGATTGGTAGAGAATTCAACAAAGAAAACAGAGAAACTCTTCCCCAACTCCAATCCACAGAATTCTCCTCTACATACAGATCCTGGCTTTCAATCTTTTCCAGCCTCAAATTTATGAAATTAATCCAGAGTTTATTTATTTAAGGCACAGAAGTTTGGCTAATTTGTTCTTCCATATTCCCTTCTGGACTCAAAAAAGAGGCATTTACATATATATGTTGTTAAACTCTATTAACATATTAAAACCTCATCATTGTAAGCATATTTTGTGATACATGTCATAAAATGTTAGAGTGAGGTCTGACCTGTAACAGCCATAGTAGGATAGGTCAAAATGACCTACTGATTCTCCCAAACAAGAACAGCATAGAAAGGAGGGACAGTTACTGAGTCAGGGATAGAATCACATGTTACTTCCCTCAATGTCACCTTCCCAACCCCTGGGCAGAATGCAGTGTGATGTCTCAGATGTACAGGAAGATGTGCCCAAAAATTAAGGCCCTCTTGCAGGAGGGCAATGGGGTTAAGAAATGTTGACCAGAAGCAAAGAGCATTCTCTTAAAATTATCTAGGAAGTTCTGTTCTAACTCTGCCACATAGCGTTGACCACACAAACCTTCAGGATGACTAATGTGGAATTATAACTGTTCTATCAGTAAACCTGTAAGAATATTTCAGCAGGCAGTTCTATCTACAAATGGGTATACTGAAATCCTTAAAGATACCCATAAGATTTAACAGAAGCCAAGCCTGAGTCAGGGGAGTCAGCAAGTCATCTAACTATTCCCTGCATTAACTTAAAGGGTTAGTGGGAGATCACATCCCAAATTCCTTACAAATCGAAATGATCTGTTCTACTTTTTATGTTTTCATTCATTCTCTTGTTCAGTTAACAAAATCCTCCCTGCACCCTGGACAAAGAAAATCATTCCCTAGTCACAGATGTGAAATGCTTCTGATTTGGTTCTCTTCTATTAAAAAAAAAAAAGATATCCAAGATTTTACATAGATAGATAGATAGATAGATAGATAGATAGGTAAATAGATAGATAGATTGACATAGATAGAAAGATATATACACAGACATAAATATATAGACATATGTGTATATGTATACATATATGTACATTATATATGTATATTTACATACCCACATTTTGACTTTGTCATAATAAATATTAAAAATAGGGCAATAAACCAGTTAATCCTGGGCCTGGAATCAAGAAGACCTAAGTTCAAAGCCTATCTCAGACACTTACTAGCTGTGTCACTTTGGACAAAGTCATTTGCTTTCATTTTGTCTCAGTTTCTCCGTCTATTAAATAAAGTTAATAATCATGCCTAACTCCCAGGGTTATAAGGATTAAAAGAAATAATGTTGTAAAGTACTCAAAAAACATGAAAGTACTATGAAAATGCTAGTTATTTATTGTAATTTCTACTAGTATACTTTTTCAATTTTTTCCTGTTTTCTGTTCAAAAAGTTTGTTTTCTTAGGTAATTTATGTACTTATAATTATCAAATATCTTATTATGGGGCTCGATCATTCCTGAAATTTTTTTATCTAGAATAATACAGTGATGTACCTTTCCATATTTAATCAGTAGTAAATAGTTTTAATTATTATGTCTTTATAATATAGAGATTAAGAAGTTATATTCACTCTTTATTCATACCTTTTTCTCCATAATTTTCTTTCAGAATCTGATTCTTTAGTTCCCCAAAATGAATTTTGCTCTCAATTTGTTTGCTTCTGCTATGAGATTTTAGTGACACTTTTTGTGTTTCTTATTGCTGTTCTTTTGGTACTCACCAAATCATTTTTTCATCTTTTGCTGATCAGTAAACCCTAGAGCCATGGTTCTTAACGTTCCTAATACCACAATCCTTTAATACAGTTCCTCATGTTGTGGTGCCCCCAACCACAAAATTATTTTTGTTGCTCCTTCGCAACTGTAATTTTGCTACTATTGTGAATCGTAATGTAAATATCTGATATGCAGGATGTATTTTCATTTTTCCAAATTGAACATAACCCACAGGTTGAGAACCGCTGCCCTAGAGGCTAGGCTGCAAGGATGCTTTCATCTCTTCTCACTGAGGGTGATTGTGCTTATTGGCTTGAGTCCTTGGCCTGAGTATCCTCTGAGGGGATAGGACTCACACAAGATGGGGTCTATTAAGCATCTTTTGAATCTAGTGCACTGCTACTACACCTACCCTGATTTATCCTGAGCTCTCCTTTATTTTCCTTTATGGCTAGGTAGAATTTAACAACATTTCTTATGGGTGAAGGGAGGGAGGTACATAATCTCTGAAGCCGTTGTTGGAGGAGCAGGGGAATAACTAACATATAGCTAGTTTAAATCAAAAGGAAGCCTGTTTTTAAGCTACTATGCTTCCTCCTGTGAGTGAGTCTCACATTATAGTTTTTATTTTCCAGGTTTTAGGTGGCAGGAGGAAATATTGTTCCAACAGAACCTATGTAGCAGTGGTCATAGCAGATCCCAAAACTGACCTCTGAAAATAAAATTTGCCGGTTAACTTATAGTCCTACCATAGGTTTGTGGCTACTGGTGGGGGTTGGTACTTTAAAGTGAATGGATACTTTAAGGATTAGGATTTTCAGGTATTAATTCACAGGGACTTTCCCTTATCAGGGTTTTGTCTTATTTTGCCTGTGGATTTAGATTCAACTACCCTAATTCTGGGATATTGCTCCTTTTTTTTTTTGCGGGGGGAGGAAGGATTTTGAATGTTGAGGCAGTTTATAAAAAGTGAATAATTTACTATTTTGCTGTTCACATAAACTCTGAATACTAATGATTTTTTTAACTGGATGTTAAAGATTAATGTTAAATTCTTCATAATTCAGAATTAATTATAAGGAAAAAAACCAAATATTTGACTGGTCAGATCATCCTAGTGTCTATATTGTTCTCAGTTAATATTATCAGCGGCATGAAAGATTAATAGCTGTCCTGCAGTGGCTGATAAACATAATAATTCCTATTGCTTTTCTGTAATGTGGCCTTGAAGAACTGAACATAAATTGTTGGATGTTTGGGTTTTTAATTTTTGCCACATTATTAGTACAGACACTTTTCCAATTAGAACATTGCTTTCACTTTCTATTGGCTAAGAAGAACCTATGTTGAATGTTTCTTCTTCAAAGAATATTTCAATTCATTTCATATCTAAGTGCCTCCTTTGTACTCAGCATTCATCCATGATACACAAAACTACTTCTTGGAAAGGTATCTTTCTAATTATTCCAGTTCCACCTTTTTTTTTTCTTTCTGATAACAACAGTAGGAAAGATACACCTTGCCTCTCATTCCCTACGTTAGAGAAAACAAAGAACAGAGTGGCCCTTTTGTGAATGTGTGTGTGTGTGTGTGTGTGTGTGTGTGTGTGTGTGTGTACATAATATGCATATTGACAGTTGCAGGTTCATAATGCATATGGAGACAAAGTCAAAATCTGTAATTAGTGGAAATTTTAAAGCTGAGGAGTGAGAGATTTTCATAAAGCAAGTAAGATCAAAGATTAAAAGAAAACATTTTAAAAGCATTTGCGATTCCCCTCAAATCTTTCTAATTTTGTACAATTACCATGCATATTTTCATCTGAATGCCATTTTATGCATTGCTGAGCCCTATAACTTTCAAAAAGTGGAAAATAATTCAAGGTAGCTAAAAGCCAGATCTACAAACCGTTATGTTACAAAGCACTTCATTTTAACTTATTCAGTCACATCTAGCACCCTTCCTTAGCACACCTTAAATGCCTCCCTATTCACAGCTGACTGCAGTGTATCCTGTGACTTCTCAAACATTATCACCACCTGTCAAACCTGGCATGAAATAGCTTGCAAGGTTTTTATGTTGATTTAAGGAATTAGAAGCATCAAGCATGTTATTTATTCAGAGCTTATCTGCAGTGAAATACACTGTTACCAATAGCACTGGAATACATCCTGAATATACTTTTCGGGATCAGCTGCTGAAGTATTATATTGTCATCTGGATTATGGTTGTCTATAATTTGCAACAAAAGGTACCTTTATTTAGAGAGATTTCAGTATGTTAAATTCAGTCAACTAGAAGCCTAGCCTTCAGTAATTAAAAATTACAAGGCTAAACCGAAAAGATTGCATGGCTATTAGCTCCTCAGTCTTTTGTCAATCTGACAGCCACCTGGAGTATATTTCTTTTTGGTTTCTAAGAATCAATGTCTTTAGGACGTAAGTAACCTCCTTTAAAAAAAAAAACATCATTTCTTCTGTCTTTGTTTTCATTGTTTGTTGAACTTGAAGAAAACAAAAGCAGACAATTAATCCTGATGCACGAGTGTAGTAAATAAACTTCATGACTATGCAACTTTTAGGATGTCAAATTTAGTCTTGAATTATCAACAGATGATGAGAATCTCAAGAGCAGAAATGTGGGGGTGGCTAGGTAGCACACTGAATAGAGACCTGGAGTCAGGCGGACATGAGTTCAAATCCAGAGTCAGACACAAAACAAAAACCAGCCATGTGACCTTGGGCAAGTAACTTAATCCCAATTGCCCTACTTTCCCCTCTCAAAAAAAAAAAAAGAAAGAAAGAAAGAAAAGGAGTGGAAGTTGGGTTATAAAGAAAAGCAGAGGATCTCCTTTGGTGTGACTCCTTTCACTTACCATAACAAGAAAAATTCCAGTTACTTAATGGTTTCCCTTACATCTCCTCTATTACTTTTTGCTCTTTTTCAAAAAGAGTGTTTTCGATACTGTCTCATTCTCCAAAGGAAGAAGGGAAGATAGAGATGGTGTTCAATAGTTTGAAATTCAAAAACCAGAAGAAAGAAAAAAGAATAATCAGAATATATTGTCATTATATTCTACCAAAACTGAGAAATACAGAGAAATAGAGGAATACCTTCAAAAGTATACAACGCCCAAACTATTAGAAGTCTAGTAAGAGATTTTAAATAACACAGTCTTAGAAAAGGAAAGATAAATAAGATAATATGAAGAAACTACTAAAATTAAAAAAAAAACATTGAAGACTATCTAGGTCTTGATAGATTCTCAAAAGAATTATATCAAACTTTTAAAAAATAATTATTACCTATAGTTCACAAAGTATTCTGAAAAACAGAAACACTGTTCTAGAATCTTTTTTATGAGACAAAGGTTGTCCCAATATCCAAACCAGAAAAAATGAAACAAAGGAGGAAATAAAAAAGGCCAATACTATTAATGAATATGCATTTAAAAATTTAAACAAAATCCTGTCAAATTACAAAAAATTATCCAAGAAATCATTTATTATAACAAAGAGAGATTTATAACTGGGATGCAAGAATGGCTTAGCAATTAGTAAAACAATCAACTTATTTAATCATATTAGAAAACAAGACATCCAAAACCACAAGATTATCACAACAGATTCAGACAAAGCCTTTGACAATACAGAATTATTTTATACAGAACTAAAAACCATACAAAATATACTCACAGAGAGATTTTTAATATCATTAAAAACATTTATCTAAAACAAAAAGAAAGCATCATATTCAATGGGGAATCACTGGAACATTTTCCAATAAATAAATGAGTGAAGGAGCATACCTACTATCCCCATCTGATTAAATCCTGGATATGTGAACAGCAGCAATAAGATAGGAGAAAGAAAGAAAAGACATAAAGAGGAGATAAAACTGTCCTTATTTGTTGATGATAAGATTGCATACTTGGAAAATCCTAGGGAATAAGCAAACATATACATTTAAAGTTATTTCAGTATCTTAAATTCAGTCAAATAGAAATATATACTTCAGTAATTAAAAATTACAAGACTAAACCAAAAATGACTACATGACTGTTAGCTCCTCAGGTTTTTGTCAGTCTCATAGCCAACTCAAGTATAAGATTTCAGAAATTCCTTTGCCAGAAAGGAAGAAAGAGATTAATAAGAAGAAAGTCTCCTTATATACCAAAGTATTTATAGCAGTGTTTTTTTGTTTTTTTGTTTTTTGTTTTAATTTTTTTTTTTTTTGCTTTTTGGAGGGCAGTTGGGGTTAAGTGACTTGCCCAAGGTCAAACACATAGTTTTTTTGTGTTAAATGTCAGAGGCCGGATTTGAACTCAGATACTCCTGGCTCCAGGGCCGGTGCTCTATGCACTGTGCCACCTAGCCACCCCTGTGCAGTGTTTTTTATAACAGTAAAAAACCAGGTGGGTACATGCCCATCAATTGATGAATACTTATAATATTTGTGATACATGAAAATAATAGAGATATGTAAGAAATGGTGTATGTAATGTGATATGTGTGATAAAAGAAGTATGGGGAAAATCGCACAAACTGATGCAGAGTGAAATGAGTAGAGTCAGGAAAACTACATATGCTATAACTACAGCAATGTAAATGAAAAAGAACAACCACATAACAAAAAAATCAAGTGATTGTAACAAAATTAAAAGGATTGAGATTGATTTAAATGAAGAAATATGAGAGGATGCTTCAACCTACCCTCTGTGGAGGAAGTAGTCCCAGAGGTTTAACACTTTATTCATGTTTGGGGGCTTTTTCAGTGTATAAATAAGTTGTGTGTTTTTTCCTTTCATAAAAATACCATTTTTTGAATATGGCATGGCTCTCTCAAAGAAGGAAGAATAATGGGAATGACTAAGATTGTATAAGAAACAGAAGACATCAATAAGACGTTATTTTAAGCAAATTGTTTATAATTTTCTTAAGAGCAAGGAGTGTCTTATTGTGTTTTTGTACATCCATAGTAAAACACAATGCCTGTCTTAGGAGGTACTTAATAAATGCTTGTAGATTGATGTATCGAGTTACCTATTTTTACTAGTTGTGTATTCAAGTTTACAACACTCCAATATCTTGAAACCCAACATTATTAATTTCACCAAAAAACTGCTCCTTAAGCTATAATTTTCAGAATTCAACTTCAAGGTTTTAGTACAGTTGGAAAACATATACTTTATTATTATTATTTGTTATTTTTTTAATCATGATCTAAATTTTGTTTATTTTTAGTTTACATCATTGATATCCATGGAATTTTGAATTATAAATTTTCTCCTTGTCTTTCCCCTACCCACCACCCCAAAACAGTGATCCCACTGTATATCCCCTCCCCTGACCTGCTCTCTCCTACATCCTCCCCCATCACCCCTCTGACTTTCCAGTAGGGCAAGATGGATCTCCCTACCCCAGTGCCTGTATATCTTATTCTCCAATTGCATGTAAATTATAATAATGATAATTATGATGATGATGATGATATATATATACATGTGTGTATATATATATATGTATATATATATATATATACATCTATCTATCTATCTATATATTTATATATTAACATTTGATTTTAGAACTTTAAATTCTAGATTCTTTCCATTCTTTCCCTTGCTCCCTTGTCACTCACCCCCACTGGAAAGACAAGCAATTTATATAGGCTATACATGTGTAGTTACACAAAACATCTCCACAATGGATATATTGTGAAAGACTAACTATATGTCCCTCCTTCCTAACCTGCCCCCCACTTCTTCTATTCTCTACTTTGTCCCTGTCCCTTTACAAAAGTGTGTGCTTCTAACAACCCTCCCCCCCCCCAAAACTTCCCACCCTCCATCATCCCCCCTCTCATCCCCTTCCTCCCTACTCTCCTTTAGGGCAAGATACCCAATTTAGAGTGTATGTTATTCCTTCCCTAAGCCAAATTCAATGAGAGTAAGGTTGACGCATTCCATTTTTGCTTCTTATTCTTCCCCTCCATTGTAACAGTTATCCCTTGCCACTTCTTTATGAGATGATTAACTCCATTCTGACTGTTCCTGTCTCCTCTCATACTATTCATCTCCCACCACTCAATTTCATCTTTTCAAATATCATCTCTTCCTATTCAATTGATCCTGTGCCCTCTGTCTATGTACACATACACACTCATATATATAGTCATATGCATATATACCCTCCTATAAAGACATATATGTATGTATACATATACATACATGCATATATACATATATATGTGTATATACACACACACACATTTATATTACCTTCACCTCTCCTCATACTGAGAAAAGTTTCATAATTTACAATGATCTTTTTTCCATGTTGGCATGTAAATAATTCAACCTTGATAAATTTCTTATTAATGCTTTTCCATGTTTACCTTCTCATGCTTCTTGTATTTGAATGTCAAATTTTCTATTCAGTTCTTTTTTTTTTCAGCAAGAATGCTTGAAAGTCTTCCACCTCAGTGAGTGACCATATATTTTCCTGAAACATATACTCAATTTTGCTGAGTAGGTGATTCTTGGTTTTAATCCTAACTCCCTTGATCTCCAGAATATCATATTCCAGGCCCTTTGGTTCCATCATGTAGAAGCTGCTGGATCCTGGGTTATTCTGATTATGTTTCCACAGTATTCAAATTGTTTCTTCTTGGCAGCTTATAATATTTTCTCCTTAACCTGGGAACTCCAGAACCTGGCTATAACATTCCTAAGGGTTTTCTTTTGGGTATCTTTTTCAAGAGGTGATTGGTGAATTCTTTCAAGTTCTATTTTGCCCTCTGGTTCTAAAATATTGGCGCAATTTTCATTGAGAATTTCTTGAAGGATGCTTTCTAGCTTCTTTTTTTGATCATGGCTTTGAGGTAGACCAATAATTTTTAAATTGTCTCTCCTGGATCTATTTTTCAGGTCAGTGTTTTTTTAAATGAATTATTTCACACTGCCTTCTATTTTTCATTTGTTTGGATCTGTTTGATAGTATCTTGACTTTTCATAAAGTTATTTGCTTCCATTTGCTCTACTCTGGTTCTGAAGGAATTATTCTCTTCAGTGAGCTTTTGAGATTCATTTTCCATTTTCCAGTTTGTTTTTGTTTTAAGGCATTCTTCTCCTCATTGGCTTTTTGGGCCTCTTTTGTCATTTGAGTTAATCTATTTTTTAAGGTGTTAATTTCTTCAGTCAGGTTGTTGACTCTGTTTTCATGATTTTCTTGCATCATTCTTATTTCTCTTCCCAATTTTTCTTCCACTTGTCTCACTTGGTTTTCAAAATCCTTCTTAAGCTCCTCTATGGCCTGTAACCAGTTTACTTTTTTCTTGGAAGCTTTGGTGTGAGAATTCTGACTGTGTTGTCTTCCTCTCATTCCATGCTTTGATCCTTTTTGTCCCAACAAAATGAATCTAAAGTTGAATTGCTGAGCTTGCTTTGCTTCCTTTGCCTGCTCATGTTGCCAGTCAATTATTGGACTTTTGGTCTCTGTAGAACTCTGCTTTCTTGGGTGAGAGCTTTGTTCCAAATCACTGGGGTTTTTGTAGCTGCCGGAGCTATTAGGAGGCTGCTGTCTCTGCAGCCCCCACTAGCTTTGGCTCACTGGTCACTCACTTCTGGACCACCACCCAAGACCATGACCCTGATCCAGGCAGGTTAAGGCAAGAGCACTTAGCCTTTCAATGATCACTTCCTCCCTGCCCCCCTGCAATCTGCAGGCCAGGAGCTCTGAAGCAGGCACATGGAGGCAGCTGTAGGGACTGCTTCTGCTGCTTTCTTGCTCTGACAGTAGACAGCCAGACCCACTCCTTTCTCCCAGATTTTGCCAAGTTCCACCGACCTTTCACTTTGTCCTTGGATCTTATGGGTTGATAATTCTGGAAACTGCCACAGCTGCCAGTGATCCACTCTCCAGAAAGCTCCAGTGGCTTGCCCTGGCTGCCCTGGGGCTACAGCCATGGTTTCAGGCAGGACTGGTTTTGGCTCCCAGTGTGCTGCAATGAACCCTTCCTGTCTGCCTTCTAGGCTGCTTTCATCAAGAGCCTTGTTTCTCTGTCGCTTTGAGAGTTCTGGAGGTCTAAAATTTGTTTGGAGTCATATTTTGTAGATATTTGAGGTGGTTGTGGGGGAACTCACAGAGTTCTTCTGCTTCTACTCCTCCATGTTGACTCTTCCCCCAATTGATGAAAACATACACTTAAAAAGAAAAATCAAACTAGAGGTGAATTACTAGCAAAAGAAAAGAAAAGGTTGTGACAATGGATTTGTATTTCCAAGAAGCCTATTATTTACCTTTAATTTAGTTTTAAGCGTAAGGAATAAATATGTTCACCAAGCTTGAATTAAGTTTGCATATAGATATTTTGTATATTTCCCAGTCCTGGCAACATGGCTAACACATTGCATTTTAGACATCAGCCTTATAGATAGCTCTCAAATTAATGAAATCTACTTTGGATGGTGTGTCAGTCACTCATAACAATAACTAACATTTCTGTAGTTATTAAAGGTTTGCAACATACTTCACATATATTTCCTAATTTTACCATTTAGTGATTAGTAATTCCAGTAGTTATAGGAAATGATAGCTAAACAAGATGATTTCTAGGTCAGCTTTAAAATTTAACATCATCTGTTTCTAAGGCAAGGATCTTTTCAACTTCAGTTCCTGTTGAATCCTTTCTAAGTTCTTTCCCCCTTCCTGATCTTCCTTCAAAAATAAAAATCAGTGGACAAGGTTGGGATGATTTTTTTAGAGCCAAATCAAACTGTTATTGAAAGTAGAAATGAGTGTGTTCAACAATTATCAATGGTCAGATTGATTGCTTTCATTAGGGACTTCCTACATAAAATAATGCAATAGTTTCTGTGACATCATCCCATTCATTTTGTGCTGATGATTTAAAAAAATTTTGTTGGTATTATGTGACCACTTCTCTTAGATTTTCAAAAGCTAGTTGCTTATACAGAATAAATAATATTAGCCAACTCTCTGTGCAACTTTGTACTCACCTATATACTATAGCATTCTCTAATGACTATGAAACCCAAAAAATAGAAATATCACTATTTAAGCAGATACTTAGTGGGAAAAATATGTTTTGATATCTTCTCAGGAGAAAAATACTAAACAAATACAATCCATATCATTAGTACTTAAAGGACTCCTTCTTTAGACCTTTTAATCTTTTGCTGTATGGAATCAGGAGCTACACCTAATATTTTCCCCAATGTTCTCCTTGGTTGTTGTGCTTCTAGAAATTTGACTTTTCTGCATGATCCATGGTTAAATTAACTGTTGTTATCCTAAAAGACGAATGGGTTTACCCTATGAAATATTTTTTTTAGAACACTGCAAATGTTTAGACTACTTCCTATAATCTATTACCCATTAATACTTCTTTCTCTGAATATCCCAACAATGTCTTCTCTTCCCAAAAAACACAAGGTGTTGAGACTATGGTTCTACTTATAAACCATGATTATGTTTTCCCCTCTGTAAATCTCCATTAATTTCCTTAATCTGTTCCCTTGCATTAATGATTTCCTAGATATTCATTGGCTTTTTTTCTCCTTTAAAGACTATAAAAATATTAAGCCTTGCATAATTGTATGAGAAGCATGTCTTCAGCACTTTTCTCTCTGCTAAATGATCAGAAAGTGATCTGTCTCTCTGTCTCTGTCTCTGTCTCTCTCTGTCTCTGTCTGTCTCTGTTTCTGTCTTTGTCTCTCCCTCTCTCTGTGTCTCTGTCTCTGTCTCTGTCTCTGTCTCTCTCTCTCTCTCTCTCTCTGTTTCTCTCTTTCTCCCTTTCTCTCTTATACATATTAAATCTATGTTTGGATTAAGCTAAAAATCTATCACTATGGGCTAATTCTTTGATATTTATTTAAGTTTGTAGCATAATATACTTTATGATCATACTTTTCCTTTCCCTCACTATTTCTTATACTGTGTTTTCTTTTTTCTTCAAGTATTGTTAGCATTCACTGTCCAAAATGTTTATTTTTGCACAAAAAATATACTAGGTAAATTTGTTTCTCATTCATTCTTTCAAAGGCAAAGACAAATGATTGCTAAATTGCAGAGTCCTGGTTTTATTACTGTGTGATTCCTTACAGTCTTTTTTCAATCTAATTTCAACAGGCCTGTGCTTTCCTTGTCTCTCTAGTCATACTTTTGTGAGGCTAAAAATCAAATAATATTTTATATAAGACAGTCCCAAACATGTTACACCAGGTGAAACTTAGCTCAAACCCTTCAATTTTTCTTTTCTATTTTTCTTATCCCTCCACTGGTGATGTGTGACAGAAAATGTCAGTTTTGTTAAGGAAGAGGAAGTTTTAAAATTCCCTTTGTATTTAAAATAAGAAAAGTGCAGCTTATCTGCCTAGGAAAAGATTTTTCCCCCAATGTGAAGCCCAATCTGTACCTTGCCCCCCAAAAGCAGATTCAAATTATATAACTTTGCTTTATAAAAAACTTTTCTTCTTCCCACTGCACTAATTCTTGCCACAGTTCCTACTCTTGTATTTTTTAAAGGCAATACACTAACTATATATAACATGTACCCTAACATTTTTTTGTATACTAGCATTTCTCTTATTCCCTAATTTTATCTTCATTTTCGCAAAACAAATATAAATAATTCCCCCTCCATTTTGGATGCCAGGGCATGTCAATAGCATCAATCAAAACCAGAGAAATTAATCATGTAACTGGAGCAGCCAGATGACATCTGCCATAACACTATTCTATGCTACACTAATGCACTTGAATTTTGATGCAGAAGGTTATTGGTTTGCTAGATAGTAATCAATCAAAACATCTTTTCATGCAGAATATCTTAAAGATGTGGTAAAAATATTAATCACATAGTCTTAGAGGATGGATTGGTATGAATGTAATAAACTTTTATCTTGTTGTAATAGTGCTAAGTGGTTATAATATTCTTAACCACCATTAATATTTCCCATGATTTAAGTTGTATAGAATAGACATTATAAATTCATGTTGATCTTTCAGATTTAGATTTCTTCTCCTTGTTTTCATTCATTTTGGTGTATTGTTATTGTTGTTTCATTAAACTTCAGCTCAGATTATTGATTTTTTCAATGTGAGATTAGGGCAATGCAGATCCACCTTTACTTAGTATCTCCTAAATTTTCAACACACGCACACTATATAATACAGTGTCTTTGTTAACTAACTTGAATTCTGATGGAAAATTTCTAAGAATGCATAAGAAGTTGGAAGAAAAAATGAAGTAAAATATCAAAGATAAAATAACTTTAATGCAATGAGACACAAAGAATGTGTCTGTGTCCTCTATTTGCTTATATCTTGCAAGACAATCCATTATTTCTCTCATATATGTTTCCATAATATCTGCTATCAGTAAATCAGTATATTAACCTATTTAAATTAATATTTGCTTCTCTTGTCATCTCAAATTCTAGTTTATTTGACAATTTACATTGTTATGTTAAAGCATAACGAAATGTAGAAACATAATGAAGTCATTCAGAAATCTGGGGAAAGGAAGTTAACTCCACCTGAACCTGGTATACTTGGGTTTAATTTCAATACAAAACAAAATAAGCAAAAAAGGAGTATTTCTTGGAGACCATTGTGCTAGGTAAAGAGGAAAAATGTAATATTTACCTTATTTTTCTCTTTTGCTTTTACATTGAATCCTCAAGTGGAATATAAGATACTTGAAGGCACTTACTATTTCATTTTGGTCATTATAATCCTGTCACCTACATCTGTATATGGCATGTAATAGCTGTTTAATATGTGTTTGTTAACTTGAAACCATCCCCACTCTTATCAAAATTCTTATCAAGTATTAAGATAAGATGACCTATAACCCAAAAATAGTATTGAAATATTACATCAAGAAATATTTGATCTCCTCAGTGTGAGAACCCCTGCCCCTATCAAGTCTAGTTTCCTAGTAGTTGCCTAGTTTCCAGTACTGGCTCCACAATTAACTAAATATATGAGGAAAAGCCTTTTTCAGTTATACTAAGTAAACAAACAAACAAATTTTTATTAAATGCTTGCTAATAACGTGTTATAAAATTGAAGTAAAACAAAATTCAGGGACAGAAACCAAGTAACGGCAGAAGAGAGAAGGAGACAGTGTTCTATAATAGAAATATGATACATACCAGTGATAGACGCAGTAAGATTAGATATCTTCTACTCTCTGTTCAAGGAATCCAATGTATATGGTGCTATTTCAGAAAGAGACATAGTTTACCTCAAAAATACTTAAGTGTTGGGAACTCTTTAGTACGAAAAAGAGTATAAGACAGTTGTGTCAAACAGCCACACTGTCCAGATGCCTAGAAGTGTTCTAGGACCTAGAATTTTCTTATATCAGTTACTCTGTGGTTCAGTAGACATCAAAAACATTACCAAAAGAGATTAAAGATTCTTCTCAGGGAATTTACCAGAGAAAAAAGTAAAGTAGAGTGGCTAGGTGGTGCAGTGAATAGAGCACCAGCTCTGGAGTCAGGAGGACATGAGTTCAAATCCAGATTCAGACACTTCACACACAAACACACACACACACACACACACACACACACACAC
>CM053583.1:249314844-249337318 GCA_028627135.1 Pseudochirops cupreus | reverse complement strand
ATTATTATTATTATTATTATTATTATTATTATTATTATTATTATTGACTACATCCAACTGGAACTTGAGATACACAGGCACTATGGTTGGGAGATCCATCCTGCCCTACTGAAAAGTGACATAGGAGAGAATAGACTGGGGGACTGGGGACACACTGGGATGACTGTTTTGGGGCAGTGGGTGGGGGAAAGAGGGGGAGAAAATATGTAACTCAAAATCTTGTGGAAATGAATGATGCAAACTGAAATAAAATTTAAAAAAAAGAGAGAGAGAAAGTAAAAGGTCAGGGGGAAAACTCTGTTGTACTTGGATGAGAGAAATATATGATCTGGCCCTTAGCCCTGGTGTAGGGGAGGCAGAGGTGGCAGTGGCTGTTTCTGGGGATGCAGGGCCACAAACTGGGGAGGGGGGATCAAGTGGGTGACCAGTGGACAACTGCAGAAATCTCTTTGCTGGAGTCGAGGCAGAATTCTCTTGTTTTGCCCTGCTTGGATCTGGGTTGCAGTCTTGGGTAATGGTCCTGGAGTGAAGAGCAATGGTGTGGTGGAGCTTGTTGAGGCTGTATAGAGGCAGTGCTCCTTATAGTTATGAGGCAGGTGTTTAGAAGAAACTGTAAAAACAGTTGCACAAAACCCCAGAAATTTGAGATGCAAAATTCTGTACTTTGAAAACAGAGTGCTACCATGGCAAAGAGCTCAAAAGTCAAGTAATTGACAGGCAAAATAACCAGAGGAACAGAAATCAGATGATAGAATCATTCTTTGGCAATAAAGAAAATCAAAACAGAACCAGAAGAAGACAACAAAGTCAAAACTCCTGCATCAAAATCCTCCAAGAAAAAATATGAACTGGTTGCAGACCATGAAGGAGCTCAAGGATTACAGAAATCATGTAAGAGAAGGAGAGGAAAAATTGTGAAGAGAAATGAGAGTGATACAAGAAAATATTGGGAAAATAGTCAAAAGCTTGCTAAAGAAGAACCCAAAAATAATGAAGAAAATAACCTTAAAAAGAGACTAACTCAAATGGCGGAAGAGGTTCAAAAAGTCAACAAGGAGAAGAATACCTTAAAAAACAGAAATGGGCAGATGTAAAGAGAATTACAAAAACTCACTGAAGAAAATAATTCCTTCAAAATTAGATTGGAGGAAATAGAAACTAATTACTTTATGAGAAATAAAGATATTAGGAAACAGATGCAATAGAGTGAAAAAAAAATAGAAGGCAATATTAAATATCTCATTGGAAAAAACAATGACCTGGAAAATAGATCCAGAAGAGATAACTTAAAAATTAATTGACTACCTGAAAGCCATGATCAAAAAAGAAACTAGACATCATCTTTCAAGAAATTATCATGGAAAATTACCCTGACATTTGAGGGTAAGATAGAAATTGAAAGAATCTAGTGATTGCCTCTTGAAAAAAAAAATCTCAAAGAGAAAACTCCTAGGAATATTATAGCCCAATTCTAAAATTTCCAGGTCAAAGAGAAAATATTATAAGTTGTCAGGAAAAAAATTATTTGAATATTGTGGGAACACAATCAGGATAACACAACAACTAGTAGCTTCTAAATTAAGGGATTAAAGGGCTTGGAATATGGTATCCTAGAAGTCAAAGGAGCTAGCATTAAAACCTACCCAGCAAAACTGAGTATAATACTTCAAGGGAAAATAGGGATATTCAATGAATTAGAGGACTTTCAAGCATTATCTATCTATCTTTGTATCCATGTATGTATGTATGTATGTACTTATGTATATATGTATCTATAGATACTGATAGATATATATATATATATATATATATATATATATATATATATGTAGAGAGAGAGAGACAGAGAGACAGAGAGACAGAGAGAGCCAGACAGAGAGACAGGGAGACAGAGACAGACATAGAGACCTATATCTATATAACTATATCTATATCTATATCTATATATCTCTGTCTCCATCCCTGTCTGTATCTCTATATCTATCTGTGGGGTTGTATCTATGTATGTGTACATATACACGCATGCATATATGCACACATGTGTGTTTGTGTGTATGCATTTATGTATGTTCATATGTATGGTATTACAGATGCACATGCATAGACTTACATATGTATATATGCATAGGTGTATATGTATACAACACACATGTAGCCACACATTTATATATGTTTCCATGTGTGTATGCAAATGCAGGTATGTGTTTATGCATATATGTGTGCTTGAGTGCATGTTTGTATATACATATACATGCATGCATATATACACACATACAAATTTGTGTGTGTATATATTTGCATGTATAGTTGGGTATATGTGTGTGTGTGTGTGTACATATATATATATGTGTATATATATATGCATAGACAGAGGGCACAGGGTGAGTTGAATATAAAAGGATGATATCTAAAAAATAAAATTAAGAGGTGAGATGGCAATATATTGGGAGAAGGAGAAAGAGAGAGATAGAATAGGGTTAATTATCTCATTTAAAAGAGGCAAGAGAAAGCTATTACCATGGAGGGGAAGAGTATAGAGGTGAAGGTGAATGAATCAACCTTACTCTCATTGGATTTGGCTTAAGGAGGGAATAGCATATATAATCAGGTGGTTATCTTACACTATAGGAAAGTGGGGGGGGGAAGTGAATAACAGAGGGGCATAATAGAAGGGAGAGCAGATTGGGGGAAGGTGTAGTCAGAAGCAAAAACTTTTGAAAAGGGACAGTGTCAAAAGAGAAAAATATATAGAAGTGTAAGTGGGATAGGATAGAGCAGTGGTTCTCAACCTTCCTAGTGCTGTGACCCTTTAATACCTGTATGTGAGTGTGTCTGCATGTGGGCAGACCTGCCTGGAGACAGATAGAGGAGCAGTGTCTTGGTTCCTAAGATCATCAGAAATATGTTTTTTCTGATGGTCTTAGGTGACCCCTGTGACCCCTGTGAAAGGGTCATTCTACCCCCAAAGGGGTTGCAACCCACAGGTTGAGAACCTCTGGGATTGAGGGAACTATAGTTAATCTTTCACAATATTACCATTATGGAAATATTTTGTATGACTGCACATGTATAACCTGTACTGAATTGCTTGTCCTCCCAGTGGGGATGGATGAAAAGGGAAGACGGGAGACAATCTGGAACTCAAAGTTTTAAAAACAAATACAAAAAAAAAATTACATGCAACTTGAAAATGAGATATACAAGCAATATGTTGTAATAATCTATCTTGCCCTACAAAAATGTAAGGGGCAAGAGGGTAGGGGGATAACATGGGATGGGATATAAAAGAAGGCAGACTGGAGGAAAAGGTAATCAGTATGCTTGCCATCTTGAGGTGAGGGGTAGGAGAAAAATGGGGAGAAAATTTGGAACTCAAAATCTTGTGGAAATGAATGTTGAAAACTAAAAATAAGTAAATAAATTTAGGGGGAAAAAGAAATGAGCAGGTTAGTTTCAGAAAAACCTGGAAAAATTTACATGAATGGATACTGAATGAAGTGAGCATGACCAGGAGAATATTGTGCAAAGTAACAGCAACACTGTGTGATGATCAACTTTGATAGACTTAGATCTTCTCCACAATGCAATTATCAATGACAAACCCAAAAGACTCCTGATGGGAAATGGAGGCCATATCCAGAGAAACAACCAAGAAGTCTGAATGCAGACTGAAACATACTGTTTTCTCTTTTTTTTTTCTCTTTCTCATGCTTTTTTCCTTCTTGTTTTGATTCTTCTTTCACACCCTAACTAATGTGGATATATGCTGAATATATTGTTCTCATATAGCCCATATCAGATTGCATACTGTCTTGGGAATGGGGAAGGGAAGGAAGAGACAAATTTAGAAATCAAAATCTTATAAAAGTGAATGCTGAAAACTAAATGTAAATTTAAAAATGATAATCAATTCTTTTACCTAGCTAATAAATTGCTCAAAAATCTTTAAATATCTGGACATAATAACTAAGTAAATATTCTATAAAAGATCTATAAGTTCTATTACTTTCCAATAAAAAGGGGCAAAAGAAGTGGAAGCCATTTATTATTATTCTTACATTAGCCACCACTAAAATATGAGTTTTGGGTTTTTTTTTTTCCCCCAAGGGGGACTTAGGAGATCTGATGTCTAAATGTGAACACCCTTCTTACATCATAAAATTATCATAAAAGTTGCCTTATTCCTAGAGCACCCTTGGGATGATGTAATAGAGGTATTTGTTAATCACTCCTTATCTTCTCTCTTTTACATAGGAATAATACCATTGTTTTTGTCTCACTGTAATGCCAAGCAAAGGCAACTTCCAAGGTTCGGATTACCACCATGGTAAACCCCATTTATTCAGCTAACATTCACAGAACAGAGAAAGTCAAAATACAGTGTAACTTGTTCCTTTAGCAAGTAAGTTTTCAATTCAATCCAGGTACTACTCCACCCCTAGACAGTACATTCATTTAATCAATCAAAAGTCTCTTCTCAAAAGGAGATTAGTCTCCAACCATAAAGAAAGTACATTCATTTGGTCAATCACAGAGCATAAAAAAAAAAAACAAAACCTGAAAGGCTTCCCACCCCTGACTCTCAAAAGGGGCAGGAGAACACAAAAGGCCACTCACCCTTAAGTTACAACAAGTTACAAGGTTAAGCTCAGCACTGAATACCCAAGGAAAGGGCTCTCTTTCATCTTAACTCCAAGCAAGCCCTGAGCAATCTCAGTTCCTGGGGAGACAAGGCTCAACAAAGCCATAGCCAGTGTCCTCATCAAGTCACTCTCTGCCTGTAGAACAGTCCCAGAACCCCTGAAAACATCAGCAAGGCCCTCTTCCAGGATTTCTGTGCAGGTACCACAAGAAAATCCTCCTTCAGGGCTTCTGAACCAACACAGGTTCCAGGACCTCTACAACAGCAGCACTGTCCTTCACCATCAGGTGAATCTGGCAAAACAACATCAAAACAGACAGACAAAATACCAGCATCACAACCATACCTTCTCAGTTCTTGGCAGCTCTGGGTGACAGTTCTCAAAAGTCCTGGGCAGCTCCAATGGGCTCTTAGCAGTCTTTCTCTCAGCAACTCAGGCTCCACAATACTGGATATTGCTCTCCCAAAGTCCTTCTGGCCTCCTCTCGGCTTGGGCTTCTCTCTCAATTCACAGCTCCTCCCAGTTCAGCCCTCTGTCTTCATGTCCACAAGTTCATCGCACAAGTGGAATTCACAAGCTCTGTATTTTAACACTCAACCCAAAAACCAAGCCAATACAGGGGTATCTCCAAATTCCCTTACCAATACACTCACTTATGCCAGAGCCCCTGTAATTTAGTTCAATACTGTTAAGAAAATGGATCACTAGTGTGTTATTCAACAGTTAACAAAAACAAGAGTTTTACTTAGCTATAGCAGGGGAAGAATCTTCAATAAGTATGTACCCTGATGACATTTCAAGTTGATTCAGTGTAGAGAAGTTACCTTGCATTTGTTAACCATACTCGTACCTAAGGGAGTATTACAATGCCTGCTAGAACTTCTCATGGATGCTTAGTACTCAGGTGATGAGGAAGCAACAATTATGGTTTGAGTCTTTCTTTCCCTGAGCCAAAATTTTTTCAGAACTTTTTAAGGAAAAATGGCTCAAAACCTTTTAGGAAAAAACTAGTCTAAATTGAACAGAAAATGTGGTTGGGTATTGCTCTTACTATGTGCAGATATCCTCTTATGCTTCCTGACAGCTAAGAGGTTTTTCTTTAATTTATTTTTCTTTTGTTTGTCTTTTAATTTTTTTTTTAGTTGCCTACTGAGGCAGAATTCTACACATATACTAAAAGGGTGATCCACAACCCTTTTTTCCCTTCTTTTTGTTATCCTAAAGGCAAAAAGATAATCCTCTGAGCCCCAGAGTTTTTGTTTGGGCAATGCCTTTCTCCATACGAGGATACAAGCAATACTCAAGGCAGGCCTGTAGCCTGTACATGGAATTAAAAAAAAAAAGTAATCATTAGCTCTTGAGAATAAGCTGTTTGTGTATGTCTCCACAAAATCAAAATAGGTTCTACAAATGATTGCAATCATTCTATGATTGTTTATTACTTAGTGTTCTTTTTGGTATTTAAGAACAAAATTGTTTCATACAAGATGCATGTTTATATTGTGGATTTTTTTGTAATGTCTCAGACTCTTCTGCCTCTCTTTTCCTTCTCCTTAAGATCCCTTAGACAAGAGTAATAAGGGTCAACCTTACTCTCATTGAATTTGGCTTAGGGAAGGAATGGCATACATTCTAAATTGGGTATCTTGCCCTACTGGAGAGTAGAGGGGATGGGAATGAGAAGGGAGGTGATGGGAGGGAGGGTTGTTAGGAGCACACACTTCAGTAAGGGGACAGGGACAAAGTAGAGAACAGAACGGGAGGGGGGGGGTAGGAAGGAGGGAAATATAGTCAGTCTTTCACAATATGTCCATTGTGGAGATGTTCTGCATGACTACACACGTACAGCCTGTATTGAATTTTTTGTCTTTCCAGTGGGGGTGGGTGATGAGGGAGGAAGGGAAAGAATCTAGAATTTAAAGTTCTATAATCAAATGTTAAATATATATATATGTGTGTGTGTGTGTGTGTGTGTGTGTGTGTGTGTGTGTGTGTATAAATAATTATTTTCATTATTATTATGTGCAACTGGAAATTAAGATATACAGGTACTTGGGTAAGGAGATCCATCTTGCCCGACCAGAATGTCAGTGGGGTGATGGGGGAGGATATAGGAGAGAGCAGATTGGAGGAGAAGGTATACAGAGGGATTACTGTTTTGGGGTGGTGGGTAGGGGAAAGATGGGGAGAAAATGTGTAACTCAAAATCTTGTGGAAATGAATGGTGTAAGCTAAAAACAAACAAAAGCTAATTTAAAAATAAAATAAAATGACAAAAAAAAGGGGAAAAAAATAGAACTATACCACAGAAATCCAAGGTTAGTATAGCTCTGGGAACCTAGTTGCTCTATAGTAAATAGAGATAACACCAGAACAATGAAGCCAGGGCAAATTTTGTGACAAGTAAAGAATTGGTGATGACTTTAAATTAGCAGTGCCTAATCCACCATTAAATGTATGTATATATAAATATGTGTTTGAATTTAAAAGAAAATGAGATGAGGACTTTTCTCTGTTCTAATAATTTTTTTATCTGTGGTATTTCTCTTCTCTTAAATTCTGAGTTTAGTTTTAAACAACAGACTCAAAAAAGAAATCTTACAAACTGCTTAAAAACTCAAAGAGATGATTAACTCATGCTTAGCTAATGAAATTTATTTTCTCTTTTAATCCCTTGTAGTAGATCTGTGGAGATAAAATTAAAGACATGAGAGAAAGTTCATAAAAGAAATAAACAAATCAGACTATATTCAAAGATTTTTTTTCAATAAAATTTTATATGCTTACATCTTTGCATCCAATCCAGGAGCACCTACTGTGTATGTTTTAGTGTTAGCCTAACATTCTAACTTTTTGAGATCTTCTTGTATCCTGATCTCTGTGTCATAAGAAAAAAAAACACAAGATAAAAGCTATCCATGCCTTCATCTAAGTAATCTGTAAAAATATTGAAAAGAGCATAAGAAATGATGATTTAATAACAAGTATCATTTATATCTATTTATGCAGACATTTTAAATAAAGACAGCTCTGTGTACAGTCTTTTACTGCAGATCTTTCCATCTTGTGTAAAAGTCCACATCATGAGAAATTGTGTCATACACATCACTGAAATCAAGCTGTGCTATGTTTATCTTTTTTTTCTTTTCATCTAGGAATCAGACAAATTTGTCAAAAACAGCAAGAAAGGTTAGTCTGACCTGACATTTTTTCCTGTCTCTTAGAAACTATTATTTATTTTTCTTATTACTCAAATTTGTATTTTTCCCCTCTCTTGAAAAATTAGTGCAATTTTGCCTGGTGTACTCAGTCAGAAATTGAGTTCTTCAATGCCATTTGCATCAATGTGATAATCTCTGTGAGTGCTGCCTCTAGGCATGGACCTGTTTAGGTTTAGTGAAAAACTTCTCCCATGGAGAGATATGATCATTGGATAAATAATGATGATTAGGAGAATTCAGAATTAGTTTAATGCCCAGACTGAAAGAGCCATCATTGATATTTCAATGTACATTTGGCAGGACGTCTCCACTGGAATGCCTCAGTAATCTGAATTTGTCCCTACATAATTTAATATGTTTTACCTTATTCCTTGGAGAGAAATAGATGACACACTGATCAAATTTTCAGATAAAACACAAAGTTGAAAGGGATCACTAATATACTGTTTGATAGTCAGATTCCAAAAAGATTTCAAAAAGCTAGATAATTAGACTGAATCGGGTAGGGTGGAATTCAGGAAGAGAAAATGTAAAGTTTTACAGTACAGTAAAAAAATAAAATCTACTTCTCAGTCACAGTTGGGAGAAGGCATGATAATACAATTGTTATTTTGAAAAAGATCTATAGGTCTTGGTGGACTAAAAGATCAGAATGGGTCAGCATTATGATGGAGGATCCAAAGAAATCAAATGTGGTCTCAGGCACAGTCAAAACAGGCAAATCTTCATAGAATTAAAATTGGAAAGTTGGAATGGATCTTGGCAGGTATCTAGTACAATCCATATAAATAAGAAACTTGAACAGAGTATGTCTATACTCTGTCCTTGTCAGAGAAATGGAGTATTGCATGACATTGTGTATAAAAATTTTGTTAAAATAGTAGTAAACAAGAAAGAATTTAGGCAATAGAAATCAAGATGATTAAAAAAGTCCTCACCAAACTGTCATCATATAAAAATCAGTTAAAGTCATGGAAAAATGATAATTGTAACTTATGAAATTTTTCTCAGTATGAGGACAATTGAAGGGAATATAAATGTGTATATACATATATATGTATATATGTATGTATATATATGTATATGTATATATGTATACATACACATATGTCTGTATAGGAGGGTATATATGCATATAAATACATATGTGAGTGTGTGTCTATGTGTGTACATAGACAGAGGGCAGAGGATCAATTGAATAGGAAAGGATGATATTTTAAAAGGTGAAATTGAGAGGTGGGAGAGGAATAGAACGAGAGGAGACAGGGAGAGATGGAATGGGGTTGATCATCTCATATAGAAGAGGCAAGGGATAGCTGTTACAGTGGAGGGGAAGAACAGGAAGGCAAAAGGGAGTGGGTCAACCTTACTCTCATTGGATTTGGCTTAGGGAAGGAATGGCATACACTCTAAATTGGGTATCTTGCACTACAGGAGAGTAGGGGGGAGGGGGATGATGGAGGGGAGCGCAGGTTGTGGGGGGAGAGTTGTTAGGAGCACACACTTCTGTAAAGGGACAGGGACAAAGTAGAGAATAGAACAAGTGGGGGTGGGATAGGAAGGAGGGAAATATCATCAGTCTTTTACAATATGTCTGTTGTGGAGATGTTCTGCATAACTACACATGTGCGGCCTGTATTGAATTGCTTTTCTTTCCCGTAGGGGTGGATTACAAGGAAGGAAGGGAAAGAATCTAGAACTTAAAGTTCTAAAATCAAATGTTTTACATATATAAATATATATATATATATATATATATATATATATATATATATATATGTATACACACACACATACATAATAAGTATAATTATTATTTACATGCACCTGGGTAATAAGATATACAGTCACTAGATTAGGGAGATCCATCTTGCCCTACTGGAAAGTCAGAGGGGTGATGGGGGAGGATATAGGAGAGAGCAGATTGGGGATGGGGATGTACAGTGGGATTGCTGTTTTGGGGTGGTGGGTAGGGAAAAGACGGAAAAAATTTCTAACACAAAATCTCGTGGAAATGAGCAATGTAAACTAAAAACAAAAGTTAATTTAATAAAAAAATAAATTCACAACTGTAACCCTTCAAGTAAAAAAAAAATCATTTAAAATAATTGAATATGATTAAGCAGAAGAAGAGAAGGCTTGGTGAGGAGGGAAGATGGACTTGACAAAGAATCTACATTCAATTAGAATGAAGGGCCATCACATAGTAGAGGTCAGTATCACTCTAATTGATCCAAGAAGTCAGATACAGGAACAGTGGGTAGAAGTTGAAAAACAATTGTTTGGGATTTGTGACAGAAAATATTTCTTAGCAAGTAGACCTTTTTGACTTTGGAATGGACTGTCTTGCAAAGCTATGGATTCCTTTAGACTGGAAACATGCTGGTAGAATGTTATATAGTGGGATTTCTTTTTCAGGGTATTCAAAATGGATGCTGAGGTTACCCTCAACTCTATTTTTTGTGATGTTGATTTTATTTTCTTATGTGAGATAATGGAAACAGAAGATTTTTTGCCTTCATTTTCCTACTTTCAATTTCTGCCCTTGATGAAGAGTTATCCTTTAAGAGCGAGGGAATTGCCTCAATTTGCAAAGGTATCTTTTTTGTTTAAAAATTTATCTCATTGTGAAAGATTTAGAGGCATAGAAGAGACAGTTTTTTCATGGAAAGATATATTATTCTTAATGATCTTGCTTAATAACAATGCCATAAATTCACCAAAATTATGTTTATTCCTATATTTAATATTATATAAGTGGAATATGACTTTTCAATAACAAATGCATTTGACTTTCATTCATTAAAAATTATTTTAAAAGTTGGGATAATTTCTTACTTCCTAACACAATTTTCCATTTATTTTAAATTAATATTTTATGAATGTGTTTTTTTTTAATATTTCCATTTCAACAATCCCTCCTCATAGTACTCTCATCTGTAAGGGAAACAAAACCTTTTCAATTAAATCTTATTATATAGTGACCAAGTCTGATCAATTTCACAACTTTCCTCATTACCTTTCTCTGCAGAGAAAGAAAGCAAATTCCAAAAGCAGTCATCCCGATTTCCTAATAATCATTTCAGCTGATCATATTCCCATCATTTCTACAATTATATTTTAATAATAAGAATGTATAATAATAAGTGATATTGAAATGGCATTTTGGGTTTTTCAAACTACCCAATACTATCTCATTTGAACCTCAAAATAATCCTATAAGGTAATTGCCACAGCGGCTTTCTACTGGGTTTTGCTTTGTTCGTATATTGTATATTCATTTGACATTTGTTGTGGTAATGTAGATAATAAATATTGTTTGTCAAAATCTTTTTTTTTCTGCCAAGCTGCTTTCCAATTCTCCCAGAAGTTCTTTTCAAATAAGAAAGTTAACCCAAATTAGCATATCATTGTAATATTCTTACATTTTTTCCCATTTCTTTCAATATAGACTAGTCCACTAATTTGGCTATTTTGGTAAGCTCTTCCAAGTAGTATTAATGGTTAGGGATTCAACTGTAGTTAGAAATAAGTTTATAATGGTTTCTCTCATTCCTTCTCAAAAAAAAAATATTTTGCCTAAATTTTTGGCCCTCTAAGTAAATTGTATCTTTCATCTTATGCTGTAAAGTAATTCATTCCTTGGCTAAAAGGAGAATTAAAATTATCAATATACGTAGTGTCAATAATAATATATTGATCTACTTTACTCAAATTTCCCTTAACTTTTTTTCTAAGTGTTTTGTAGTTACATTTCCTGAGTGTGTATAAATAGGTTAACTCCTAAACATTGTATTACTTTTTGCTTTTGGTCGTAATTTTGAATGGAATTTCTCTTTATACCACTTCCTTCTTGTTCTCATTAGTAGTATAAGGAAATAATATTTTACTACAATAATTTTATGAATCCTACTTGTCAGGAGTTATTAATCATCTCAATTTATAACAAAATCATTTATATAGGAATTTGTAGATTCCAAATTGCTTTTTATAAATTGTCTAATGTGAACCTTATAACAATCCTCCAAGGTGGATAATACAGGTACTATTATCTCAATTTGTCAAAGAAAGAACAGAGGCTAAGTGAGTTGCAAAAGGTTACAGAGTGATTAAATCATCAGAAACAGAATTAGAACCTGTCTTCTCCCCATTTCCCCTGCTCTGTACATTATTTTCAGCTTCTTCTTTTTTTATTGATTCTTTCTGGTTTGATGAATAAACCATATTATTGTCAATAATTAGGAATAATTTTGCTTTTTTGCTGTTGTTAATATTTAGCACCATGTTTTTATATATTCATGTAAAATTGATATAGTAAGGATTTTTTTTTTAACTATGTCAAGTAATAAGGGGATGGGGGAAGGGAGCCTTCTTCTTTAACCAAAAAAATTTCCAGTGTTTTACCATTAGAAATAATAGAAGCTCTTCATCTTTGGTTTAGATTTTGAATCAGAGAATCTGGAATTTGTTTCAGAATTTCATTTTTTTTAATTTTTAATGACTTTAAGTACAAGTTGTATGAATAAGATTTTTAGCATTGTCTAGAATAGATCATTGAAATTGAACTTGATTGTACTGGTGTTGCATTGTACCTACTTGATTCAACAACAAAGTCTAACTTCATATATCAAAGGAAGTTAATCATATTTACGATAATATTTTTCCTTCAATTCTATGTGAAACAAATTACTGTTTAGTGTTCCAAAAAGGAAACAAAATGTGAAACTGGCTAGCATTGTAAGCCAACAATTGATTCCATCTATATATTTATTAACACTGAACATATTTACAAAAAGCATGTTGATATCATAGAAACTAATGGTACCATATTGCCTTAGCTGGATTCATATAAGCACCCCCCTCTTTAAAAAAAGGTATAATGAGGTTAATGAAGAGATCAGCAAAAGAAACAAGTAGGGATTTTCCCCCAGATTTGTCCATGCATGTCTATATATGGATGCTATTTTCCCCCACCTCCAAAACAATGCTTTTTGCCATCTTTCTTATGCTCTGTCCTCACCATCCTTAATTACATTCTCTATCCACCTAAGAATCCTTGCAGTCCTGTCATGTCACTTTCTAGTTGCCTGTGATAATGGGTATGGTAGGAATTCTTACAGGAGAATTAACATCATTGACTGTGGTAGATGGAAGTCATACTGGTAGCAGGAGAGTAAAATAGTAGAAGAAAAAACAGTAGAGGAATGGAGGTGAGATTGAATGGAGCAATTCTACATCTGTGAAACATGAGCATGTTGAAGGCCAAGAAACAAGAATATTTCTTCTCATGCATATTTCAACATTGTCATCTCCAGAACTCTTACCACTGGATTCAATTGAACTAAATGTTATCAATTGAGGAAATACAGGAAATCTTTCCCTGGGCACAAAAAGTCACCCATTCTGTCTGGACCTCAATTTTCTCAAGTGAAATATTAAAGCATCAGTCACAATTGTGTCCTCAGCAGCTCAAGCAAAATCTCCTACATGAAACATTTTCTGATCCCTGTCAGGTTCCATTGCCTTCCCTCCCTTACACTACTTTGAGTTACATTATGTACATTGAGTTCTTACCTGCTGTATAGGCTGGTTTTCCCTATTAGAATGTAAGTTCCATGAAGGTAAGAACTATTATTCCCCCTGCCTCATATCTCTATCACAGAACAGAATTCCTAGCACATAGGAAGTGTTGAATAAATGCTTGTTGACTAATTAATTTAATCCCTTCCACTGGTTTTTATATAGCCTTTCTTTGAATTCTAATAATGAGAATGAGGAGCAGAAACAGGGATAGTCATGTACTTTCTGTATCATTAAAATTCATCATAATCACATATTTTGAATCTACATAAATTGATGAGCGATTGTATCACTGACATCAGGTTTATAACTAATCAAAAAGCATCTAAGAACTGGTGATTTAATAAAGAAATATATGATTTATTTGGGACAAAAAAGGGTTTTATTTACAGTATAACAAGAGCATACAGGATGTCGAAATTGCCAGGAACCTTAGAGATCATCTAACACAATTATTTTATTTCATAAAGAAAGAAACTTGAGTCTAAATAGGGTAAGTCATTTGCCCAACATCATACAGGCAATAAGGGACTAAGTTGGCATTAGATTCCAGTTCTCCTGAATTCTAATCAGTCAAACAATAAACATTTATTAGGGAAATCTAGTCTTTTATTTTTCAGCTATGCCATAGTAACTCTACTACATTCAGGAGCTTAATGGATAAGACATAACAGATTAGGATAATTTTTCATATTGAATTATTTATGTACAGTGGTCCAACTTGATCACAAAACAAACTCTTCATTTCACTGTGAACTATGTAAACACATACTCTTTGTAACCATGTAACCAAATCTTTGTAACCAAAGATGACATGTCAGGGCAGTGCTACTCTTTTTTTCTTTTGCTTTTTGGAGGGCGATTGCGATTAAGTGACTTGCCCAAGGTCACACAGCTAGTTTTTGTATCAAGTGTCTGAGGCCGAATTTGAACTCATGTCCTTCTGACTCCAGGGCTAGTGCTCTATTCACTGCACCACCTAGCCACTCCCTGCTATTTCTTTTTAAAACTTGTTATTAATAACCTTCTGGAATTCATATATTTTATTATTTGATTAATATGTCACTTATATGTGGTCTGTGCCATATCTTCCTTCAGAATTCTGTACAGCTGCCTAATAGAAGCCAATGGACCTTGAGTTTCTAAGTCATCATAAGCAGTGAACCTAAGATCAACTATAGACCCAGTACTATCAATTACGCAGAAGTTGCTTGTGCACTTGGAATAGAGAAAGAACTTATTCATTGCTTTTCGTATCTGACTTATTTTAGAACTAGTCTAGGAAAATATAATGAAAAAGATATTTATTAATTGCTCATATATTGAAATATTTTGTGTTACATATCATCCAAAATTAAGACACAGGGTAATATGTGCTAATTCCTTGTTTAAATATAGAATTTATGTTCACTTAGTAACTGAATTGTTATTTTAAATATTAAAATGACATGCTTTAGAAAATCATACTGAGAAATATCTCCTTCAAGTTCAAGTTTGCTAGTTTTCTGATTCATTTGGCAACAATCTCACCAGCAGTTCAAAAGTACTAAGGAAAATATATTTCATAATAATATATCCCCAAATTGTGGTCAAAATATATGATATTAACCTTTTCCTATCATATATTACATTTGGAAATAGAAAAATACTTCCATTTCAAGAGCAGTCTTACAGTCAGTGTGTTGCCAATTTTTATTCTTCTTTTGTTGGCAATCATAGGACCCAGATGCTAAACACTGGAAGATATTTCTTCCAATAGCAGCATCTGGCATGTTGGCAGGCTCCATAAGCAATTTTGTTTTACAGCTTTAAAACTGTTTCTGGGTCCATTACATGGTTAATCTGATAGGCTGTCTGGGCTGCCTTGTCCCCCCGGATGCCATATGCCAAAAGCTAGAGATGCAATGAACTGTTTGCCCATTATGTTCGTGATAAAGAACATACCTAAAAAAAATAAATACTGCAAAATATGTATTGGATTCTGTTCACCCATTAGGGTACAGGTGACAGGTGACCTGTCTGAGATAGTGCTAAAAACTTTCAAAAAATCAAAGACTATTGAGCATCAGAGAATACAGGGGTCCTGATAATAATAGGACATTGAAGAAGTCACTATATCCTCCTCATTCAGATCTTTACATAGCTATTTCCTCGCTTCTACTAACACAAAGAATATGAGCTAAGAGGTGGGAGAAGAGTATATATTTTAGTTTCAGAAAATAAATCAAACGGAATTCCATTAAAATGGAAATGCAAATGCATTGTATATATTGAGCTAAGGATATGACAAATGAATTTAGAGAATATTAATTACCTAGGATTTGTTTCTGGCACCTAGTATAGGAGAGATAAGTACTGTCTTCTTTTTTTCCCTTCCATATTTCTCATGGAACCCTTATCATGACTTGTATCTCCTTAAAGTAAAGCCTAAGATGACAAAGGGGAAAAGATCAATATCTATTAAATCTGGGGATAGTGTAGGCAGCTAATGTAGAAAGTAAGATGGCCTAAGTTATCAGGATCTACCATGCCCACTGCCTCAACTAACTGGAATAATTAGTGGAAATGAATACTCACTTTATTCTTTCATTGTGATTGGGTGAATCTCTCCTGAGTCACTCATTTCTTCATCATACTAAGATACCATCTGCCTTAGACATGTCACTGATTCAGATCTTATATAATAAACTGCCCATAAATTCACTTACTCATTTCTCCCATTTTGCTATGTATAGATTTGAGAAACCCTGTTCAAATATCTGTCATATTCTCCTGCTCTCCATTTTAGTCAGAAGTTTTACTATAAAAACAAGAAACCAGACTGATAGAGATTTTATTGTCTTTTGTTTACAAAATTTTAAGTGTTAATAAGGCAGAAAATTTTAAAAAGCATGAGAATGTAGTTTAAATATTCTCATAGGAAATGTGCAGAGAGAAAAGTTACAAGGGAAAGAAAAAAATAATTTCAAATACTTTTTTCCTTTCCCACTTTTAAATGTGAGCATGTTATTCAGAGTTTATTCTAGACACCTAATAAGTATATTTTAAGCAGTTTACTCCAAATACCTTATTCTTGTTTTATTTATTACTTTAACTGAAATGTCAAGCGATTTTTAAAGAAGTAAGATGCCAGAATTTGTATTCTTGTCTGGGGAATTTCTAGGTAAAATTAACTAATACTCTTCATTCATTCTATTTGCTCTATCATCTCCTGTTAGTGTTGCCTTTAGGATGCATTTTCCCCAAATTTCCAGTGTTCTCATGGTGTTCAGGATGCCATTGTTTATTGTTCCACATAGACCTTATATCATATGCTCTAGATTAGCCCTTCTCCAATTTTTCTTCTTCCATTTTAAAAATAAATGTATAATTCTAGGGATATTGAAACCTATGAGCAAATACCATAAAATCTAGTTAGGTGAACTGATATACTCCTTCTGTCTAAGGAATCAAGAGATGATATCGCTGTTGCTCCTTGCTGCCCAGAAACTTGAAGAAAGCAAGGACATTGTTCAACAACAATGTCTTGAGCACTTAGGGTAGTTTTGATGTCAGACATTTCCAAGTCAGAAGTAGGCTACAATGTGAGATTTGTGGGAGCAGAGGTCTTTGGATATATCTTGCATTCTCTTGTGGGAAGCAAACCACTCCAGTTTACCTATAGAATTACTCCTATAATCTGTTATAGTGCATAGATAGAACAATCCATCTTTATTAAAATCCACAATTCCTATTTAAATCCCTCATTTTTCTTTATCCTTTATTAAGCGAGTATACCCTATTTTTCACTGTTCTGATGAATCGTGGCTGGTGTTCTGCCTCAATTAAAAGCTTTTGGTTCTATTCAATTCAAAACAAATGTCGCATTTGAACGTATGATTTGAACCCAACAGTATCAAATGAGCTATCAATTATCTTTACCTAGAGAATAGCCTTAGGATTCCATTGGATGTAACAGCTTGGTTGGAATAGTCAAGGAATCTCACAATTCTAGCTTATTTTATATCTGTAAAGATTTACTAATCTCTTCACTTTATTATCTCTAGTTTGCAGTACAATTTATGGGTATTAGTAAACAAATGAAACAATCACTTAAATTTTATTAAGAAAATAGGACATATCCACTTTTTAAAAAAGAATATAGTCAAACACAAAATCTGTGAAATACTACATTAAAAATAGCTCTAAAAGTTTCCAGTTAAAAGGGATGATTTTTCAAAATATTTGTGAACTTTTGAAAAGACATTTTCATTGAAAATTACTAAGATGTGTAGCAAAAGCATGTCTCCCTAGATTGTGGGCTCACCTCCTATATTGTAGTAACACTGTCATGCTGTGCTTTGCCTATGATTGGTGACCAAAAGACATTATTTCCAGAGGAGTCATATTGTCTGGAAGTGACAACTCATGCTGCTCCACCACAAAGCAATCAGCAACATGAAGACCCACTGGGCAGCAGAAAAGAAAAATAAAAGAGGTTGTTGAGACACCATTATTTCAGATACTCAAGGCATTAACAGCAATGACTTGTAAGAGACTGAAAAAAATCACATCAAATTTGGACACATGACTTTTTCGAACTTATATTTAATGATTCAAATTAGACGCATTGTTCAAAATATATACAAGTAACATAGAGTAGATACATTAGAACTTCAAAATATTGTTAAAATAAGCAATTTGTTGCCATAGGAAGAGTATTGGATTTATCATCAGAAAATGACTACGAGGTTGAGTCTTGTTTTAGCTAATTAAAACCAAATTACATTAGACCTGAACCTCTCTGATGTCAGTTTTCTTACATGAGAGATTTGAAATATATAGTTTAAAAATCCTAGATATCCTATTAGATTCAAAATTGACATTAACTGAGTTTGATCAAGACTGAATGACTTGAGTGAAAATTAAATTTTATTTCCATCAAACTATCATTAAAATGAAGCCAAAATATTAATAATGTTACCCGGCAAGTGGTAAAGTGAAGGGTTGTACCTTAATTCAGCCCATCCCCACCACTTTATAGCAGTAAGAAATGCACCAAATATTTATAATAACTATAATAACAATACTCCATAATCCTCATGGAGGAGGGGGAAAAAGGTATAATAGCACTGAACTCCCCATTCCACATTCTTTGTACCTACCTGTGTTCTATTCCCCTTATCTTCCACCATAAGTTAAAAAGGGTGGTAACTTCTTGATCTCTGGATAGAAAAATAAAACTAGGATGTGCATTATGTTGGATGATTACCTAACAGTGCCCTACAGAAGCCTAGATTCAACTAGATTTTTTTGAGAGTCAATCCCTAGTAAAAATACATAAATAAACATTAGAAAACAAAGAAAATGAAAAGTAAAGCAAAACTCTTAATAATATGAAAAAATAATCACAGCACAAAACTCCAAAAGAAGAAAATAAATAAGCAATGACTAGAATCTTTAAAAAGGAAAACAGAATATCTGAATTCTCAGAGGGCATTTAGCATCCTAACAAAATAATGATTTAGACTAGAAGTTGAGAAACTTTAAGAAAACAGTGGAACATTGAAACAAACGGAAAGAGACTGATAAAAATTCAACAATATGAGAAGAAATAAGACAATCAGGAAAGCAAGTTTTAAGAACACATGAAATAGTTGCTGTCAAAAACAATAGTATGAAAAATAGGATTAGAGAAAGAGTCTAAGAATAATGAGTCTGATCAAAGGGCTTGATGAAATTAACAAACAACAGTAACAACAATAAAAACCCTGAATGTGATATTTCAAGAAATTTTAAAAAGAAAATTGTGCACAAGCCTTTTTACTTATCTATATCTATATATACTTATATCTTTCTTTATCTGCTTCTCTGTCTACATATATATATATATATATATACACACACATATATACACGTATATGTATACATATGCATATGCATATACACATACACATACACATATGGCTGTAAAAAGACAGGAAACATACCATGTAGTCTCAAGTAAAACTGTATAAAATTACTCAACAATTACAAAAAAGGAAGGTGGGCAAAGATTAGAGCACATGTTGAAAATTTAAAGAGGAAATGATATACACAATCTGTATAACACATTCTGCACAGTTAAACATAATACAACAGGGGAAATTAAACTAATATAATCACATATGTATTTAAATCAATAAATTACTATTATATTTATGTATAAATCTGCATTGCATATCTTCCCACACTCCTCCAATATTAATTAATTGCTTATTGTTATTTTTACAAATTTGCAGAATATGAGTTGAAAATTAAGCCCCATTATAATTTGTATTTCTCTTATTAGTGATTTTGAGTACTTTTTCTTGTGGTTCTGAATATTTATCATTTCTTTCTGAGAACTGTTTATTCTTATGCTTTAATCCATTGTCTACTTGGAGTGACTGTTAGTCATATATAAATGTATACAGATAATATGTATTATCTTTATCTATGTCTAGAGATACAATATCTGGATTATATATATATATGTATATATATATGTCTATATCTATATTATATAGTGATATCAATATAGACATAAATATCTTGGATTTCAAACACTTGTCAGAGTAATGTGATACATTTTCCCCATTTTACCATTTCCCTTCCAATCCTAGATCCATTAATACTCTTTCTGCTTTTCAATTCAAGTAGCCAGAGTTTTCTGTTTTATATTTTGTAAGTACCTCTAGTTAGTTAAGAATGCATCCATTACCCATAATTAGGAGAGGTACTTGATCAATTTCTCTTCTAATTTTTTTGTAGTATATTTTTTTAAATCCTTGTATGCCTTATCTTTATATTAATCAATTTATTTTTTAAAATTTGTGTGTTTATTTATTTTTAGTTTTCAACATTCATTTCCACAAGTTTTTGACTTAAATTTTTTTCTCTTCCCATCTTTCCCATACACCCCACCCCCAAAAAGCTAGGCTACTGAATACCCCTTCCCCCAATCTGTTCTCTCTTATATTCTCCCCCTTCAGCCCCTAATTTCCTACTACATCAAGATGGGTTTTTTTACCCCAGTACCTGCATAACTTATTTCCCAGTTGTATGTAAATAAACAATTTTTAAGCATTTGTTTTTAAAATTTTGAGTTCAAGATTTCCTTCCCTTCTGCCTCCTCACCAATCCCCACTGGTAAGATAAGCAAATCAATATAGGTTAAATATGTGTAATTATGCAAAACATTTCCAAAGTAGTTATATTGTGAGAGACTAACTGTATTTCCCTCCATCCTATCCTGCCCCCCACTTATTCTATTTTCTCCCTTTGACGCTATCCCTTTTCAAAAATATTTGCTTCTAACTACCCTCCCCCCAAACTGCCCTCCCTTCTATCCTCTTATAATGCCATGCATGAGCAGCTTTCCAAAAGGATGCTACTGTGAACAGCTTTTAAGGTTCTGATTACACAGTATAGTGAACACTCTATTCCATAACAAATCAAAGGAAAACATTCACAACAAATCAAGATACAGTACTCACAACATTACACCTTATGACAGAAAATCACAATATAGTGTTCACAATAGGTTATCATTTAAAATTACCACATTCTGAATGTGCCTCTCTGGGGCTTTTCTTATATACACACACACATTGGCTTCCTGTTTCAGCCAACCTCTTCCTATTATGTCAGCAACAGGAGACAGAGTTCACACTTTCTGTTTCCTTCACAAAGGTTTGATTAGTTATTAAGGGCTAAGTACATGCTTACTTGGCATAACAAAGAGGGGTCTTCAAATTTAAATTAATTATCATTACACCTTCCCCTTCTTTTCCCCTAGCCCCCTATTTTCCTGTAGGGTAAGATACCCAACTGATAGATAATGTTATGTATGTTATACCCTCCTTAGGCCAAGGTAAATGAGAATCAGGTTGTCCACTTCCCTTTCACTTTCTTGCTCTTCCCTTCCATTTTAAAAGTTTACTCTTGTCTCTTTTATATGAGATAATTTACCCTAATCTATCTCTCCCATTCTTTTTCTCTCAATAAATTCCTCTCTCACCTCTTAATTTTGTTTTTTAAATATCATCTTTTCATATTCAAATCATCCTGTGCCCTCTGTCTATGTATACATGAACAAATGCCCACACTCATATATATATTTATATACACATATATCCTATACATACATACATATAGGTATACATTTAAATATAAATTTAATATGAACATATTTAATATATTTACATAATTTATATTTTTAATATGTATATGTATATGTGTGTGTATATATATATATATATATATATATATATATACATATATATATATTCGCTTCAGCTATCCTGATACTGAGAGAAATCTTATGAGTTACAATTATTGTTTTTCCATGTAGGAATTTAAAAAGTTCAACTTTAATAAGTTCCTTATGATTTGTTTTTCCTGTTTACCTTCTCATGCTTCTCTTGCTTCTTGTATTTGAAAGTCATGTTTTCTGTTCATCTCAGGTTTTTTCATCAAGAATGCTTGAAAGTCCTCTATCATTGAATGGCCATATTTTCCCCTGTAGCATTATACTCAGTTTTGCTGGGTAGGTAATTCTTAGTTTTAGTCTTAGCTCCTTTGACCACTGGAATATCATATGCAAAGCCCTTTGATCCCTTAATGTAGAAGCTGCTAGGTCTTGTATTATCCTGATTGTGTTTCCACAATAGTCAAATTGTTTTCTCCTGACTTATTGAAGTATTTTCTCCTTGACCTGGGAACTCTGGAATTTGGCTATAATATTCCTAGGGGTTTTCTTTTTGGGATCTTTTTCAAGAGGCAAGTGGTGAATTCTTTCTATTTCTATTTTGCCTTCTGCTTCTAGAATATCAGGGCAATTTTGCTTGATCATTTCTTGAAAGATGGTGTCTACCCTCTGTTTTTTTGTTGCCCAATAATTTTTAAATTATCTCTCCTGAATCTATTTTCTAGGTTAGTGGTTTTTCCAATGAGATATTTCACATTGTCTTCTATTTTTTTCATTTGTTTGGATCTTTCTTATAGTATCTTGATTTCTCATAAAATCAC
>CM053583.1:249296179-249314344 GCA_028627135.1 Pseudochirops cupreus | reverse complement strand
ACTATTTATGTAGATCAGCTTATATTAACATTGCAATCCTTTGTTTTGCTGGTTATAGATATTTACTTGTACATGTGTGTACACATACATATGTACATATATAAATTTATATTTCATCCTTCATTTTTGAAGAGGAACAATGACATCATGCAATGATGTCTTGACTGGCATATAAATTGGATTTAAGTGAAGGCAAGATTCATAAAGCCTGATGCTTTCCTCTTTCTTCCAGGGTCATCAAAGCCCAGTGGCAAGACAAAATTCAAGATGACTGACAATGGCCCAAGATGCAGTGAATGACTTTGGCATCTTTGACACCAACATGTCTGTCTGGTCAAGCTCTAAGACCACCACAACCCCTGATTCAGCCACCTTCAGGGCCTCAGAAAAAATTTATTCTCTTCTGCTCATTCCTTCAGGGAAAGTCTTTACATGCTTGGAGTAGACACCTCCCTAACTCACTGACAGGTTCGAAGCCTGTTGGTTACCCTCAACCTGATTTAGCAGTTCTTAGCAGATGTTTTTACCAGGGTGTGGCCACCGCGAATGCTATAGCTTCTTGGGGTAAGAATTGGGTGAGAGGTGGACATCAAAGGTGGATGTGCAGCCTTGAAAAGAGCTCCTCACAACACCAGAGTTGCTAGTCTTTCCTGAATACCTCATATAGTATATACATACATATGTGTCTGTGTATATACACATATACATATATATATATAATATACATACCCATACTACACAATACACATATACACACCTAAATATGCATATATAGATGCACATATACACACATAATATGTGCATATATATATGCATCTATGGTTTTTGTGATATGTATGTGTGTTTTTCATGCAATATAGTCACTAAAGAGGCTTCTAGAATTTGGAGCAATGAATATACATGTTCCTATACTCCCCAATTTGCTTGCTAGGGACAGCAAATATTTAACTAAGGTGAGAGTGTACAGGAGACAGTACTTGAAGTCTTAGGACCTAATTATAAAAAAATGGCCAATAAAGAGGTATTACAATAACTGCAAAATTCAGCCATTCTAAGGGATCTCTTTATGAAGTATTAATAAATCCCTTGAGTTGATCAAGTTCTTCATAATCTGGCCACTTCTTAAATTTCCTGTTTTCCTGTACTTTAATCTCCCCCCTTCATGGTACATTTAAGCAATGTTGGCCTATTAGCTATTCCTCTAACACAACACTCCACATACGTTCAACCTGTCTTTGAATTCATTATCTTCTACACTTAGAATAGTCTACTACCTCATCTCTGCCCCTCAGGTTCCTGTGACTTCTTTCCAGACTCAGATCAAATTCCATGTCTCCAGGAGGACTTTCTCAATCCCTCATCTATTAATACCTGCCCCCATCCCAGTCCTTTTCAACTACTCTGTATATCAGTGGTTCTCAACCTTCCTAATGCCATGACCCTTTAATACAATTTCTCATGTTGTGGTGACCCCCAACCATAAAATTATTTTTGTTGCTACTTCATAACTATAATTTTGCTACTGTTATGAATCATAATGTAAATATCTGATATGGAGGATATATTTTCATTGTTACAAATTGAACACAACCCACAGGTTGAGAACTGCAGCTGTATATAATTTATGTTTACCAATTTATTTACATGTTGTCTCCCTTAGAAAAATGTAAACTCCTTAGAAGCAAGGTCTGCCTTTCTTTGTATCTCCAGGGCTATGTATATTGCTTGTCCCATAGCCAGGCTTTGCATATTGACTTGTCCAGAGAAAGAGAGTCTAATGAGACCTTGGGACCTTGGAGCATGACAAGATTGCCTAACATGGAAGCACCCTACTTCTCTATATTTACCTTCTGCATGGATAGCAGTAACTTCCTTTGAATGGCTACATAACCAGGATAGGCATTATTTAAAACACAACAAAAACCAAAAAAAAATGCAGTAAACAACCAATGTACTAGAACGATTGCTCTCTTTCCAATATGCTCTTTCCTGCAATGTCTAAAGAGTGAAGATCACACTGAGTTCACCCATATCACAGTGAGCATTAAATGAGCCCAGAATACCTTCCTCCTCTTTTCTTTTAGACCCCATGAATTACGGTGTTAAGGTTTGTCTTATGTTTTGTTTGTCCTCATTTTCAGGGACTTGTGGTAATTTTCATCACATCTGGGAATTTGAACTATGATGACCTTGGGGCCAGGATTTTAGGTGGGATATTTCAGACAGCCAGTCCAGAAAGGAAATATTAGAAGCCACAGTACTTAGGGCAGGTTAGGTGGGGAACCTGAGGCCTCAAAGTTACATGCGTCTCTCTAGGTCCTTGGGTGTGGTCCTTTGACTGAACTCAAACTTCACAGAACAAATCTCCTTAAATTAAAGGATTTGTTCTGTAAAACTTGAATTCAATTGAAAAAAAAAACACCCAAGGACCTAGAAAGCCACATGTGACCTTAATGTCACAGGTTCCCCTGGACTTGGCCTTGAGCCCTCGGTTGTAAAGAGAATTAGAATTTAGGGATATTTTCTGTAGAAACTGAACAAAACTATGAATCTAATTCCCTTCCCTTCCCCTATGATTAAAATGATAGACTCAAGGTTATTAAAGAACACTGAGAGAGGGGTTAAATGCTATATATTTGACCTTCAGGTACTGGGGACTATGGAAGTCAGTCATATAGGAGCAAAACCATAGGATGAGCAATGACTGATCATAAACACTCCTCACACACACACACACACACACATGCATACACATGACCTCATCTTTAAATGTCAGTTTACTCAGCACAGGTAAAATCAGATTCAGAAAGAAACATAAGTTCTGATAAGACACACAGAAGATGAATAGATAAGAGAATACTGTAGAAACTATATGGAGGTGAGAACAGAACTATGACAACATGAAGTCTCCACAAAGAAATGATCCAGAACTCCAGGAACTAAGCTGTCAGGACTGATTACGTATGAGAAATATAGAGACAGATGTTTTCTTCTTGAACTCCCTCCATTCCTATCCCTCTAAGGCAATACTTTTCTCTTAACTTTTTATTTCCTCTAGAGCTCTTACTGGAAGGGAAATTTGAAACGTTTCCTTTAGTTACAGGAAAAGACTGTTTAATTTTTCTTTGCTGTAAATGTTTACTTTTCCTTTAAAAACATTGCCAACAATAGGGCTTTGATGGACTTGGTTTCTATAATGGACACCTCAGTAAAAGACATACTGGATACAATAATTAGGGCTAATAAACATCTATATCCATGTTGTTATTTCAATTGCACCAAAAGACCTACTGGTTTGTCATACTGTTTGGCATCCCTATCATTATTAACACCTTCAGGATTATACATCATGTCCCCTGAAGATTCCTGTTAAATTATTACCTTGGGGGGAAAAAGAGTATACTAAGTCATTAGTACCTAAGTACTATGAATGAAACTGTAATTTTAATTCATTAAAATGTAGTTGAGCTAGCAATTGCTTCACTAAGATAAATTGTTTTCTTTAGTGGCCAATTACTTAAAATTTAGGGTAACTGAAAATAAGAGAGCAGTTATATCTTTTAACACTTCCCATAATGAGATTACATCATAAAATAATAGAAAACAGTATCAAGTACCATTCAAAAGCATGACTTAGGGGAGAGCTCTTTTTTATTTTTTTTTATTAATTCATTTATTTTCTTGTTTGCATCATTCATTTCCATGAGATTTTGAGTTACAAATTTTCTCCCTATCTTCCCCCCCCCACCCCAAAACAGCCATCCCACTGTATAACCCCTCCCCAATCTGCTCTCTCCTATGTCCTCCCCCATCGCCCCTCTGACTTTCCAGTAGGGCAAGATGGATCTCCCTACCCCAGTGCTTGTATATCTTAATTCTAGGGGAGAGTTCTTAATCAAAAAAGCAAAAACAGATCATGCAAGTATAATCATTTATATATGTGTGTGTATACACATATTTGTATGTATGTGTGCTTGTGTAGATGTATTTATGCATGCATGCACATATGCACAACAAAATTAACAAGTCTTCTACACATACAAAAATTGAGCAAAGATAAGGAAAACTCAACCATCTCTGAGAACCATTCAAATTATGTAGGAATTTAAAGCATATGATGAAGAGTTATTGCCCAAAAAGTTATAAGTTATAGGATATGAACAAATATTCAAAAGCATAATCCTGACATTAACAGTCATATGAAAGATGGATCCAAATCACACATTAAAAGTAAATAGAAATCAAAACAATGCTGATATTTTACATCAAGCACAACAAATTGACAGTGATGATAAGAGATGGAAACCATCAATGCTGGAAGGACTACGAGAAGACCACTACTACAATATTGGTGGAACTCTAAATTGATCCCTCATTTCTGGGAAGCAATTTGGAATTATAATGAAAATGTGGTTAAAATGTCCATACCCTTGATTCCAACCTCCTACTACTTGGCACATAACCCAGGAAAGTTAGCTTCCTGTTTGTGCTAACAAAGAAATGGAGAAAAAGTAGGTGTGCTTCAATTGAATATCTAAAGAAACTGTGGTTCAGAAATGTAGTGAAATATAATTATGCTATAATAAATAATATGTTAAAAACAAATGAATGGGAAAAAATTAAATGAACTAATATAGGTTGAAGAAATGGAACCAGGAAAATCATACATACATACATACATGCATGCATACATACCTATGTACTCACATCAAAATACAAGAGGAAAGGACAATAGCAACATAAGAAACAGAAAACGACAAAACTGAATATTGTTTTTATACCTCAAGGAAGAGCTGAGAAAGTGTGTCTTTATTGCCTAGGTAGGGGCCTACAGATGTAGAATATTGCTTCCAGGAGTGGGGAATCCAAGTCACATGTGGCCCTCAAGGTTCTCAAGTGTGACCCTTTTACTAAATCTGAACCTCACAGAACAAATCCCCTTAATAAAATGATTTGTTCTATAAAACTTGGACTCAATCAAAAGGCCACACCCAAGGACCTAGAAGGACATGTGTGACATCAAAGCCGCAGTTTCCCCACCCCTGGATCAGATACTGATACATGTTGGCTATTTTGCTTAAACTTTTTTTTTCTCTTTTTAGATCTTTCTTGAAAATGATGACTCTATGAGAGAGAGGGAAACTCATTTGGATACAAAATAGGATCTAGTCAAGGGACACAACAGGACCTGGTAAAGTATCAGTATGTCATGTCCATCTATGTCCTGTTCTGTAACTGCTATTGGAGTAAACACATCAGTGTTGGTCTTCATCTTGATTCCTTGGAACTGAATTGAAACTAAAATTTAACAAACATTAATAAAGGTACAATTTCACTAATGGAGCAGCCAAATCCAATTTTAATATTTTACTTCGTACATTAAAATATACCCTATCAAGTATCATTATTGTTGTTTTTAATTTTCTCAATCTCCGGTCATTTCAAAAACACCTGCGGGACGGCATTGCACTTATCATACTCAGGATAATTCATTCACTTAAACATACAACTCCCAGCACTTTGCAAATCTAGGTCTCTTATCAGGATTTCTGCTTTAAAACCCCCATTTTTTTGTTTTTCAACATTATAAGCATTACTGATATTAAATATACACATAGATGTATGCATGTTAACATATACAAACATATGCATGTGCATACATATGTAATTTCTGTTTTCTCATGTAACATACTTCAATTTCTCTGAGGAGTTTGTGATTTAATCTATATTAGCACAATAAATGTTATTGTCTTAATGAATGAAAATAGTTTCATTATTGTGAATTCATTTATTTATTTAGCCAGTGATTCAAGAAGATCATAAGGGAATAAATTGTAATTTGGACAAACTGAAAGATGGTCTTTAAGGTAAAAGGGCATGCAATTCTCTTGATTGCCTAAAAAAAGCCACATTTAGATAAAAGGCCCAAGATATAAATGGCAAAAAAAATTGTATCCATGGACGATGAAGAGGAAAAGGAAATGAAGGAAGTTTGATTGGAGCACTTTTCATAGAACTAGGCATCTGCTCAGGCTAAGTCCATCATTCATCCTGCCTCTTGTTAAAGGGCATGCATTTTCAGAGGCTTCTAGTTGATCCTTTCTTCAGCCCCTGTGCAAAGAAGTCAATGACAAGAGAAGTTCATAGATAATAATTGACTGAGCTAGGAAGAACATCTTCTCTGTGAGCTACCTGGTTAGAGGACAGACAACTTCTGGCTTCTTTTAAGGTGGCTTCTTTGCTGGGATGCAGTTAATACCAGCTCTTCTTTTGATTTCTTGTGTAAAGGGCAGTAGGGATTTTTCTCTCCCATGCTCTCACTGTCAACAGCCTCTATGTCAGTAAAGAAATCCCATTGGCAACAAAAATATATACTTGTCTAAGTCAATATTAGGCCTCAAGTCTCTTGCTGCTTCTTTTCCCCTCCCTATCATTATAGGAAGCCAGAGGGAAACTTTTAACCAGAACTCCATCTGAATGTCTCCATATATTGTTATGGAAGCGTCAGACAAAACCATGTTATCCTACATACTTGAAAAGCCTCATTGGAATAATTTCACTAAGGACAGGTTGCATTATTTTTCTTAGGTTGAGGGAGTGACTTTGAATAAACCCCAAGCCACTAATCCTTGTTGACGAGTTATATATGATATGTGAACTCATGTGATATATATTTTCCTTTGAGAAGGAAAACTTGCTTTTTTCCTTTCTTTTATTGTTTTGCTTTATTTGTTGCTAACATTTTGCCTCTTATTTTCTCCCCTTGTTTTAGGTTGGGACGGGCTTTTCTAAAAAGCAGAAAGCTGGCAACCTATGAGACATTCATACAATACTGTTTCTTGATGAACTTAGAAAGCTTTGTATTTGAGGGTACAAGTCATTGTGTGTGGGACAATAAGAACATTTTCCCTTGAATATGGAATGTGCTCAGGCCAATTCCAACAAGATATACGTTCTAGGCCCTTAATGAAGACAAGTTTCACCCATTTACCAAGGCTTTATTTTTGTAGATCTATTCTATTTCGGTTACTTAAAAGCAAAGAATTAGCTAAAGCTACCTAAAATTTAACCCTTTCTTCATCCCACTTTAAGGTTCATGTCTTTATCATTTTACTGATAATTGTTATAAACCATACAATCACATTCTATATCCATACAATTAAAAAAGAAACAATATGTGAAATAACAATTATTCAGAAGAATAACTCCTGCATCTCTGTGTCTGAGATCAAGTGAATTTAATCCTGTAATCCTGTACACAAAAGAGAAAAAGTTAGTTAACAATCAGTGGCGTCTTAAGGAACAAGATTTAAGGATATCTTTTTGCCCAATTTACGTTCTGCCTGTCTTCACCTCTGTATATAAATGTCACCAGTTTTAAATACAGTTATAGCCTTTATACTTGCTCAGTTGCCTAATGAGCTCATCTTTATCATTTTTTTCTCTTACAGGAGAAAAAACAAATTAGCCAAATGTAAGTCACAAGGCAGTGAAATGTACTCCTTACTTTTATCCACTTTTATTCAGCCTTTGTAGTTTTCTACTTATTATTTTTTCCTATCATAAAAGGAAATTAGCATCATCTAACATCAAAAGATCTAAGAGGTACATGGATGCTAGTGGATCTTTTTGTTTTTATAATGTGTCCCCAAACTACATCTTAGAGGCATTTATTTCAGCATGTGTTTGTGTTATATGTGCTTCTGGTGAATGCAAAGGTTATTGACAAATAGTTTTTGCACCTTTTTATTTTTGCTTTCTTCTTTCCATTACTAAGACACAAATTACATCCAGGACTTGAAATGCAGTCACATTGTTTAAATATGGATCCTGGAGTGTCATGAATCACAGATATGTATCTAAAATGTCTATAGGGACTGTCTGTGTTAATCCATTCCTTTTCAGACAACCATGTCCTTGGTATTTTTACTCTAGATTCAATGACGCTGCCTAATTGACAATTTAAAATTTGCAACATGCAATGCTTCTATCTCCAATCCCCAAGCCATATTTATGTCTCCTGTAAGTCATAAGCAGGCCAAGGACACTGAGATCTTCAAGTTTCAAGAGCCTGTGGGACTCTGGAATGTATATTAGCCTTTACATATGCAACCTGCTGAGATATAACAACAGCTTAGAAAAATATGGTTTTGTTTCTTGATGAGAGTAAGCTAAGTGGTTCTTTCCCCCCCTTTCATTATGTATTTCTAGTTCAATGCTGTGAAACCCTCTGACAATAAATCCCTGGAAGCTAGGGTGTGAGAGACAAGGATTTGTTTACTTGTAAGGAAATTGCAATGACCCCCTATGGTTTTTTAGATACAATTTGTAGACCACTTATACTTGGGCATATTTTTACCAAGGGCAAGATTACTCTGCAATGGAATTGTAAAGTTGCTATAAGCACTGAAACTTGCTGGCTTAGTTCTTTGGAACAACAAAATCAAAGCAAATGGGACTAAATTGTGAGAGTCAAAGTCAGTGGCACCAAAAACCAAATCGTGAGAACCTACCCAGTACAGTAGGAGAACAGATCTATAATAAAGGCAAGGTGACTAGAGAGTCTCCCCAAGATGGGAAAATTATCACATAGCAGGAAATTTAAAGATTCTGATGATCAGTGGATTATATTTATTCAAAGATCAAGGCAGGGGAGAATCCTGTTGTTGTGAAAGTAAGCAAAGCACGGATAGATTAAACTAACAGAAATGCTAGATGGTCTCTCAGATTCCTTATGTGTAGACTCACTTGTTGGTACAATCAAGCTATAGTCTGTCCTATAGGTGGGGAATGAAGTCTGACACTGGCCTAGAGATACTGTTCCCCCAACTATCTAGGCAGCCATATCAATATCCAGAGTTAATGAACCAACGGATGCCTATGAAGAGAGGCCAGCTCCTTCAGACGTGATCATTCTGATGTATAGGGGGTATTCCAGGGCAAGGAAAATACTGAGAAAAGGAAATAGTGGCTCTATAAAGTTTGAACTATTGATGTATCTTCCTGGAAATACTTTAGCTTCTCCATCTTGGGGGTTTTGTATTTCACCAAAAGTTTTCTATTTCCCATTTCTCTTTGGAGACTACTTTTCAACAATTTGTTTGAAAGAGAGCTAGAGTAGGATTTGAGAGAAATGTGTTCTAGTCTATTTTTCTCTTAAGTTTTAATTTTCTCCTCTATGTAATGGGGTTATCAACAATGCAGTATCCACAATACTTACAGTAACTATAAATGTGCTGATATGGTTATTAATCACAAAATGTAACAGGCTCTCTACATGGGGATATAGCTAGAACACTTATTCAAATACCAGAAAATTGAGTCACAAAACCAGAAAGTCAAAGCCATCACAGTGGTTATGAAGTTGGCACATGGAGTTAATGCAGTAAACACCCACATCCTCAAGCCTTCAAAGCAGGACAGGCTACCTCAGGCAAAGATCCTCCTCTCCTCACTCACAACAATTGCTCAGTGTCCACGCAGCTTGCTCCTGGCAGCTCTGGCCCCCTGTAGTTCCCATCCCTGGCAGTCCTCAGCAGGAATGCTTAGCAGAAAATCTGGCTGGCTCAAAAAAAGGAGTTTGCATCACAGCCACAGCTGCTGCTTTCACTCTCCTCACTGGCTCTAGCTTGGCTCTGCTTCCTCTTGCCCCACCCCTTCCTGCTACTTCAGCAAGTTCAAAGGGCATGGAAGATCTTGAAATCCCATAACCATTAGATGGAGGTTTTAGAAAAGGGTTGTAAAGGTCCTTTCCTGCTCCAATAACCTGAATCTATGGGATTTGTGGTCCATTTGAATCTATTCAATTGGAAACTTTTAGAATCATTTAGGAGAGCACTATGGTAGTACAAAATAAAAATTACACAGATAACCATATTCTTTGACCTAAATGCTCTGTTGTTGGGAATGTCCTGAAATTGTTATCAAAACAAAACAACCATAATTTTACACAAAAGTTTTCATAGTAGCCTTATAGAGAACTGGAAAAAAAAAACTATATATAAACTAAAGATCCACAACAGAAATGTAGCTAAAGAAATAGTTTTTGTTCATGTAGTGAAAATCTGCAATACACTAACGAAACCTTTTAGAGACCTTTATGAAATAATTCAAAATGAAATGAGTAGGTCTAGAATAATGGAGAAGTAACCAAAGTAATATGTATATTATTACATGTTTATGTTATATGTATGATAACAAGTAAATGAGAATGAAGGGATGAAAAATTCTGATGAATTCATGTGATAAATAGTTCCAAGACATTAATACCATGATAATTAATTAGAATGGATTAATTTAAATTTAAATAGCCCTTCAGGAAGTTGAGCTATTCATATTTATATTCAATGTTAGTTACATAGTACTATATTATGTGTGTGTGCACGTACATACATACACATACAGTGGTGTGATAAATACAGCTCAGACTGGGATGGGTCATTTTTCAGTATGAGCATGTACACCTCTAATTTGTCAAATGCTACAAATCAGGGCTTAATTTGTCTTTTTACTGATTACCTAGGCTTAAGAAAGTAATGGAGAAAATGTTAATAATATAGATTAAAATTTAAAATGCGTTGTCAAAGATCGGGGTGTTAAACATTTGTCAGAACATCACTGCATATGTATATAGTGATATATCCACATATGTATGTATACATGTGTGTATATAGAAATTAATATTTGTCTGCATATATAAATGAATATTTAAATATGTATATGTGTGTATAGTATTAAAACTTAACATTGACATAATGAGAATGATACAATTCCATCAGATAGGATTTATACTAGAAATTCAGGACTGATTCAGTATTAGGAAAACTATCAGCAAAATTGATCATATCAACAGCAAAACAAAGAGAAACCATATGGTTTTCTTGATGCAGAAAAATCTTTTGACAAAATACAACACCCATTTCTATTGAAAACACTGGAGAGCACAGGAATAAATGGAACCTTCCTAAAAATGATAAGTAGCCTCTACCTAAACCGTAGCATTGTGTAATGGGGATAAACTAGAGGAATTTCCAATATGATTGGGGGTGAAACAAGAATGTCCATTATCGCTACTGTTATTCAATATGGTACTAGAAATGTTAACTTTAGCAATAAGAGAAGAAAAAGAAATAGAAGAAATTAGAATAAGCAAAGAAGAAACTAAGTTATTGCTCTTTGCAGATATGATAATATACTTAGAGAATCCTAGAGAATCAAGTAAAAAACTACTTGAAATAATCAACTTTAGCAAAGTTGCAGAATAAAAAAATAAACCCACATAAATCCTCACAATACATTACTAACAAAGTCCAACAGCAAAAGACAGAAAGAGAAATTCCATTCAAAGTTACTTCAGACATTATAAAACATTTGGAAGTCTATTTGCTAAAAAAAAAAAAAGAAAAAAGAAAGAAAGAAAGAAAGAAAGAAAGAAAGAAAGAAAGAAAGAAAAGAAGGATTATATGAACACAATTACAAAACAGTTTTCACACAAATAAAGTCAGATCTAAATAACTGGAAAAACATCAGTTATTTGTTAGTAGGCCGAGCTAAAACAATGAAAATGATGATTCTACCTGAATTAATTTACTTATTCAGTGCCATACCAATCAAACCACCAAAAATTATTTTTAGAACTAGAAATCACTCTTCATTCTTGCCTTTCCCTAAACTTTCTTATAATAAACCATCAGGTCTTTATCTGCATCTCTCAACTCCAATGTTCTCTCCTCTAGTTAGGTTCTCATCTCCTCTTCCCTGGACAAGATATCCTCCTAATTATTACCTTTTCTCCAGCTTCTTCTCTCTCCATTCCATCCTAAACAGACTTCTTCACAATGTAGAAACACTAAATAGGGAATAATGTCATCCGTAGCGTTTATTGAAGATGTATGTATTTAAATACATATGTAAGGTCCTCTTGGGTTAATCAAATAATGGATTGTTATGTTGCTTTACTCCTAATCTACTCCATTTACACACTTTTAACTTTTGAAAAACTAGTGGAAGTAAAGATTATAAGCCATAATAATGTTATATACCCATTATTCTTTTCTTTTCTCATTATTTACCTTGAAATTCCACCTGTTTTTCCCCTGAAATGAATTTTGTAATTGTTTTGTCTAGTTCTATAAAGTAACCTGTTGGTAGTCTGATGAACAAATTACTAAATTTGTCAATACCTTTAGGTAGAATTGCCATTTTATTATATTGATGCAGGCTAGCCACAAAAAAATGAATGTCATTCCAATAATTTCTCATTTTATTTCTGTGAAAACATATTTTGTAGTTGTATTTATGTGTCATGGTTTTTTTTTTTATAGTTTGATTCCCAGGTGTTTAAGTTAATCAGTCAATAACTTATACATTTTATAATACTTATGAGTATAATTTCTCTAGATTTCAAATGGTTTCTTAGCTACAATAACATTTCTTTGTATCTTTTAAATAACTTTGTTATTTACTTTTAAACTATTTTTTTCCAAATTCTGAGTTTCAAATTTTCTCCCTGTCTGTCCTCACCCACTGACTGAGAAGGCAATCAATATGATATCAATTATATATGTGAAATCATGCAAAACATATTTCTATATTATCCATGTTGCAAAAAACAAAACAAAACAAAAGCAAAACAGCAAAGTCACAAAATTATACTTTAAATTTTCCTCAGAGTTCATCAGTTCTCTCTCCAGAGGTGATTATTTTTTCATCCTGAATTCTTTGGAATGGTCATGGATTATTGTATTGATCAGAATAACCAAGTCTTTTATAATTGATCATCATTTCAATATTGCTGTTACTATGCACAAGGATCTCCCAGTTCTTCTCACTCAACTTTACATCAGTTTATACAGGTCTTGCTAGTCTTTTTTTTTTTTACCCCTGAAACCACTCCCATTATCACAATAGTATTCCATAATAATAGTATTCCATTATAATCATATGTCATATCTCATTTAACCATTTCCCAATTTATAAACTTTTGCTCAATTTCCACTTCTTTGCTGCCACAAAAAGAGCCCTATAAATATATTTTGTACATATAGGTTCCTATTATTTTTCTTTGCTCTCTCAGGGCAATTGAAAGGAATTTACATAGAGAGATGACATAGGTGTGAGTCAATTATGTTGAAATGATCTTCATTAAAAATGGAGTGAGAAAAAGTGATGTGCTAGAAAAAAGGAAGGGAGAGGTAGAGTAAGGAAATTTTTGTCACATAAAAAAAAAAGATATTCAAGGAAAACCTTTTACTTTGAGGGTGGAAGTGGGAATTGGGGAATGTTTAGATCCAGAAATTAAGATCGGTTCTCTGCTCCACTATGAATTCATTAATAAACCTATTTTCCCTTATCTCCTCCAACAATAATTATTTCAAATGGTGTGAGGTAATAACTCAGACTTGTTTAAATTTACATTTTTCTATCAATAATGATTTAGAGGATTTTTTCCATGACTATTAATAGCATTGATTTATTTGAAAGCAGCCTGTTCATATCCTGTGAACTTTTATTAATTGCAAAATTGCACTTATATTTATAAATTTGACTCAATTACATATGTGTGTGTGTGTGTGTGTGTGTTTGTGTGTGTATGAAATGAGACTTTCACCATAGAAATTTGCAGTAAAATGTTTTGATATTACTTTACTGTCTATGTGATACCTTTTAGCAAAATGTACTTTCCCAATTATCTCTTTTAATTAGGTCTATCTTTGCTTTTGCTTTGTTTGAGATCATAATTATTATCTTTGCCTTTTTTACTTTAATTGAAGCAAATTGTATTATGTTCCAGCCCTTTATATTAACTCTGTGTGTGTGTGTGTGTGCCTTTCTGTTTCAATTATATCTCTTTTAAACAATATATTAGTGGATATTGGTTTCTTATTAATTCTGCCATCCAATTCCATTTTGTGGGTGAGCTCAATCCATTCACATTCACATTTGATTACTAACTGTATTTCACTGCATCCAATTTTCTTCTGTTTATTTTTCTCTCTCCCTCTTTTTCCTCTGTCCCTCCTCAAAAATCTATGTTGCTTCTAATCGCTGCCTCCGTTAATGAGTTCTCCATTTTATCATTCTCACTTTCTCTTATCTCTTCCCTGCCTCTTTCACTATTGCATAAAATAGATTTCTATACACAACTGAATGTGTATGCATGTTCTTCCTTCTCCAAACCAAGTGTTGCCTGCGATTCCCCTATTTCTCATCCCCAAAATAAAAGGTTTTCCTTGCATGACTTTTTTTTTATGTGAGAAAACGTTCCTCTTTCTACCTCTCTCTTCCCTTTTCCCACTTCTCCCAGTACATGCTTTTTTTCTCACTCCACTTAAAAAAAATCATTCTAACATCATTGACTCACACTTATGTCCTCTGTCTATGTAAACTCCTTTTAACTTCCCTAATAATAATTAAGTACATAGGAGTTACATGGATCACCTTCCCATTTAGGAATGTAAACAGTTTAACCTTATTGAGTCCCTTATTTCTCTTCCATGTTTACCCTTTTATGTTTCTCTTGAATCTTGTGTTTGAATGTCAAATTTTCTCTTCAGCTCTGGTCTTTTCATTGAATACTTTAAACTCCTCTATTTCTTTAAATATCCATCTTCTACTCGGAAGAAAGGATTGCACTCAGTTTTTCAGGATAGTTTATTCTAATAAATAATCCTAACACCTTTGATTTCCAGAAGATGAGGTTCTAAGCCCTCTGCTCCTTAAACATGGAAGTTGCTATTTTTTTTTCCATCTACAATAATGTTATTGTAACATTGAAACAAGATTGCAAAAGGCCTACATGATTACAGTGAAGAATGATTTTTTTCGAGGTTATATTTTGAACTTGGCTAGCAACAGAGAGAGGCTTACTACTACAGCTCAAAATATTCATCTCCAAGGACTGATAGACCCATACAAACTTATCAAGAGGCAGGGAATTTATTGCACAGGTAAATGATGAGGTCTGGTGGGGTTATGGCAGAAAGAGGGACAAATAAAAACTTTACATTGATGTAGATATTCATCTTCCATCTTTTGTTGAGAAAGGGGAGGAAAGAACATCCTCATTTCTTATATTACATTTTACTTAATTCTCTAGATATATGAAACCTGATATAAAGGACCTGAAGGTTAATTCAGGCAGAGGTAGGGAAAGGAACTAGAGTGGATTTAGATATTTGGGTCAAAGGGAAAGGACAGCAATAAAAATGAAGGAGGAGAAGAAAGTTTGAAAAATCACATATGTCCAATGGGTGAAAGCCACCTCTCTTTTCTATTATTTTTTGAATTCAAGATTTTACCAAGAGCAATATTTATGATTTTCAATAATAAACTCTGTAATCTGAGGTGCCTCCATTAGTCATAGAAGGCCAATAAGAGGTGGGAGTTAGAATTAGGCAAGCCTTCCTTGGAATCTTTTTTGTGCCACAGAGATTTCTGTTATGTGTGCTAGGTGATATTTATTACATAGATTAAAACTCTTGAGTAACATTGTAATGCTAGGACATCTGAGACTACGGGAAGGAGAAAGGGAGAGAAATTCTGGTTTCAGGGTGGGATTATCAATAAAGCTACAATAAGCATAAACTGTTTTGGAAAAGTTGTGGAGGATGGGTTGGGGAATTTGGGTTGACTCACAAAGCTCCAAACATGAGTTTTAGATTCCTTTAACCTACTCACGTATCTTTTTATGAGATACTTTCAATGACTAAACATTAAGCAATGTGGTTGAAAGAAAATTTCACACCACTCCTATCTTCCCCAGCTCAATCATCTCTCTGAATCTCAAACAGCAGAGTACAAAGGTGGGAAGGTCATCTCTGTTCCATCTCACCAGGGAGAGTTATTTGGTGACTTGGTGAATGTCATGGAAAAAGTATCCTACATTGCCTGATGTGACCTCTGTTATAGAAATGCTGCCATCTTTTGTCATATACATGGTGAATTCCTTCATCAGTTATTCCAGGTTTATGCTCAGATTTCTGGACTGTGAAGCAAAATGTGGAAATTTGGTCATAGATATGCTATCAATTGTAGGGGGAACCCTCTTTCTTGAGGTTGGAAACCAGCTGAGTGCACATGCTAATGATGTGATCTATCATGTCTTTTACTCCTTGCAATCACTGACTCCTCAAATTAGGATTATTCAGGATAATGGAGTCAATTCAGGTCCTGTTGAGGGGGGAAGGTATTAGAACACATGGGACAAATCAGGATTTTCACCTGGGATTCTACCTTTTTGGTTTCATCAGTATCTTTACAAGCTATAGTAAAGGTTCCCACAACTCAATATACAGGCCCATGTTGTTGGCATATAACTGAAAGAGGGAGAGAGACATTAATGTCTAAAGTGGCAAACAGGCCAGGCATCCTTGTTGCCATCTCCACTGGTAAAGCCCTGATATACCATGTCAAAAAAGGGAAGGAATTTTCTTTGCTTTATCATAAATGCTATTCCTTTCTACTACTCAGAAAGAGGATTAACTCCAGTGGGGTTGTGAGCCCAGGCATGTAGAAGGATGAAACATTGTTCTGGGATTTCAGAAATGTCTTCCATAGTTCCAGTGAAGTCAAAGCCATAAGTCTTGGGGTCCTAGTAGTGATAGTCATTCAGATGAATGCCAGCATCCCTGAAGATGTGGACATGATTTCCCCAGAACTGTTTTGGAAGATCCATGACTTTTCTTTTTCCCTCTCTGCTGCTCCAAAATTTGATTCAAGGCATTATTTTTAAAGCTGTTTGGAGGAGACTATTGAAAAAGGTTAGCTACATGGGAAGATCATTATCAAATCTACCACCTTCCTGAATTTCTCTCTCTAGTTGATTTGTATTGTATTATGCTACTTTATCAAAGCTATCATTTCAAGTATTATGTTTTATTGCTTTTATTGGGATCTCTAGGGATGAGATCTTTTATCTGTAAATATATTTATTTCTATCTTCTTTGACTATTTTTATTCTCTCAATTTCTATTGCTCTATTTTTGATCATGAGCTAGACAATAGGTTGTATTTTTTTCCCCATAAAACAGCAGAATACTCTTTTAAGTGGAAAAAAGCATAACAGTACCCCATCCCTTCTCTTGTGGAAAAGATAGCCAGGAATTTGACCCAACAGAAAACACAATGTAATCAGACAAACAGCAGACTCATTAAAAGCAGAATATAAAATCAGTAGTATCAATCCACATGTGTTCATGGTCACATATGCTACCTACATATGTATCTCTCAATGACTTTGTACTGTCCATATTGCCATATTCATTGTGTATGTGCTTATACACATATTATCATATGTCCATATTTCTCACTAATGTGTATACATATATGAAAAAAAAATCTTGGTGGATTGGGTGAGAGCCAAGATGGTGGAATAGAAGAATAGAAGCAGGAAATTCCACGAGCTCCCCCCAAAACCACCTAAAATACCTAGAAAATATGAATCTAAACATTATAGAGCTACAAAATCCACAAAGTGACAGAGACAAACAAATTTCCCATTGAAGGCAGCCCAGCAGGTCTACAGGAAGGGTCCATTGCAGCATGCTGGGAGCAGAGCTCAGTCACCATAAGTTACAAGGATTTGGCCTCAGGGAAGCTCCAAGCAATGGCTGCCAGAGCAGACTTTAGGAGAGTGAATCGTTAGCAGCTGTGGCCACATCCAGACTCCTCAACCCATAAACACCAAAGAGCAAGTAAAAGGAAGGGCATGTCTCTTCTGTTGGAAATGAAGGCATGGTCCAGCCCTTGTCCCCAGGGCAAGAGGTGGTGGAGTTGCTCAGGCTGCAGCTGTTTCCCTGCTAGGCTGCCTCCAGAGCTCCTGGCCTGCAGACCATTCAGAGGGTAATCATTCTTGGTTTAACCTGCTTGGATCTGGGTTGATGTATTGGGTAGAGGTCCTAGGGCATTTGGCCAGTGGGCCAGAGCTCCAGTTGCTCCAGCAACTGCAACACCCCTCAGAGATTTTGGACAGAGCTCTCCTCTCTGGAAACAGAGTTCTACTGTGGCAAAGAGCTCAAAAGTCAAGTAATTGACTGGCAACATGAGAAAGCAGAGAAAGCAAAGAAAGCACAGCAACTAAACCTTAGATTCCTTTTCTGGGGACAAAAAATATCACATCATGGAATGGGAGGAAGACAATGAAGACAGAACTCCTGCATCAAAATC
>CM053583.1:249274298-249294298 GCA_028627135.1 Pseudochirops cupreus | reverse complement strand
AAGTGCTTTAAAAATATAATACTATTTGGCCTTCTTGAATTATCTTGCATTGCTTCTTTCTGTTTTAGATGAAACTAGTATGGGGAGGGGAGTTATCTTCAAAACATGTTTTGATGCTTGATGTGTGATCCTTTAATGGAGACTACCCAAAGTACCTTACATAAATGAATTAACTGCAACTTCTGTAGGGCTTCCTCCTTCGCTCACATCCCTATGTTCTATAAATTTCTTGTGTCAATTACTTTTTTCCACAATGCCTCTGATTCTATCAGGTGTCTGTAATCAATTGATAATGAAAAATAGCTTATTAATATCTAAACAGTTCAGCAAAAGTCATCTTATAGTCATAGATTATTATAAGCTCTTTCAATTCAGTAACCTCATAGAAAGGTGAACTTTTACTACACAAGGAAAATTGGAATGTCTTATAACTAAGGGGTACATAAATTTGCTGGGTTCTACTGGGGTTGGCATAGGATGACATGATGCTGTCCATTCCAATGGTGGATCGTGGGACATCCTTAAATTCCATTTATAAAACTTTTGGTAAAAGTAACAATCACAATTTCTTCTATATCATCCTAGTTATTTTTAATTCAAGTAGCAACCAACTAAATGTTCATGAAGCTGCACAACAGATGAAATGTGACAAAACAAAAAGCCCCAAGGAGTTTATAGTCAAATGGCTCTGACATCTTCAGCTATAATAAAAAAAAATATGATCTGTAGAAAATCTTTGATGTTTACCTGAGACATAATTAATGTTCTCATTCAAAAACTTTCCACATGATTAAACACATGATTTTTAATTAATCCTTATACAATGCAATTAATGTAGCATGATTTGTTTGATCCAAGTAGAAATGTTACCGTACCTACTTATGCACAACTTAAATTTGCTTTGCATCTAGGTCATCTTCTTTCTTTCTTTTTCCCACCGCTGATTTGATTACTGGCATAATATGGGTTTTATTTTGTAGACAAATTACAAAATTAGGACCAGCAAGGGCAATGAAAGTTTAACATCCCAGTGACAGGGTAGGAACTCTAATGGAAGTGTAACACCTAAGATGGACCTTGAAGAAGTCTTCTCTCCTCTCCCTGTAGCACAAATGCCTCATTTAGAGCTGCTTGTTAAAGTGAACCATGTATCAGGGTGTCCTACTGTATGAGGTGCAGTTGCTTCTAGGGAGCCAGGGAATGGTTTCCCATAGTGCCTCTACACTTTCCAGCAAGTAAAGAATAGCCCTGTCAAGATCACAGTCCCATACCCACTGAAATTGACAAAAATTTATGGAATTACACTATTCCAAGACTCCCTGCATTGACAGGAGGCAGTCAGATCTGACAAACCTTTCCTTCTTGTCTGTTTTCTTAGAATCAATAGCACAGCCTGGTGCACAGAATAATGGCTATAGAATGTTCTACAGGCCTTAGCCCATCTGGTCACTGAGGAAGACAGCAACATGGGCTTCTCATTGATCTGTGATATGCATGCTGCTACACAGAGGTGACCTCCAAGCCTCCACCTGGCCCATGCATTCAGGAAATCTCCCTCCATAGTATACTCACACAGAAATGAAAACAACTTTTACACCAAAGCATATCCATCTTTGTTTTTAATTAAGAGTCTCTGCCTCTGTGGGATTAAATAGTTTTGTGCAAGCAAAAGAAGGTCATGAATTCTGTGGGTCAGAGACCAAGTTTTATGTAAATTCCTTCCTCACAACACTGCAAAGCCTCCACATTTTATAATGCAGTAATTAAAGCTAGCAATTTTGTAAAATCCCACATATGCATCCTTTGAAGAAATTTCTTGGTATTAATGATACTAGTGATATGTTATTTTTATTAGCGAAGCAGACTGAATTTGCTGGAAAGATTAGTATTTCCCAAGCTGGCTCTGCTAGGTAGACTATTGATTTATTTTTAATTGGTTAAAGTTGATTATATAGCCTATGTGTTTACATTTTTAGATTGATTATTGGTGACTTTTAACAAAAAGATTCAGACATAAAGCCACAAAATTCTTCCAAACTTTCCTATTTTGTCTTATATGAAATGTGTTTTTAAATTATTTACTGGGTAAGATTTTTTTTTTATCTTTTCAAAGGAGAAATTTATCTAAATTCTTAGGATTCTGTTTTTTTTTTCCTAGTTAGCATTGGTTGTTTTTATTTTAACATATTGAGTAGAGATACATCTAACAGATCGGTGTGTATATGTGTGTGTTTGTGTGTATATGTTTCCCCAGAATTAAAAGAAAAGTCTTTATAAAAGTTCCTTCTTTCATACCTCTGCTGCGAAAAATTTAATATAACACTTAACTAGCTCAGATGGATGTCTTACCATAATAGTTTCCATTTGTTTGTGAACCTACTATACACAGAGGTTTCCTCCAGTGATATCAACTTTCTATCTATACCTGACCTTGTTTTATAGGATTTCATTGTCTATAGTAGAATCATGTTGAAGTGAGAACTTTAACAGCAAGACTTTTTTCATTTTTTTAGTTTAAAAAAACCCTCCCTCTGTGCGATTAAATAGTGATACACAGATGAACAGAAATGAATAGAATCTATGGGCCAGGAATAGGTACAAGAGTAGCTCCTCCAAAACAAAAAGTGAGGGACTGCTGGTTTGCAAATAAAATCCTTACCCTAAACTTCAAAGTCTTTCATGATCAGGTCTCAAATGACTTTGTTTTCCTTATCTTCCATTATACCACTCTAGGACATTTTTGCACTCCAGTAAGACTCATCCCTTCATTTTCTCCTGAACTCAAGTTCTACCTCAGATCCTGCTTCCTTGGCAAAGTATTTCTTGATTGTACCAGACCAAAATGATCTCTTTATTTTCTGAATCTTAAAGGATTTATTGCCTGAGTACCTTAATTTCAGAACTGATGTTTAGAAGTATAACTAAAAAATAATATGCATACATCTGTGTGTGTGTGTGTGTGTGTGTGTGTGTGTGTGTCTGTGCTGTGCTTGCACTTAGGAAAAGAAGAATGATGGATGGTTTGCATTTGTGAGATTGAAAGCACAAATATTAAGCAATAGGATGAAAATTGTTGAAGAAGGAATTCCTGGTAGGAAACTATCCAGAGTAGGAGATGATACATTCAACTCTAAGGTTCTATAATTTTAGAATACTTTGGGATAATAAATACTTACAAGTGATACTTGCTTATATAGTGATTAAACTTTGGCAGTGAATACAGCTGTGTGCTGTAGTTTCTAGAGGTACATACATCCTTTCTTCTGTCTTTCTATGTTAGACAACTTTCTTTACAAAGTCTCACTGGCATAGAAAATATGAGATCCTGTTGTTTACATAGTTAATTGATATTTATAAGGTCTTTGAATTTAATAGCACAAATACAGCCTTGGGTGTTCTCCTTCAACAATATGTTCCCCATGAACACATTTAAATTATAGAAGATTATAATATATAAGACCTCAAAGCTACTTTGTGGTACCAAGTATTGTCCTCAATAGAGTTGAAAAATGAAGGTCCCAAAGATAGCCTACACAACATCCAAACAAAAGTATTATTTTAACAAGTACCATCAAAGGTATAACTTAGGCTATGTTTGAAGAGGAAAGGGGGTTATATATAAAAAAATGAAAGATTAGAGAGTGACATCAATATTCTTGTGATACTAAAAGGACTAAAGGAAGGCCTTAAAGTAAGCATCAATGGAGGGAGTAACCAAAATTGTAGAATCACATATCAAAGTATATCTTTCATGTTTTTTTTTATTTTGAATTATTACAAAAAAAATCTATTTTAATACAAGAGGAACTAACAGTATTTCTGATTGTTTGTCAATGGGTTACATTACCATTCATCTTTATCTTTATTTACCAAGTTTTCTAGCTTCATGTAAAGTGAAAACACATTTTGCTGCAAATATGGGATGTACTGAGATTAAAAGTCAAAATTTACATTGTTATTTCATGTTGACAAAGTGTTTTTCACCCAGCAATCCTATGAGGTACATGGTATAATATACTTTTATTATATCCACGTTAGAACTAAAGAAATGGGGTTTGGAGAGGGGGAAGAAGGTTAAATGATTTGCCTCCTAATCACATAAGTAATAATTCAGCAGTGAATTAAATCCCAATCTTTTGTCACTAAACTAAGCATTTTCACCACTACAATATTGTCTCCCCCTTAGCAACTCAGGTTTAAGTATTTAATTTGGGTCACATAATCCATGGATGTTCCCTGCTCCAATAATTGGAGCACCAGGTCTAAGAGAATCACATTGTGATAGGAAAACAAAAACAATAATAATAATGACAACCCAAAAAAAAAAAGTACAATTTTAAAAAATGGAAAAAAAGATTTTATCCAACACAGATAAGATCATGTGTCTAGTATAAGGAGGCCAGAGGGGAGATCCTGTGAAATTGTGTCCTACAGAGGAACCTATTAGTATCACTAATTCAATATAGATCACTCCTGGCTATTTAACTTAGAGGATGTCACAAAGATCTCCAGGCAACTATTACAGATAAGGAGATTCCACTCACCTTACAAGTTCAAGGTGGGTGAGCCCATGGTTGGACAGGTGTTGATGTTTCTGCTGACAAGGTTCGGACGGCAATTACCACTAGAGCTAAAAGTGAGTCGTTTGTTCACTCTGTCTTTCTTTAAAAAATCTCCTACAAATCCCTTCTCCTATAGGGCATTATCTATATAATTCACATTCAGAGTAATTATGCTAAATAAAAATCAAGACAATCCAATAAAACAAAAGCAATGTATTTTATTTAATAATTTGTCAGAGTGTCTTTATTGAATGCCTGAGATAGAGTACATGGGAGAGAAATATTCAAAGCTTACTATTTTAGTCACTTTGGGCAGAGAAGGAAGGTCTTAACCTGTGATTTTATCAGTGTTGAGAATGCCCAATGTGGAATTTATCCAATGCAGATCAGCAACTTTATAATTTATAATCTTGCAGAGTTGCCTGGGGCATTGAGAGGTTAATTGACTTGGTCATGGTCACATCACTGGTGTCAGAGATAGCACTTGGTGCCAGGTCTTTCAGACACTAAAGTGGGTCTTCTCTCCACCAAACCACAATGTCCTTATTTTATGTAACAGATAGATAAATGAATAGATGGAGATAAAGAGATACTATTATTATTATTATTATTATTACATAATTGGTCATATTGAGCTCATGTAAATAAAATCTGAAATGTTAAAGTGATAACATTATTTATAACCTCATTTGTCTGTCAATTCTGTATAGAAGAATTAGCTACCTTCAAAGTATAAAAAATTACATCTATTTTCCAGGGCACTCCAGAAATGTGTGGTCTCACTAGACTTCGAAAGATATAAACCTCCAGGCAAAATGCATTAACCATGAAATGAACAGGAGAACTGATTTGAATATGCCACTCTAAGTTATTCCTTCAAAATCTCTGAAAAAAAATTATTATTTAACATTTGGGACCCAGACCTTATATAAGCTAAACACTGATTTTAAAACTAGGGAGAAAAATCTGAATCTAAATTAGAAAATTCACAAAACTTGAATTGGATACTCCATCAAACAGAACTTAGATTTCCCTCCCAATTTAAATATATGTTTTATGGTATATAATTATCATTATCATTGATTTTGTTGTATTATCAATCATTTAAAAAGCATTTATAAAACAACTAATATGTATCAGGCACTATGATAGGCTCCAAAGTTGAAAATATCCTTCTTTCTTCTCCACCCAAAATACTTTCAGTGGATCCATTGGAGGATAAGTAAGCCATTTTGTAAGAGGCAACACACCATCTACATCTTCATAAACAGAATTCTATGAGGAGAGAAAGGAACGTATTTAAGAAATGAGGAAATACCAGTGCAAAAGCATGGACATGGGAGAAGGAGTGCCCTGTATGAGGAATAGAGAGAGAGAGACAGCTTTATTAGAACACATAATATGGGAAGAAGAACAATGTAAAAAGACTCTATTAAAATGTTTTGGGACAAGGTTATGAATGACTTCAAAAACTGAATAAAAGAGTTTACGTTTTATGCTGCAACTGGGATCCACTTGCATCTATTGAATAGGACATAATAATGGCATAATCAGAGTTGTATTTCATTAAAAAAAATCATTTTACCAGCTACATCTCTGGAGGATAAACTAGAGTTAAGGATAAAGGTGAAACAAGGAAAAACAAGGAAAGTGATTGAGAGGCCATTACAGTAGTTTGAGTGAGAAATGACTAGGGTTTGAATTAAGTAGTGGCTATTTGATTAGTGAGATAAAGGATGAGATGTGGGAGATTTTGCTAAGCATTAAAGAGCAATACATAACTACTATGTGAATGAGCAGAGTGAATGAAATTAAGAAGTCAAGGATAAAATTGAGATTATAAATCGGAGAAATTGGAAGTATGTTTGTGACTTTTATGGAAATGTGGAAGTTTATAAGAGATGTGGGATTTAGGGAAAAGTTAAGGCATTTAGTTTTGGACATTCTAACTCTAGAACACCCAATTTGAAGTGTATATTAGCTAGTTATTAACATGGAACTGGAGTTCAGAGAAGAAACTGGAACTCTGTATATCTGTGTAACGGTGATAATTAAATCCTTGGAATCAGATAAGGTAATGTTGAGATAAGAGAGAGAGTTCTCTTTGAAGAGATCAAAGTGGCCAAGTTTCCTGCCCCAATTTCCTACTTCCCCTCCTGGCAGGAATTAAAGACCCCCTTAGAAAAGAGTGACAAGAGAGGAGGCTAGCAATGTCTCATCTCTCTCCCTTAAAACATCACAATAAAACTTCCATGCTATATATGGGGAACATGCCCTGAGACACTCATTTATGAAATTTGTTTTTATTCCATTCAGCAAACATTCATTAAACTATAGGTGCAGGGCACTTTGCTGGACTATTCATACAAAGACAGCAAAGAAATTGTCTCTGCCCTTGAGGGATAAACTCGTGCATTTTCATATGTGTTTTTCATGTTGTATTTAGTGGAAATCTGTCTTTTAACCAGTGTAGGGGCTTTGCATTTAGAAATTCCCCCATTTATGAATGTCAACAATTCATCCCTAACTTAGACTTTTTGTAGTAATGAGAGGTCAAGTAACTTTCTTATGGTTACAAGGGTGGAATTAATAGAGAAGGGTTTTATACCCAGATCTTTTTGAAGACAAATAACTGGTGAGATCAAGGAAGGCTTCACAAAGGAGGTGGCTTCTGAGCTGAGCTTAAAAAGACATTAATGATTTTGAGAGGTGGGAATGTCTTTATGTTTGGATCAAAATAAAAGCTATAGGAAGGCATGTGTCTGAGCCAGCATTCATACCTTGAAGATTAACAAATACTACAAAATAGGGAATTGATTGACTGTTTTGCTGACTATTTTAAACTTAAGAAAGTGATGAAGAGAATATTAATAATGCAGTTTAAAGTTGAAAAAAGTATCTTGTGCAGTCTTTAAAGTTTTCTCCCAGAGTAGATTGTTAAATATTTAACAACACACCCTTAGTTTTATGAAATGTGTGGTAAAATAAGTATCCAGCATATATTACAAGGTATGTTACCACCCAGTTAGAGGAAAGAGAAAAGACTTTTCTGGGGGAACTTCCTTCAAACCTGAAAAAGGTAGATCTGTTGGCTAACTTCCACCCAAATTTTCTGCTCTGAGATGCCTGAAGGAGATTAGAGGGCCTTCCTTAATATCCTCCATCTCTGGCAAAGTTCACCCTGTTTTTAACATTCTACCTTGATTTTCTCATCTGTTTCCCTTTGTTTCTTGCTCCTGAGATGCCAATTCTTTCTGGCTCTGCTCATGGAGTCCCAGATGCTGTCTTCCCACTGCTCCTACTGCTGCTTAATTCTCTCAGGCCCCACTCCAACTTCAGACTGTTGTTTCTTTCAAAATGTATATCCCAAGCGCATCTAGGTGGTGCAGTGGACAGAGTACTGGCCCTGGAATCAGGAGCTTAAATCAAGCCTCAGATGCTTGACACTTAGTAGCTATATGATCCTTGGAAAGTCACTTAACCAAAACTGCCTCATCAATAAAAGAAAAAAAAATGTATCCCTTAAAGACCTTCTGGAAGTGAATCAAATTTTCCTTCCAGCTAAAAGAATGTGTGAGCCCCAAATATTTCTCAGGAATGAAAGGGAATGCTTGCCCTTTTGAATTAAAAATCAAGACATGTTAATAAATTCTCCAATCCCTTTTTACAGAATTATGAGCAGTAGAGTATCACTAAAACATTTGAGGAGAATGACACAGACTGAATTGTGTCCTAAGAAAAAAAAATTAGGAACTGAAGGCAGCATGGACAGAGGAGAGGGAGAGGGACTAGAATCAGCCTAAATTGGAGACTATTAAAATAGTCTTGATGAGAAATAATTAGAAGCTAAATTAGGACTTTTTTCTAATTAAAAGGAATGGAGATGTTGTGGTTAACAAAACAGGACCAACGAAACTTGACAACTGAACGGAAATGGACAGTGCAAAAGATGAGAGAATCAACTTGTCTCTCAGCTTTTATAGGTAGTTAAGAAGAAAGGCTCTTAACCAAAATAGGAAGTTTTCAAGGACAGCCAGGTTTAGAAAGTAATGAGTTCTATATTTAATGTGTTCAGTTTGTAAAAGAGATATATAGCAGTCAGTTAATAATGCCAGAGTAAAGTTTGGGAGAGAGATTAGGACTGGAATAAGGTCAAGTTATGTGTGACTTTGCCTTTGTAACTGATTCTTAGAATGAACGACCAGAAAATAGTTGATAAAAAATGTTTGTTGATTGGCTTTTGATTGTTTGACTTGAAAATTCACGAGACAGGGAACTAAGGTGAACAAAAGGAAACCTTATCAGACCACTGTGAACCATGTCAATTTGATGGACGTAAGCGCAGCCTCAGAGTTTCTTTAAATGTATTTGGTTAATTGTTATTGATTTGGAATATTTTTTATTACTAATGATAGCTGAATTTCTTCTCAAACCTGCCTATTTGTATCCTTTGACTATTTATTAAACTAGGAATGTCTCTTATTATTGATTTAATTAATATTCAAATATTCTCTCTGTCTCTGTCTCTGTCTCTGTCTCTGTCTCTCTGTCTCTCTCTCTGTCTCTGTCTCTGTTTCTGTCTCTCTCTCTTTCTCTCTCTCTCTCTCTCTTTCTTCCTCTCTCTCCTCTATATTTACCTGGACTGGTTTGATTTCTGCAAAAAACAAAAAACAAAAACAAAAACCTTTTAGAAATTATACAATACCAATTGTCTAGTTTAACTTCTGTAATACTCTATCACTTGTTTAGTCATAAATTCTCTCCCTATTCATAGAAATAAAAAGTAATTTCATCCTTATTTCCCTAATTCATATATTGTCATTCTTTTTTAGTCTTCTCTTAATTAATTTCTTTATTTTTAGTTTTCAACATTCACTTCCACAAGATTTTGAGTTCCAAATTTTCTCTTCATCTCTCCCTTCCCCCCACTGAAGACAGCATGCATTTAGATAACCCCTTCCCCAAATGAATCTGCCTTCCCTTCTATCACTCTTCCCCCTTCACTTATCCTCATCAATTTTCCTGTAGGGCAAGATGGATTCAAAATAAAAACAATTTTTATCAATCATTTTTAAAACTTTGAGTTCCAAAATCTCTGCCTTCTTCCCTCCCCACTCACCCTCATTGGGAAGGAAAGAAATTCAAAATAGGAGCCAGGCTTCTCTCCTCTCTCACCCAGATCCAACAGACCTTTTCTACTGACCTTCTAAGTTGTCTTTTGTTTTTGTGTGTGGAGAAGTCTGGATACTGCCAAAGCTGCCAGTTATTTAACGCCCTGAAGCCTGCTGCAGGTTTTCTGTGTCCCACTCTCTGCTGGCATGTTTTGCACTCCTCTCCAGTCTGGTGCCATAGACCTTTCCTATAGACCTTCTAGGGTTGTCTTGAACTGGAAATTTGTTTCACGCTGTCATTTTATGGGTTCTGCTGTTCTAGAATTTGTTTAGAGTCATTTTTGCAGGTATTTTAAGGGGTTTGGAGGAGAGCTCAAATAAGTCTCTGCTTTTACTCAACCATATTGACTCCTCCCCCTAAATCATTTTTTAAGTCAAAATCACATGCCTATTTGGGGCATCTTTTAGTATCCATTGTGATATTTAGTTTCTGCCAGACTGCTTCCTAATTTACCCAGCAGTTGCTGTTGAAAAATGAGTTCTTCTCCCAGTAACTACTTGTTTCTTCTATGTGTAGATACACACACACACACACACACACACACACACACACGGTTACAATGATCCACCTCTCTATTTTCTAATCAGTAACAAATTGTTTTGATGATGTCAGTTTTGTACCATAATGTGAGATATGGTACTGCTAGTCCCCTTTTGTTTTAATTTTTTTTTTGTTATCGATCAAATATTTTCAGTTGTGTCTGACTCATCAAGACCCAATTTGGACTTTTCTTGGCAAAGATATTGAAGTACATTGTCATTTCCTTCTCCAAGCTCATTTTACAGATGAGGAAACTGAGGCAAAAAGAGTTAAGTGACTTGCCTAAGGTAACACAGCTAGTAACTGTCTGAAGCCAAATTCAAATTCAGAAAGATGAGTCTTCCTGACTCCAGATCTACCTTTCTATCCATTATCCCACTTAATTGCCCCTACTTTTTCTTTTGAGGGAGGGTATTTTTTTTTTCCACTGGGATTTGTGACTATTTTTTTTTCCTTCTCCAGGTGAATTCCATTTGTTTATTATTTTAGTTCCATAGAATAATCCGTTTGGTAGTTTGATTACTATGAATCAGTAAATTAATTTTGGTAGCTTTGTCATTTTTATTCTACTTACTTGACCATAACTATGAGCAGTCAGTATTTTCCCATTATTAATGTCTACCTTTATTTGTGTAGAATGTTTCATAGCTGTAGCCATAATTACTCTCTGTATCTGGGCAGATAGACTCCCAAGTATTTTATAAATCCTGTAGTTATGTTAAGTGTTATTTTTCTTTCTGTCCCTCTCTTGGATTTTATTTGTAATACACAAAAAATGTTGACATATTTGTGAGGGTTTATTTTAGTTCCTACAATTTTCCTGTAGTTATCAATTATTTCATTTAATTTTTAATTAAATTACTGGAAATTATTTAAGTAAACTATCATTTGTAAAAAACAAAACAAAACAAAACCACAATTCTGTTTCCTCTTTTGCTTTGTTCATTCCCTCAATATTTCCTCATCTTACTAAGTTTTAATTTTTATTTCAAATTTAATTTTAAAATTATTCATTTATCATTAATATTAACTAATGCATTATATTAATTAATATTAAATAATTCTTAAATTATTATCAAAATATTAAATTACACTTAAAATGATTTTTAAAACATCTTTCTTAGCTCTAGGGCCATACAGAAAAGGCAGCAACTGGATCTAATCCCGGAGGCAAATTTTACCAATTTTTTGATCTACCTCCAATGACATAGACTTCATGCCTATCCTTTCCAGTATTGGCTACAACTTCATTCATTCTTTTCAGCTTACTTGTCAAGGTGGAATACTCATCACTTCCCATTGTCATTCCAGGTTTTCCCCATATCTTCCTTACAAAGTGACCCCTTTTCCTTTGAGATTCATACTATTCATATCTGCCACTCAAAATCCTGGCAGTTGCTGTCTGTAGACTCTCAGGTCATTCCCCTTCCTTCTTCAATGAGCTCAATACTTGGCTTAAAATTTTTCTCTTCTCTCCAACTGCTGCCTTCATACTAGGGGACTTCAACTAGGGGACATATATATTGACTCCACTTCAAACATCCCAACTACTTAGTTCCTCAGCTCATGATCTACTACTCCACACCCAAAGATGGTCATACCCTTAATCTTGTCATTACCCACCTACATAATACCTTCATGTTGCATAATTCTCAAATCCCCTTATCTGACCAAAATCTATTTTTTTCTCTCCTCTGCCTTCTATTAGATAGACCTACTCTTCATTTGCACTGTCATCCCTTGATTCCTCAGATCTCTCCCAGATTATCTCCTCTCCACTAGGCACTCTCTCCTTCCAGTCTTGACTTCTTGGTGAACCAATTTGATTCTCTACTATCCTCCTCTCTTGCATCCTTATCCCCTTTATCATATCACCTATTATTCCAAACCAAGCCTCAGCCTTAGATCACTCTCATCACTGTCACTATGGCTCCTACACATATGTTTCTGAATAAAGGTGAAGAAAATCATAACAGAATTCTGGCTGGGTCTGCAACAGATTAATGTTGCATAACTTTATCTGGGTCCTCTCTGCCCTTAGGCAATCCTACTATACCCCATTTATCCACTCACTATTCCACTATCCAAAGTGACTGTTCAATGCCTTTTCACCCCTCCTCAAACATTCCATGGCTTCCCATCCCCAGCTCCTTCAGCTAAGAAATTTACCTCATATTTTAAAGAAAAAAAAATTGATGCCATTCACCTTGAAATTTCTCTTTTCTCCCTCTTCTATTATTACTCAGGTACCTTCCACCATTTTCTCCTTTTTCACCCATCTCACCAAATAAAGAGGTACATGTTTAGTCCTTGCCAAGACTAGTACTTCTATATATTCAACAATCCCCATCCATCCCATCTTCTTCAATATATCACTTCTTTTATCCCCATTTTATCACTTATTTTCAATTTCAATTTCTCTCTGACTACTAGTTCATTTCCAGCTGCCTAACAGCGTGCCTATGTCTCCTACTGTGGGAAGAAAAAAAAAACAAAACTGTCAATTGATCCATCCACCCCTACCTTCATCTTATATCATTTCTGCCCTTTGTAGCTAAAGTGCTCAAAAATGCCATCTCTAATACATACAACATTTTCTTTCTATTCAGTCTAAAGTGATTTTAAAATGAGAAAGTGATTTTCCTAAAGTGTAGGTCTGATTATATCACCCTACCCCTTCTCAATAAGTCACATTGGTTTTCTATTAACTCTAGGACAAAATGAAAAGACCTCTGTTTGGCATTCAAGGTCCTTTATTACCAAGCCCCCTCCTGCCTTTCTAGTGATACATGTTATGCCCAATATGTGCTGTTTGACCCAGTGACGTTGAATTCCTTGTTGATCTATGAATAGGACACTATCTCTCAGCTCAAGGTACTTTCTCCAACTATCCTTCATGCCTGGAATTATCTTCCTTCCAACTTTGACTACTCACCTCGCTGGCTTCCTTTTATTTCCAATCAAAATCTTATATTCTACATGTTTTCCTCAACCTCTCTAAATTCTAATTTTTTCCCTCTTTCCAATTATCTTGTGTATAGTTTGTAAATGTTTGTTTCTGGATAATGGATAATGCTCTCAAACTTTGCCAGTCACCAGTGGAGTGAGATATGACCATATGCTTATTCCCATGTTGTCCCTTTGATTGATCGTGAGCTTCTTCAGGGAAAGGACTGTCTTTTGCCTCTTTTTTGTAACCCTAACACTTAACACACTTCCTGGCACATAGTCGGTACATAATAGATGTTTAGTAATAGACCATGCATTGTCAATTTTTATGAAGGTTACATAAGTAGGTAAAAAACATGTATTTTACTTTGTATTCTTATTCAATATAATATATAACTTTTTCTAAACTATTTCTCTAACCTCTTCCTTTGTTAGATGTATCTAAGTCTGAAAGGAATACATTGACCCCACACATACACATCTATAACAACTATTATAGTTTTGCTATCTGCATCTCCCTGTTACTCATTCGAATTTTCCTTTGGTTAGTTGTTATACCAATTGAAACATACATGTTTACAATTCATAGTAACTTATTTTCAATAGTACCCATTAGAAAAAAAAAAGCAGATTCCCTAGATTTTCTTTTAGTTAAGTCTTTCTTTGTTGTTGTTGTTACTTATTCATCTAAGACCATGATTGAGAACCCAGCATAGTTTACCTTATTTGAATCATAATAAGCACCCATCTTGCCCTTTATTTTTCACTGGGTTATCTTTTCTACTCAATTATGTCATTCACTTCCATTTTATGAGTGACTTGATATGTTCACATCTATAGTTATGATAAAAAATTATGGATTTCTCTCAATCCTATTATCTTCTACTTTCCTTCTCTTTGTTTCCTGACCCTTTCTAAAAAAAAAAAAAAAAGAAAAATTAGCAAGCAATAAGTAAGGTTAACCCCAGTGTTCTAATTTTAATGCAATTTGTTTCTTTTCCCCTATATTTCTTCTCTTTTCCTTGCCAAGAGGCCAGTCACAGGTTCTTCTTCTTCTTATCCACATAGATCCTTCTTTGCAATCTACAATCTGTGGAATTTGTTTTGCTTAGTAATATCCCCTCCCCTTAAACTGTCCTCTCTCTTTTTCTCCCTTCTTTCCTCTCCTTTCTACCCTTTATTCTTTTGAGTGAAATGTAATTCTTCACCATACTCTGTGTGTGTGGTCTTCTTTCCTTTTGTCCATTTGGTTTAAGTGTTACCTGCTGCATTTACTCCTTTATACTTTTTTTGTAAAGTCTTCTTTTTACGTAACCCAATTATGTTATCTAATTCTCCCTTTCCTTACCTTCTCCCTTATATTTCCCCTTCACCCTTTCTTTCTTTTCTTCTTTTAAGATCATTAAAATAAGAAAACAAGACCCAGGGCCTCTGTCTTATTAAAAGGCTGTGACCCATAATGACAATCAAATTCTGAGGGGATCTTCAAAATATAACAAAACCACAAACATAGGGCATTGGGTAATTTGGTAGAGAGATAAATGAAAACTTGTGGGGAAAAAAAGTTTCTTTAATTATGTTATCAAAGGATGGAATCAAATCTAATTGAAAATAGGTGTGATTTTTAATGGTTTATAAGGAAATTTCAGAATATGTCTTTTAATTACTTTAAAACCTGGAACAAGTTTCATTAAATAGTTTTTAAAAGCAGGGTAATAGGATACACTTGGGGTCAACTCTAAACATGTTACATAAATGATCCCTTAATTGCCATATCTCATGACCTTCTCAGTCCTCATCTTCCTTAACCATTCTGCAAAATTTGACTACCTTTTCCTCTTCTCAGATATCTGTGCACAATACCACTTGTTCTCTGATCCTCATGCCTACATCTTTCTCACAATAATATGGAGCTCTAACCTTGAGAACCATCTGGAATCTGACTAGGTGGGTTTTCATTCTATCTTGCCTGTAATCATGACTCCTTGTCATATTTTGGTCATCTCTACACTATGCTGATACCCCATACAGCCTATTTCACCTGTTTCCAGCTTCTTTTAATGTGTTTTCCTTTCCTCATTAAAATTTAAACTTCTTGAGGGAGAGAAATATCTTATTTATACTTATATCCCAAGAGTTTAGCAGACTGCATGGCAAACGGTAAGCACATAATGTCTGTCTTTCTATCTCTCTCTCTTTCTGTCTCTGTCTTTCATCTATCCTCTTCCTCCAACATATTCTCTCCTCCATGGTATTTCTGACTCAAATTTATCTTGGTTCTTTTCAGACTTTCCAACCTAGGCCCTGTGACCTAGGCCTTTGATACTATCAATTGTGAGGGCTTGCAGAAAATTACGGAACAATTTGTTTGTCCAGAGAAGTTGATCAGTTTTGTACATTAGTTTCATCATGACATGCGTGAACATGTTCTGGGTAATGGATAATGCTCTCAAACTTTCCCAGTCACCAGTGGAGTGAGATATTAACACATCTTTATTCCCATGCTTTTTGTTTTTTTTCCCAGACATTTACTCCCATGTGCATTTTCAGCAATGTTGTCAGATGCCTTGAAAAGGCTACAAGCCAAGACTTAAGTGGATGGATAGTTGGTTCATAACATTTTGTTCATAGATGATAGTGCACTTAATGCAGCCTCTGATAACACAGGACAACAACCAATCTTAGACCTTCTATTCTCTCTTCATACTTTTTTGGTGACCTCATCAGCTACCATGCTTTCAGTTATCACTTCTATGAAGAATGTTCCCATATTTGTATAATCAGTCCCAATATTTCCTAAGGTTCAGTCTCACAAATCAAACTGCCTATTGAACATTCAAACTGGATGTTCCATAGGTGTCTCATGCTTATCGTGTCCAAAACCAAACTCATCATATTATTCCCCCATTCCTACCATCTTCTAAATGTTCCTACTTCTGTTAAGGGCAGCATTTTTTTTCAGTCACTCAGTTTCACGAGTTTGGTTTTATCTTCTCCTCTTCACTCTTTCTAACTCCACATATCTAGTCACTTGCCAAATCTTGTTGTTTTTACCTCCACTATATTTTCCTTCATGCCATTTCTAAGCAAGGTAATACTTTTTTTTTTTAATGTCCACTATGTAAAGTCCATTAATCAATGAAGTCTTCAATTAACAATCTTTCAATGTAATCCTCTAAGATACTTAAAGGTTAACTGACTTAACTATAATCATATGACTAATATGTGTCAGAGGCAGGTCTTTAATCCAAGGTTTTCTGACTCCAAGACTGGTTTACTATCCACTCTACAATACTGCCTCTCAAGGTTTTAATTAAAGAGCCCCAGTTTGAGATAGGGTGTCAAAAGTAAAATGGATTGAACATGCTAGTAATATCAATTAAAGCCAGCCAAACAAACATCAATTATAAATTGTATCTGGCTATAAAAGAGGCATTCTGAGGACTAGTGAACTTGTAAAAAAGTGATTACAGTCTTGGGCATCATAATATTTACATTTTTTCTATCATCCCATGCAGAGAAAAATCACTCACATAAGAATTAAATGCATTCATGTGTGTGATTATACATGTGTTCTGTTGTCTATTAGTCAGTAAACCATAATGGCAGGGCCTGCCTTTTTCTATTACTCCTGTAAATGTGCTCAGAGGCAACAAATATAGAAAAATAAATGAAAATATGCACCATTCAAATGACAAACCTTAATGTGTGATTCTTGAGGTAATGGAACAATTGTCAAAATAAGGCAGCTGCTTCCAAAGTAGGTGTAACTAATTGATGCTACTTTAGTTGTACCATAGTTTCACGAAAAAGCAAGAAAAATTCAACATTGATTTTTCCTTCATTACTTGTAGCTTGCTATACATTTTCATCAATTAAACTTGCTCTGGATCAAAAGGCAGACAAGAGGAAGAAACTCAAAAACTGTCTCTCTATTTTCCCTACCTTCCGATATTTGCCCATGGCAAGCCTTCTAAGTCTCATTTTCCTCATCTGTGAAATGAGATGGTAAGACTGCATCAGGGGTTCATAACTCTTGGTATGTGTGATTGATTGCTTTTAAACATAAACAAAATATAAAAAGATTTCAAAGGAAGTAAATTTTATTTATTCAAAAATACTTCACCTCTTCTCTATCTCTGTCTATGTACCTCTCTCACATAAAACAAATAATCTATCACACATTAAAATGTTATAGATTAGATGATCTGTCTAATAATATTATTGTTCTATCAGTAATTCTATGTATGATTCTTATCCCTAAACCTGAGGTCCCTACTTTGAGAATAATATTATAAGTAATATATGCAGAAAAAACCCACTTAATATCACATGAAAGTTTTATAATTATCTCTCTACTTCATTTCCACAATGAAATACAGGAAAACAAATGAAAAAAAAAAAAAAACCAATGACTCTCGAGTCAAAAGACCTAAGTTCTAATCTGTGTCTTCAGAAATTTCTGTGTGACATTGATTGAGGTATTGAAGCTGTACTACCTACCCCCTAACATGCCTTACAGCTTCATATATGATCTTTTGATTCCATATGTAAAAAGACATGGATTTTTGAAAAGTGACACAATTTATATTTCATTCATGAGAAATCAGTTCAGGGATATAATTGATATGGTTTCAAGGAAAAGTATCTGTTGTACTTACTTAGCTTTACCAATTTATTTCTTATATTATTTAAATAGAACAGAAGAATTTGTAAATTATTGTCAATTTTGTTGTTTTCATTAGTTTTTCAGTAAAGCATTAAAAAGCCAGTGTTTCATTGTCCTGACCTTTCATTATAAAAATTTGGGTGTTGTTCCTTTTCAAGCCGGGAATGGGGACATAAATTACTCTCTTTGGCATTTCTCATGGTTTGCCCATGTAGCTAGCCAACTTCTACAGATGCCCTTCCTGGCTTCCAAAAGCAAGAACCTGCAGGAAATACAGAATGCCAGGTTTCTTCTCACGCCTGAGAAGCCTCTGCTTGCCATAGGGATAACCCTATGTGATGTGCTATGATAAATGCCACTGTGCCAACTCAGCATGGTGGACAGTTTAACTCAGTGACCTTCTGGAAGTTGACAGCTTCCCCCATAGACTGTCTTTGATAGAACTTATAACATAGACTGTCCAAATTACCCCATAAAGTGAGATCTGTATTTATTTTACTGCTTAAGAATCCTCTCTCAGTGTGGAGCTCAGGTGCTTTGCCATTTTCCAGTATCATTTCATATGCTTTTAATGTTTTCATCAACCACGTGTAGTACTGCAGTCATCTAAGTGGCCATTTACTTCCTTGGGCTTATTCTGTCACCTTGACGCTTCATATGTGGGACCCATGTTTCAAAATTAGTATAGGAGAAAATCATTTTGCTTTCACACTGAGTGTTGCCATTACATATTCTTTCTCTTTAGCCAGTCAGATCATTTTTAATTTACTTTCTGAGGCTGTTTGCTATTCATTTAGAATTTTACAATACAATCCAATTCAAGTTTCAATTATTACACTGAGACTTAGAAAGGAAAAAAAAATAGACATTCATATACAGACACATGCAGAGAAAGACAGAGAGAGAGAGAGAGAGAGAGAGAGAAAATGGATGAATAAATCATATTCCCTTTATGGATTACTATCCAACTCATTGAACCAAATACTGGCTAGTATTTCCCTAAGTAAACATATCTTTTGAGTGAGATATCATTCCCAACTCCCCACCACCACTTTCTTGCTTTTTGGAGTGATCTAAGCATTTTTCTTTTTTTTGAAATTAATTTATTTATTTTCTTGTTTACATCACTCATTTCCACAAGGTTTTGAGTTACAAATTTTCTCCCCATCTTTCCCCTATCCACCACCCCAAAACAGTGATCCCACTGTATAGCGCCCCCTCCAATCTGCTCTCTCCTTTGCCCTCCCCCATCACCCCTCTGAATTTCCTGTAGGGCAGGATAGGTCTCCCTATCCCAGTGCCTGTATATCTTAAGTCCCAGTTGGATGCAATTAATAATAATAACAATAAAATATACATACATATATATTTTTAACATTTGATTATAAAACTTTAAATTCTAGATTCTTTCCCTTTCTCCCTTATCACCCACCCCTACTGGAAGGACAAGCAATTCAATACAGGCTGTACATTTGTAATTACACAGAAAATCTCCACAGTGGACATATTGCAAGAGACTGATTATATGTCCCTCCTTCCTATCCTGCCCCTCCTTGTTCTATTCTCTACCCTCTCCTTGAACAATTACAAAAGTGTGTACTTCCAGCAACCCTTCTCACCACCCTTCCTTTCCCTCCATCATGCCACCTCTCATCCCCATCCCCCCTACTCTCCTGTGTGGCAAGATACACAGTTTAGAGTTTATGGCATTACTTCCCTAAGCCAAATTCAATGAGAGTAAAGTTGACCTTCTGGTTCTAAAATATCTGGGCAATTTTCCTTGAGAATTTCTTGAAGGATGCTTTCTAAGTTCTTTTTTTGATCATGACTTTCTGGTAGTCCAATAATTTTTAAATTTTCTCTCCTGGATCTATTTTCCAGGTCAGTGGTTTTTTCAAGGAGATATTTCACATTGCCCTCTATTTTTTCATTTGTTTGGATCTGTTTAACAATATCTTGATTTCTTATAAAGTCATTTGCTTCCATTTGCTCCACTCTAATTCTGAAGGAATTATTCTCCTCATTGAGCTTTTGAGATTCTTTTTCCATCTGGTGAATTTGACTTTTTAAGGCATTCTTCTCCTCATTGGCTTTTTGGGCCTCTTTTG
>CM053583.1:249233708-249273798 GCA_028627135.1 Pseudochirops cupreus | reverse complement strand
GTCCTATTTTATGGGTACTTTGGGGTGGCTATGTGAGAGCTGTGATATGTTGCCGCTGCTACCCCGCCATCTTGGCTCTGCCTCAAATTTAAATTTTGAAATCAAAACCAATTAATTACCCATCTGGTGACCTTAATTTAGTTGAATGTGTTTCCAAATTACTTTACATAGAAAATTATCCATCCATCCTTTCATATTGCATAACCATTGGCATAAAATTCACACCTAAATAAAATTCCACATAAAGTTAACAAACATGAAGCAATTAATTTTAGCTTATATAGTCCACTCAAATAGAATTTGTTTTATAACAAGCATTGTGACAAGCACTTTTACAATTATGTTGGTCCCATAAAATCCCAAGGATGTAGATTCCACCACCATCCCCTTACTGAACAGTAATCTAAGGCACATAAAACTCTCTTGAAGGTCATACAGTTAATCACATTCTTAATGCTAATATTTACTTTTTGATCATGTAACTATATATTTCAAAGTTTCATTACCCTTTGCCCTCTAAAAGGAAAATAATCCACACTTTTATTTGTTTCCTTAATATTTCAGTTGCCCATTCACATTCCCCTTTTTCCTGGGAATGTTTACAAGCAGTTGACATCACCTACTGTAATCAAGTGAGTTTAAAATATGGTGAACCAATATCCTAACTTCTTCCCTTGGTTCCAGTAATAATTACAAATCACAGTAATCTGTATCTTTTACCATAATTGATGCCCATCTTTAAATTCAAATTCAATAACCACCCAATTTCAGCCTTTCCACTTAAAACAAAAACTTCCTTAAACTCTCTCAACATGCTTAAAACATATGATACTAGCACAAGATCAATCCAGGAGGAGGGCAAGGAGACTTCACAGTTCACCCCTATCCATTTCCAAACAGAATCTTTTTCCTAACTTTCATATTTTCACTAAAACCTTTATTTCTCTTTCCCGAACTTTAAAACCCATTACTCAAACTACCACATTCCTTTACATTCCAAATGAAATAAAAATCACATCCCATTTTCATGCTATTTTTCCTGCACCTTAAAAACTATAGGGAGTTAAATGCTTAATAATTTACATACCAAGAGAGTTATATTTTTTCTTCCTCACTGCCTCTCCTTGTCTAAGAGGCTTACAAAAATTTCCAACCTATAAATTCTGGCATGATTCTAATGCTCTTTGGGTTTTACTCCCTTCCAAATTCTCCTAATCCTCCAGATTTTTGTTTTTGCTTCCACCTTTTCCCATTAGAAACCTACACTCAGTATGCTTCAGGTATTTTAAATTAGAGATTATTCCTTTACCTCTCCCCTTACCAATGAACATCTACAGTACCTCAGACCCTGTTCTCTCTCTTACCATGATAGTGGCTGTGCACTGCCTAATCTGATCTGGAATGAGAGGAGTTAGAAAAACTCCAGATCCATTCAACAACCAGTGCTGTGACACCCTCTTCACTTAGGGGCAGAGAAAAACTCCTAAATGATCCATCTTGAAACCTTCAGAATCTGAATTCATCAAAACTTAGCTAGTATAAGTGTCCTTGAGTAACACAAATAAATTTCCAAAGAATTACAACTAACTTACTATCCAGTTATTACAGGATTTCCAGACATTAAACTTTCCCAGTCTAAATTAGCCTTCATAACTATTTGTCACATCTTTCTTCTTTTATCTTTTGATATAAAAATATTACTTTCTGGAACTCTACATGAATGTGGTATAGTCCACCAACCTTCAAATAAACATACATTAATACATAGCTTGAAAATTTAAGGTTTCTCCTTGCTTAACAAGATTTTCCTTAGTGTCAACCAATATAATACATTCTGACTTATCTTAAACATCAATTAAGAGTAATGCATTTCACTTAAAATAGTACCAGAATCTACTTAGTTACTCTCTGGTTAAATTCTGATATGCAAAAACTTTTCTCTTTGGATGAGGCAGGAAATGGTTAAATGCTGGTCAGCCCTTCTTTCTTTGATCTGAGGGGAAAGATTCCTCCTCCCTTTTCTTATCTTTCTTTCCCTACTCACTCAGAATTTGGCCAGAGCTTATAATGTAAAGAGAGGGAAAGAAGACTTTTTTTCCCACAAAGTTTCCAAACCTTTTATACTGTTAATCTAAGCAGCAAAATATTTTCTCTCTTTCTCTTTTACTCTCCCCCATCCACCTGATGGAGGAAGGAGGGGCAGACAAAGAAAAAGCTATATTCCAAGAAAGTTCAACAGCAGCCCTTGCTGTCCTTGAACACACAGAAGCTGTCAGTTAAACACAAACACACACTTTTCACAGAAACACACAGAATGAATATTCAAGCCAATTTCACTTGATCATTTTTTTTTCATCCTTCCCTTTATATTTTGGAAGTTCATCCCAATTGCTAAGTTTGAATCCCAAGGGACTAATAGCCAGCTTGTCCAGTAATGGTTTTTTTTTCCCTGACTTTGAATTCATCTTCTGCATTGGTGTGGACTCTATCTCCTTAGGAGAAGCCACCTTACAGACTTTAACTGGTTAAGTGGGTTTAGGGGAACCCTGTTACCCAGGTGTCACCTACCTGAGTTCACATACACAAACTTACATAATCAGCATTAGTTTCACTTTGAGCCAGGCCACTATGATGTTTCTTCCATCACTGGATTGAAGAAATCCCTATTTTACTACTCTGAGTATTCCCTTTGGGAATTTCCCTTATGCAAGGGAAGACCCCAAATAGACCTGGGAGGAAATTTGCCAGAAAATCTGGCATGGTGTACCTTTCCAATGGGGGGGGGGGGGGCGTGGCATTCACCAGAAAGGATTAATCCCTGGAGAGCCCCCAAAGCTGTGTGGGATGTTAAGACCCTTACCAATAATTCCCAGAGACTCAGAAATTTGTAGTAAAAGCAGAGGAGTCTTTATTTTGCTTTCATGAGAAAGGCAACTCCCAGAGTACCTAAGATGTCACTGTCCAAAGAGTGCAAGATTCAGAAGCTCACAGATTTCTTTATCATAATCCTAACCCAACCTCCAACCCCTGTCCCACTTTACCATTTGTTGGTAAAGCAAGCTCACAAACTTCTTACTCATGCTCATTAATTGGCACTAAGCAATCTCAATCCATTACCATAATTATTACTGATGAGGCTCTAATTTTGTTAGATAATGTACTGTAATGGTAATTAATTTGAATTTGAAGACCCTTTGGTTGTATTAGCAAGTAAGCAGGTACTTAGCACCTTGTTTCAAGTTAAGCAAAGGTAGCAGGTACTTAGCAGTTAGTAATTGATCAAGCCACTGTTGGGAAAACAAAAGGTATGAACTCCTGTCTCCTGTTACTGACATAACAGGAAAGGGTTGGCTGAAACAGGAAGCTAATGTTGTATGTTTATAAGAAAAGCCCCAGAGAGACACAGTCAGAATTTCTTGAGACGAGAATCTAGTGGCAGAATCTCTTCTGCTGGGGAGAAGAGAGAGTTTCCCTCAGCAGCATCTAGAGGCTGGGCTGCTACTGCTGGACTGAAAACTGAGTCAGAATTTTCTTTGGACAAGAATCATGGAGACTGAAGTTGCTGCTGCCAGGAAGGCTGAAGTTGCTGCTGCTGGGAAGGCTAATGAGGAAAGCCCTCCTAGGCTTGAAAAAATGATTTTGATTTTAAAAACCTGGTATTAGTGCTTTTGACTCTGAGAGCCAGCTGAGACTTCTTCTGGGTCCTAGGGGCAGCTTACCTGCTGGAGGACTGAGGAACCATGGCTGTGTTGCTATTATTCTGTCTGTTTTGATGTTTTGCCAGATCCATCTGATCGTGAAGGACAGTGATGTTGTTTCAGAGGTCCTGGAAACTTGCAGTTGGCACAGAAGCTCTGAAGAAGGATTTTCTTGTTTTATGTCTACAGAAATCCTAGAAGAAGGTCTTGCTGATGGTATCAGGGTCCTGAGACTGTTATGCAGGCAGAGAGTGAATTGATGAAGACACTGGCAATGTATGTTTTGGCTTTGTTAAGTTTTGTCTCCCCAGGAACAGAGATTGCTGAGAACTTGCCTCACGTCAAGATGAAGAAAAGATGTCTCCTTGGGAATGGAATGCTGTGATGATAATGTGATTTACTAGTGACCTAGGGGTGGAGTGTTTGTGTAGTTTCTTATGATTGTATTTTGTAATTAATGATACTTAGTAGTGTATTGCTAAATAAGTGGCTGATTGAGTTAACTTATTTGCCCCATGAGTAGAAGACTGATTATTGTATTTTAAGAGGACTGAATGACAGAGTGAGGAGGCAAACCTCCTTAGGAATACTAGATGATTGTTCTTTATTCTAAATATTGTGACCAATTTGGTGAAAACTATGTGGCCATTCTAATGATAATGTGAATATACTATATTGAGATTTTCTGTGATAAGTTGTAATATTGTGAATGCTGTACCTTAATTTTCCATGAATGTTTTACTTTGATTTGTTATGGAATAAATAGTGCTGACAATACTGTGTAATCAGAATCCTAAAAGCTGTTCACAGTAGTCTTCTGCTGAAAAGCTGCTTGTGCATGTGCATAATACACGAGGTTCACCAAGCAAGCACAATAAAGATTCCAGAATACTGAATTGAGTTACAAAGTATAAAGAAGAAGTAAGAATCTAATAGGATGTTCAGAATGGGGAAATTTCACAGCAAGTCATCACTCACAAAGGTGATCTAGCTGTACTAGATCTCAAATGGTATTACAAAGTGGTAATCAATAAATCAGTCTGGTACTGACTGAGAGATAGAGTAGTGGATCTGTGTAATAGATTGGGTATACAACACACAGTAGATAATAACCATAGTTATCTATTGTTTGACAAACACAAAGATCCTAGCTTTGGGGAAAAGAACTGTTTGTTTGTTTTGCAAAATCTGCTGGGAAAATTGGAAAGAAGTTTGGAAAAAGTTAGATATAGACCAATATCTCACATCATATAACTAGGTAAGGTTAAAATGGGTTCATGATTTCAATATAAAGGTGATACCTTAAGCAAACTAAGAGAACATGGAATAGTTTAACTGTCAGATCAATGGATAAGGGAAGAGTTTATGACACAACAGAAGATAAAGATCATAATGGGATATATAATGGGTAATTTTGATTATATTAATTTAAAAAGGTTTTGCACAAACAAAACCAACAAAGCCAAGATTAGAAGGAAAAGAGGAAACTTTGAATAAAATTCTACTTGAAGTTTCTCTGATAAAAGTCCCTTTCACACACACACACACACACACACACACACACACACACACACACACAGAGAGAGAGAGAGAGAGAGAGAGAGACAGAGAGAGACAGAGAGAGACAGAGAGAGAAATGAATCAAATTTACAAGAAAACAGGGCATTCCCTGATTGATAAATTGCCAAAAGATATACATAGACAGTTTTCATACAAAGAAATTTTAAAAATCTGTAATCATATGACAGAATTCTTTAAATCAGTATTGATTAGACAAATGTAAATTAAAATAACTCAGAGGTACCACCTCACACCTATCAGATTGGTTAATAGACAGAAAAAGGAAATGACAAATGATAGATGCAAGGTAGTAAGACTGGTTTATTAATGCACTGTCATTAGAATTGTGAATTAATCCATTCATTCTGAAGAGCAAATTGGAACTCTGTCCAAAGGCTATATACATGTATAGTTGTTGAGTCAGCAATACCACTTCTAGGTCTTGATCCCAAAGATATTTTTTAAAAAGGAAAGGAATCTCTATGAACAAAAATATTTACAGCAGCTTTTTTGGGGTGACAAAGAATTGGAAACTGAGAGGATGCCCATCAATTAGGGAATGGCTGAACAAGATTTTGTATATGATTGTGATGAAATACTCTTGTGCTATAAGAAATGATGGGTAGGATATTTTGAAAAAAAACTTGGAAAATCTTACATGAACCGACACCTAGTGAAATAAACAAAATCAAGAAAACAGTGTACACAGTAACAGCAATATTGTAAGATGATAAAATGTGAATTTCTTAACTATTCTCAACAATACAAAGATCACAGATGGTTCTGAGGGAATTTTGATGAAAAATACTACTGAACACCCAGAGAATTTATGGAGTAGGAATGCAAATTAAAATACATTTTTTTATTTATTTTGCCATTTTTGTCTATGTTTTCTTTCACAATATGACTAATATGGAATTGTGTTTTACATGACTGCACAGGTATAACCTACATGAAATTGTTTGCTTCTCAGTATGGGGTAGGGGAGCAAGGAGGGAGAGAAATAATGTGGAAATCAAAAATTTTTAAACATTGAAGATTGTTGTCCCATGTAATTATAAAAAATATTTTTAAAAATAAAATCATCACTTTCCACATTTTATTCCATCCAACCAGAACCTTAAAAATTATGTTTGATAGGAAGATCCATCTCCCATGAATATTAGCAACTGAAAGGGAAAAAGAAATGTGGTGCCTAAAATAGTATTTCCCTTTTCACTAGAGTAATCTCAACAGTTTTATTTCTCTGGGCTTTTCACATAATTGCTGTACTCTTCCCTTCCATTTATCCCTGCCCTTTCAGTTCAGCAGATAATATGAGTTGGTTGGAGAGGTGGAGTTGTGATGAAAAACAGTGCCCTATAGGGTGTTGCTTGGAACTCCTGCAGCCATCTCAAGATCAAAGATCAGAAGAGTCTTAGTGGATCTTTGATCTTCACACAGGCGCATTTAGGTATCTACATGGAACTAGCAGATTGACTTTTGACTGAATTGATGCTTTTTTCACTATTTTTTTCCTGCCTCACCCTGCCATCCATTTGACCCTTTGTTTGACTGAATCAACTCATTCACCCACTGCTTTAATGAAGTATAGACATAGCCAGGAAGGTTCATATCCCTGCCCCATTTCTACCCCATCAACCAAGTATGGGAAAAGCACTGCTTCTTTTTTTTTGTCCCCTGTAATCAGGTCCAAAACTATAATTCTAATAAAAGAAATAGAAATAATTTCTAGTCAATAGCTTCTTGCTTTGGTTTTCCATTGTCATTTTGTCTTAGTACATGGAAATGCATTTTAAGTCCTAACAAGAAGTATCTTTTAAAATAGGTTTGGTAATAAATACTACAGGAAAATACCAAGAGAAATGCTGTTTATATAAATCTTTCTTAAGTTAAGACTTTTTCAAGCAAACTCAAGGGCAGAAATTAGTAAGTGAACTTTTGAGAAAAGCTATTTAAACAGAATCATTATTAATTGTCTTCTTATCCTATTATGTTATGATAAAATTATTTGGGAACTGGAAAAATAATATCCATACTTGAAATAGTCTAATAATAAAAGACTGCCTCTAACTTTACATAGACTATGAGATGCTTTATTGAGTATACTACACACACACACACACACACACACACACACACACACACACAGTAAAATCTGCTTTCCTAGAATCACACATTCAATAGTAAGAAGGAACCTCAGCAACTACTGAGTACAAGTTATACTTGAAAGAGCCTTTTCTATGCTAAGATTGAGACATAGTTCTCCAACCTTTACTTGACTTCACCCGTTATCTGCTAACATAAATCAATAAACATTTATTGAGCGCCTACTGTGTGCCCAGCACTGTGCTAAGCTCTTGAGGCCTATCCCACATTTAAAAAGCTCTAAATGTTAGGACAATGTTTATTACAGGAAGCAAAATTCCTTTATGCAAAACCTCAATGAATTTCTCTTAGTTCTGCTCTTTGGGGGCAAACAGAACAAGGGAAATTCATTTTTAATTTAGCAGCCTTTCTAATACTTACAGAAAATTATCACCTTTCTCTATCAATCTTTTGTTCTCCTGGCTAAATATCCCTAGTTACTTCAAGCAAAACCCCTGTTGTATGATCCTTAGATATATATGATTTTGAATTATTGATAGTAAGTGATAAAAAAAAGAGAAGACCTCGGATGGATAAGTGGTGTTTTTCTTTTTTGGTTTTTTTTTTTTTACAATACCTTGCATATCTACCTCATCATTTAAAAACACAAAAAAGAGGTAGGAATTAGATCACTTATTTAATTGTAATAAAGAGTTGCCAGAGAGAAGGAACCAACTCTTTCTGCAATTTAGAGTCTTTTTAAGTCACCTAGAGCACTAAGATTTTAAATTATTTGCCCAGGATCACACATCCAGTTTATATTAGAGGTGAGATTTTAACCTAGATCTTCTTGACTCTGATACCATCTTTATTCACCATGACATACTGCTTCTTTATATATAAAATAAAGTAGATTAATATGATAAGTTCATTATGGAAGGAAATTAATTTTAATAAAGAGTAAGTATTATATTTTCATATGTGATCCTAATAAAAGAAACAGAATGCAAAATTTGGAACATTTATCATATATAATCTTAAATAACTTTCTATTAATTTTGAATAAACTTCATTTGTGAGCATTATTTCTTATGAAAATATAATTCTATAACAGAAAGGAGAAAAATAGGAAAAAAAGGATATTCTATGATTTCCATAAATATTTGTTCCCTAAGTACTTTTCTAAAATCATATTTTGTTGGGAGTATTTGGATTTTCTGTTTATTCTAAAAATTCCCTAGCCATAAAACATACAATATTGAGACAATGTACCCCTTTCAATTTAAAGTATACAATGCTCTTTTGATGTTCTTCACAAATGAACTCAGAACATGCTAAAGGTTTTTACAAATCAGCTGAAAATATCATAGTAATTTCTCAAATATAGAAAATAATAATCTCAATGAGGTTTTGTTTATATACCCATAAATATGATTTTATCTCCCCCTGAAGAACGTGCAACATTTGCTTTCAAACAGTTTTCTTAATTATGATCTAACAATAAAAATCACTCCTACACCCAGAGGACTGGGGCACTTTTCTCTCTCCCTACATAACAAGGGACCCATCTGCTATGGATATATGCATTTGATGATTAGCTTCAGTCATGGGGGAGTCTATTCTCTAATGATTGTGGGAAGGTTCCCCTTTTTCACTGTTTTTACCTTGTGTTTTCTACCCTAAAATTTGAGGAGGAAATTTCTTAGGGTTTAGGCTTAGTCTTCTATTTAGCATCTCATCAGTATTGGGGAATAAAAGAAAACTTAATGTACAATATGAATCAGGTATGAGACAGGTGTTTATTTCCTTTGCCAAAGAAATGCTAAACACAGAATACATTAAACACATTAACCAATAGACTATAAAGTGGATGCAGGAACCTAAGTCGTACCTGCAACAACCACGCTTCGCTCCCATCAGATTGCTATATAAACCTCATCAGGACATAGAACAGTTGTCAGAGAGCCAAACAGTCATCATTCAAGTTAAGTCAACAAATATCCACTTGGCTTGTAACATTTTACCTTGGCTCAGCACTGACTGCTCAGAATTTATGTCTTCTGGCCATGGCTGAACCACTCTTCTGTGTTCTCTGCATCAGACACTTCCTGCTATTCAATTTCATCCACTTGACTGAGAAACCCCATATGTCTCAGACCCACAAGACTCTGGTGACTAAAGTATCTCCAAACTTGGACAGCTCCCTCTTGAGGCTGATGTTCCTTTATCTATTTAGGAAAAGAAACACAAAGCAGAAAATTCATCCAGGGGCCCAGGCTCACACTCAAATTGTTAAATTCCCATGCTCTAGCTATTATATAGAGTTATTGACAAAGAAGTTAAAGGTGAAAAGGACCAGCCCTCTCCTAACCCTCATGGAAAGCCCCAGAGCTATATGATGCTTCCTGGAGGTAGTAGAGAAAACAGCCCAGAGATACAGTCAATCTTTTTTTAAAAATCCTCCAAGTCACTGACGCTTTCTGCTCAGTGAGTCACTGACGCTTTCTGCTCAGTGACTATAAGGGGATGGCTTTCTTGTCCGCAAAGTGCCTTTCAGCATTTAGTGACCAGAAGTGTCAAGTTTTGACTTTTTCCAAATGTCCAAGTTTTCAATCATACATAGCTGGCATAGGTCTGGAAAGGGAGAAATCTACAAATGCTCTTTATAACCCCTGGTTATACAAATATCCTCTGAAAGACTAAAACATTTCAATTTTTCTCTTTATAAATATATTATTGGGGTGGCTAGGTGGCACAGTGAATAGAGCACCTGCCCTAGAGTCAGGAGGACTTAAGTTCAAATCTGGCCTCAGACACTTGACACAAAAACTAGCCATGTGACTTTGGGCAAGTCACTTAACCCCAATTGCCCTCCAAAAAGCAATAAATAAATAAATATATTATTAAAGCTCACAGACTCCCACAGATTGTCATTCCTCACAGATAGCCACCTTCCCCAAGGCCAATGTCACTGGATCAATGAGTATGTGTTAGGAAATGACTTGTAAGAAGATTGGAAATGCAGGAAGTGGCTAGATTACAAAGGGCTTCAAATGCAAGATAGAACATTTTGTATTTTATCCTGGAGACCACAGGGAGCTACAGGAATTGTTTGTTTGTGTGTGTGTGTGTGTGTGTGTGTGTGTATGTGGGGGGGGGAGTGGGGGGGTGTGTGTAGGATTAAGGGGAAAGATAAGGAACATGTGGTATATATACAATGTGTACACATATGTGTTTGTAAGTAATGAAAAAGTCCATCTCTTGCTATACTTTGTGGATATTTAACTATGAATTAGTGCTAGTGTAATTATAAATGTTTTCTTTATTGAAAGATAACATTTCTTAATTGGAATGGTAGTAGTAAGTTCTTAATTTACATTATGATAAAGAAGGCATAAATGGAATATGAAAGGAGCATGAGCATCTTTCTTTTTTGTAATTTTCACATGACCTCAAAGTATTTAGTTTTAGTGTGCTATGGCACTATGTTAAGTTAAAAATTTGCCAAAGTCATTATATGTTAATTGATTTTGATATATGTGCAGTATGTGTGTGTACACCACCCACATACATATATATGAAAACATATATGTATATACAATATAAAACCCATGTGCATATGTGCAGAATATTCATGTCGATTTCAAAGGAACTTCTTGAGAAGACAGTGTAGAAATAGTTTTTAAAAAAAGGAAGCCAACTTATCTCTATTACTTGAAAACTGAACAGAGAAGCAATGATGACATATTTGCTGAAAATTCTGTTCTCTTTCTCTCATGACCTAGACTTTTCCCAACTTTCCCATGTACTTAGACGTTATACTTTGCCATGTACTCTTTAATCCAGTGACATTGGCCTCCTGGTTGAGCTACAAACAAGATACTCCATCTTCCAGCTCTCTGAATTTTCTCTGACTGTCCCCCATGCCTGAAACACTCTCCCTCCTCGGCTCCGCATACTGACCTCCGTGGAAATCTCTCAATGAAAATGCCATATTTTACAGGAAGCATCTCTCAACCTCTCTTATTTGGAATACCTTCCCTCTCATAAATATTTCCTATTTATCCTGTGTATAATTTGCTTTTAATATATTTGTTTCCATGTTTTTTCTCCCATTAGATAGTGAGTTCCTAGACAGCATTGTCTATTTTCTTCTTTTTTTTTTATGTCTTGTATCAATAGGTTGTATCCCTAATACAGTATCTGGGACATAGTAGCAGCTTTATAAATGTTTATTTATCAATTATTGTTGAAAATAACAAAGGGAAATATTAGGTACAGTAGAGGAAATGAGAGAAGTAGAAGATAAATTTAAATCTACACTGATGAAATTGGAAAATAAAATCTCACTGAAGAAAACAAATCCTTAAAAAGTAAAATTGGGGACTGCAACAGGAGGTTCAAATTCTAACTGGAGAAAATATCTCCCTAAAAAAAGAAAACTGAACATATGGAAAAGGAGCTTCAAAAATTAAACAAGGATGATAATTCACTAATAATTAGACTCAGTCACAACCTAGCTAAGGACTCTATGATGCAGGAAGAGTCAGTAAAACAAAACATAAAGATTGAAAAAATTAGAAAAAAGTGTAAAATATCTCACTGGAAAAACAACTGACCTGGAGATCAGATCCAGGAGAGATAACCTAAGAATTATTGGTCTACCAGAAAGCCATGATGAAAAAAGCAGCCAGGACAACATCCTCCAAGAGAATGTCAAAGAAAACTGTCCTGAGGTCCTGGAATCAGAGGGCAAGTCACTGGACTCTTCCTTAAAGAGCTCCCAAATTGAAAACTCCAAGAAATATAGTAGCCAAATTCCAGAATTACAAGGTCAAGGAGAAAATACTGCAAACAGCCGAAAAGAAACGATTCAAATATTATGAAACTACAGTCAGGATTACACAGGACATAGCAACTTCTACATTAAAAGATCAGAGGAGTTGGAATTTGATATTTCATAAAATAAAAGAGCTGGGACTGCAATCAAGGAGCACCTACCTGGCAAAACTAAGCATAATTTTTTAGGCAAGGAGATGGTCATTTAATGAAATAAGGGACTTCTAGACTTTCCTGATGAAAAAGCCAGAACCCAATGGAAAATTTGATCTCCAATTGCAAGACTCAAGAAAGACATAAAAAAGGAAACAAGGAAAACACACACACACATTCACACACAGGCACACACGTGCACATAACTAGGGATGCAATAAGAACAAACTCTTTACATCCCTATATGATAATCTAAAACCAGTCAGTATTGAAATTTATATAATTATCATGACATTTAAAAGAGATATACATAAATAGAGGGAGTGGGTGTGAATGAACTAATCTGATGACAAAAAAGCTTATTGAGGGGTACAAAGGGATTGTAATGGGAGAAAAGGAAAGGATGAGGAAGAAAAAGGTAAGCTATGCCACACAAAGAGGTCTAAAAATATACTATGGTAGAGGGGAAGGAGGGAGGGAGATGAACATCATATGAACTTTATTCTCATTGTTTCTGGTTCAAAGAGGGATCAACATAACCAGTTAAGTTTAGGATTCTAACATGAAAAGACACAAAAACTTATTATAATAGAGGAAGAAGAGGGAAGGAGAGGAGAATTATATAAAATTTACTCTCATTGTTCAAGCAGGGAATAACATACTTCGTTGAGTATAAAAATCCATTGCACCCTGCCAACAGTAGAAGGAGTAAGGGGGAGAGGGGCAGAAAAAGGGAGAGTGGTTAGAAGAAAGGGAAATAGTAGTAAGGGGAAAGGGTAGGTAAAGAGGGGGGCCTCACTGAGGGAATACTGAGGGAGGCAGTGGTCAAAAGGAAAATTAAGGAAGGGAAGGGAGAAGGAAGAATAAAAAACATTAACAGGGGAGGGAATAGGATAGAGGGAAAGACACAGATAGTAATCATAACTGTGAATGTGAATGGGATGAACTCTCCCATAAAATGGAGGCAGTAAGAAGAATGGATTAAAACCCAATCCTACAATATGCTGTCAACAAGAAACACATTTGAAACAAGGGTATACACACAGGGTAAAGGTAAAAGGCTGGAATAGAATATATTATGCTTCAGGCAAAGTAAAAAAAAAAAATAATGGTTGCCCAGATTAATTGAAAAGGAAATAAATTACATAAATAACCCCATCTCAGGAAAAGAAATCAAACAAGCCATCAGCAAAATCCCTAGAAAAATTATCCAGTGGCAGGTGGATTTACTAACAAATTCTATCAAATATTTAAAGAATAATTGATTTCAATACTCTACAAACTATTTAGGAAAATTGGTGACAGAGTCCCACCAAGTTCTCTTTATGACACAAATATGGTACTAATACCTAAAACAGAAAGAGACAAAATGGAGAAGAAAAATTGTAGAGTAATTTCCCTCATGAATATTGATGCAAAAATTCTAAATAAAATATAAGCAAAAATACTATAGCAACTCATCTCAAGAATAACACACTTTGATCAGGTAGGATTTATTCCAGGAATACAAGGATGCGTCAATATTAGGAAAACCATCAGTATAATTTATCATACCAAGAATAAAACTAGCAGAAGCTATATAATTTCTCAATTGATGCAGAAAATGCTTTTGACAAAATACAATATCCATTCCTATTTAAAACGTTACAAAGTATCAGAATAAATGGAGTTTTCTTTAAAATAATAGGTAGCATATATTTAAAGCCATCAGCATATATTTTATGTAATGGGGATAAACTAGAAGAAATTCCAATAAGATCAAGAGTGAAACAAGGCTGTCCACTATTACCCCTCTTATTCAGTCTGGTACTAGACATGTTAGCAGTAGCAATTAGAGAAGAAAAAGAAATTGAAGCATCAAATTAAGCAAAGAGGAGACTAAGCTATCACTCTTTGCAGGTGATGTGATGATATACTTAGAGAATCCTAGAGAATCAAGTAAAAAAACTACTTGAGACAAAAAGCAAATTTGCAAAGTTGCAGGATATGAAATAAACCCATATAAATCCTGAGCATTTCTATATATTTCTAAAGAAATACAATAGCAAGAGCTAGAAAGAGAAATCTCATTTAAAATTACTGTAGACATTGTAAAATATTTGGGAATCTCTGCCAAAACAAACCCAGGACCTATATAAGCACAACAACAAAACACTTTTCACACAAATGAAGTCAGATCTAACTAATTAGAAAAGTATCAATTGCTCATGGCTGAGTCAAGCCAATGTAATAAAAATGAAAATTTTACCTAAATTAAATTACATGTTTAGTGCCATACCAATCGATCTACCAAAAATTTACTTAATAGAGCTAGAAAAAAATAGTAACAAAATTCATTTGGAAGAAAAAATCCAGAATATAAAGGTTATGAATGAAAAGAAATGCTGGGGAAGGTGGCCTACCCATACCAGATTTTAATCTGTTTTATAAAGCAACAGTCATCAATATACTTGGTACTGGCTGTGGAATAGAGTAGGGGATCAATGGAATAGATTGGGTACAGGAGACTCAGCAGTCAACGACTATAGCAATCTACTGTTTGACAAACCCAAAGACTCCAGTTTTTAGGATAAGAACTCACTATTTGACAAAAAAAAAATGCTGGGAAATCTGGAATATAGTATGGCAGAAACTGGGCGTAGACTATGGCTGTATACCAAAATAAAGTCCAAATAGGTGATGATCTAGGTATAAAGGCTGATAGTGTAAGCAATCTGAGAAAGCAAAGAATAATTTAGCAGTAAGATTTATGGAGAAGGGAAGACTTTATGACCAAACAAGAGCTAGAGAGCTTTATAAAATACAAAATGAATAATCTTGATTACATTGAATTGAAAAGTTTCTGTTCAAATAAATCCAATGTAACCAAGATTAAGAGGGTAGTGGGAAATTGGGAAAGAATTTTTACAATGACTGTCTCTGATAAAGGCCTCATTTCTAAAACATACAGAGAACTGAGTCAAATCTATAAGAATACAAATTATTCCCCAACTGATATCCCAAAGGATATGAATATGTAATTTTCACAGGCAGACATTAAAGATCTAAAAGTATGTGTAAAAAATGCCCTAAATAACTATTGATTAGAGAAGTGGTTCTCAACCTGTGGGTTATGTTCAATTTAAATACGTCCTGCATATCAAATATTTACATTACAATTCATAACAGTAGCAAAATTACAGTTATTAAGTAGCCAAAAAAAATATTTTTATGGTTAGGGGTCACCACAACATGATTAACTGTATTAAAGGGTCATGGCATAAGGAAGATTGAGAACCACTGGATTAGACAGATGCAAATCAAAACAACTCTGAGATACCACATTTCACCAGTCAGATTGGCTAAGATAACAAAACAGGAAAATGACAAATGCTAGAGAAGATGTAGAAAAATTGGAACACTAATGCATTGTTAGTGGAGCTGTGAACTGATTCAACCATTCTGGAGAACAATCTGGAACTATGCCCCAAGGGCTATAAATAATTGCATACCCTTTGACCCAGTAACACCACTTCTAGGGCTGTATCCCAAAGGGATCACAGAATTTGGAGGAAGATCCAAATGTACAAAAATATTTATTGCATCTCTCTTTGTGGTTGCAAAAAATTGGAAATTAAGGGGATGCCCATCAACTGGGGGGATGGCTAAACAAGTCGTGGTATAAGGAATGAGGAGCAGATGGATTTCATATTTACTTGGAGAGGTTTATACAAATTGATACTAAGTGAGAAGAGCAGAACCAGGAGAAATTTGTACACAATGACAAGACATAACGTATATGTAATGACCAGCTTTGATAAACTGGACTCTTCTCAGCAACACATGGGTTATAGGACAACTCTAAAAGACTCAGAATGGAAGGAGATACCCACATTCAGAGAAAGATCTAGAAATAACAGAGTCTAAATACAGACTGAAGCAAACTACATGCTCTCTTTCTTTTCTATGTTTGGTTTTGTTTCCTCTTTCCCATTGTCCATTCCATCGGTTACGACCCTTCTATACAACCAGGCTAATGTCCAATGTGAAAGTATTTGCAGATCTTATACTTGATTGCATGCTGCTTTGGGGGTGGGGAGTAGAAAGGAGAGAAAATTTGAAACTCAAGGGATTGTGGAACTGAATTTTGTAAAATAAAAGTAAACAAACAAATTAAGAAAGACAAAAAAAGGAAAAACAATTCTTAATATTAATTGGCCTGTAGAAAGGGACCTTTACTTCAAAGGTATCATAAGAGTAAATGTTGAAATGTTTTCCCCAGGGGTCAGAGCCAAGATGGTGGAGAAGAAACAGGACTTCCCTGAGGCTCTGGCTTCTACCTCCTGAAACATTTTCCCCACTCCTCAAAATACTTCAGAGACACATTCTTCTCTCAGTTTATTCTTTTTCAAATTCCGAATGCCTAATGGATAAGTCCCAATCTCATCTATTCTGAACTGCGTTTTTAAGGTCACTCTGCAAACTTGTTTTTCACTGAGTACATCAGTGCTAAACTGGCTATAAAATCTGCTATGAACCCCAGCTCCAAAATTCTTGGGACCTTTTTTTTTTCTCCTGATCTCCTGGTTAATTCCATTCACTTAAAATTGAAAAGAACTACTACAGAGATTGAGCACTGAGGAAACCCTTTTTACAGGTTCAATAACATGGTTTCAGTGGGGAGAAGTCACCACAATGTTTTCATTTGCAATATTTTCTCTCCCTGGAGAACTATGAGCAATATAATCTGGGAATTTCTTAAAGAATTAAAGAGCAGAAATAGTTGCAGACCATGTACACATGTTCAGGTCCATCCAAGACACTTTAATTAAACATAACTCTAAAAAAATAATAAAAAAAAAATAAACATAACTCTATCAGCAATAGGGTAGGGTCTTCAGGCTTTCTGTGCAGGGAAGTCAAGCATGCTGACACACTTTGCACAAGCACTAGTCCTCATTACATAAATAATAGATTTCTATGAACTAAAAAGAAGATTATTTTCCTAAATGAACATAGTGTGTGTGTTTTAATTAAAATAATCTGATTGACATAGAAATGTTTGTAGTGATTTATTAGATAAAGATCTGAACTCCAAAATTTAAAGAAACAGATAAATATCAATAAAATTAAAAAGATTATTTAAATACATATTTTATAATGTGTATATGTGTGTGTTTATATACATGTGTATAGACACACACCAGACATGTATGTATCGCCCAATGCAGCAATTTTCAAAGTACAGGCAGAGATAATGAATAAAAGAAAAATGCATAGTCTTAATAAAAACATAATCCCCTTACACCTAGAGAAATGAAAATCAAGACAGCCATAAATATCTCCTTACACCAAATACTGTGGCTAAAATAGATTTTTTTTCAGATTCACTGTTAAAGGGGTTGTGAAGAAGCATTCTCTCTGTATTATATTGTTGCTGTAATTGCAGACTCTCGCAAACATTTTGTAAAGGAATAAGGCAATATGTAATAACATAAGAGGCACAAAATGAATCATACCTTTTAAAGTGAGCAATTCTGCTGCTAGAATCCTGTCCCCAAAACATCATAAAAAGAAAAAAGGGGAGGGGCTATGTATTTTAAACTATTCGTAGCTGCTCTATTTGTGGTTATAAAAATAAAAATGTAACAACTTTTATGCCGGAATAAATTGTGGTCTATTAATTAAGTAGAATGCTATTGTGCCACAAAATGATAAACATGAAACATAAAAAGAAATATGGAAAGAGGCATATGAGATGATGAAAAAATGAAATCAGCAGAACCATAAATGTGTATGTATTTGACTACAACTATATAAAAGGAATTTTAAAAAGTCAAAGGTGGCAGAATTCCATACAACTTAAATAATATGTACACAAAAAGTACTTAACTTGCTTATTTGTTTTTTTCCTTTTTTTTGGCATGATTTTTGAATGGTTAAAGTTTGCTAAAAAAAAATCCCCTTATTTTACATTTGATTTAGTTTTTGGTAATTTTATTCATAATACTTTTTTTTTTAAGAAACCACAGGTATTTTTTTATTCAATGTTGTCCTTCACTATTTAATGCAAGTTTTCACTCTGTAATCATCTCCATTTTATCACACACACACACACACACACACACACACACACACACACACACACACATTTGTCCATAGTTATTTGCATGCTCTGTTTCCCAAGCTATGATCTATTTGTGAGAACACACTGTGTTTTATCTTTCTTAGTATCTCCAGCACTTAGCACTGTGCCTGGTATACAAAAAGTTCTTTTTTTTTTTTCCAGAAAACTTTTTATTGTAAGTGGAATGGGACACAGCTGGACATGGTAAGTTAAATGTTTCCAATTCTGTTGGCAATATCTAATGCATCGTAGTCTGGAGCAAGACGGACATAGGCCTTCTTCTCTCCATCAGGCCAGATCAGTGTGTTGACTTTGGCCAGATCGATGTCATACAGCTTCTTTATGGCGTGCTTGATCTGATGCTTGTTGGCCTTGACATCCATAATGAAGACTAGGGTGTTGTTGTGCTCAATCTTCTTCATAGCAAACTCAGTGGTCAAGGGAAACTTAATGATGGCATAGTGATCAAGCTTATTTCTCCGAGGGGCACTTTTCCAAGTGTATTTGGGCTGCCTTCGAAGTCTTAGTGTCTTTGGTCGCTGGAAGGTGGGGGATGTTCTGATCTTCTTTTTGTGGCTATGGACACCCTTCAGCTCCACCTTCTTGGTCTTCAAGGCCTTGCACTTGGCTTCTGTCTTGGAGGGGACAACAGCTTCCTTCTTCGCCTTCAGCACCATCTTGGGGGAAAGGGTCTTCCACCAAAAAGTTCTTAATGTTTGTTGATATGACTTGGTCACTTAAATTATTCAGTGAGACCTGGGTTCAAATGCGGCCTCAGACACTTAACGCTTACTACCCATGTGACCTTGGGCAAGTCACTTAATTCCCAGTTGTCATATCTTCCCCCTTCCAAAAAAAACTAACAAACAAAATAAAGAATCCAACTTCACTTCTTCTGTTAAGCTTTCACTGACTGATGTGAAGACAAATGGCACGTCTCCCTATATGTTCAACTTCCATAATTGTTCATTCATTTACTTTCTATATTCATATCTGTTCACATATAAGCAACTTTCTATATTCAATATTTCCTAATTTTCTCTTAGGTTAATTTTGTATCTCTTTGTCAGTAATGACTATTTCAGATTATTGAGTGCAAAAGATGTATTAAAATCGTGGGGTGCCTTGAGTCATTGGCAGAGTGGTGTACTGGTAAGACCATTGAATTTTGAGCGAGAGGACCTGGCTTCAAATCCAGTGCTGGATCTTATTTGATCATAGGCAAGTCTTTTAACCCATCAAGGAGTCAATTTGTTATGCTAAAATGAGAGTTTTGGAATTGAAGGTCTCTGATATCACTTTGAGCACTGCAACTGTGATCTTTGATTAGCCAGAAACAACATTCACATATAATATATACAAATAACCTATCACCATCAATCTATCAAAATCAGGGAATTATTTTAAAGGAAAAAATGCAATTAAAAGGCATTCCTTTTGCTCAATAGGCTCTCCAATCACCTATTGTTTTCTAAATCTATGGAATAATATAGTGAGAAAAGATCTTTGTAGTGATCAATGAAAGCTAATCTTGAATTAACTTCAAGACTATGAACCATCACATCATGCTCAGCATATGATGCTTATTAATAAGGGAGGATAGAATTTTGATAAATTCTAGTAGTTTAATATTAAAAGAGCATTAAACACTATTCATAATAAACTGTACTGGATACTAAGGGAGGTTAAAAATGTTTCTGCCCTCAAAAACACTTATATTTAAAGGTTAAAATTTTTCAAAGTCTATGGTGACCAAAGGCTATACTTAATCTCTCATTTGGCAAACCCAAATTGGTTTGGAAGATGGGAAGACTTTTTTAGCATAGACAAGTTGGATGAAACTATAATATAAAGTATCTTTATTAAGGATATGAAGGATAAGTAGAAGAAGAACCAGTTTGGGGGAACTGAGACAGAAGAGGAAGATTGTCATCGTCTTTCCTTTTGAATGCCAAGTTCAGTGCTGATTCATAAGACGACACTTATTTTACCTAAAATCTAAACCACATTTCAAATTTCATATTGCATGTACTTAGGCTAGAACCAAAATTTCAAAGGATGGTGGACAAATATTCCTTCCAATATAAAACTATGATCTGGGAATTTGTGATCTGGAAAGATAAGCTCCAAGCTAGACATTGCTATGGATAGAGCACTGGAGATAGAGTTAGGAAGATCTGATTTTAAATCTTCCTTCAAATATTTCTTATCTGTATTACCCTGAATGAGTGACTTTATATCTCTACCTCATTTTCCTCATCTGTAAAGTGGGAATAATAGTACCTACCTCCCACATTTGTTATGAGGACAAAATAGATTAATATTTGAAAGTGCTTTGCAAACCTTAAGATGACCAGTAAATTCAATTATTAAGATTACTGTTATTATTACTATAAACATTGAAGAGGAAAAATAATTAAAAGCAAAAAAATTTTCTATTTTTCTAATGTTAATTACAATAATAACAGCATTTGGGTAACATTTTAAGGTTTGTATATCTCTCATACATTTTATTTTTTATATAATATGGAACTATGATTCAAAGTGTTAAAAAGATTTTTACAAAACATTTTCCAAGATAATTATTGTGTCATATGATTTAATATTTTCCTCACATTTCATTTCAGTAAATTTTTCTGCTTTGTGTGCTGAGTGTCAGCAGTTCCTGGTTTTGTTTTCAATGAAATCATAATTTTACCCTCTATTACAGGATTAAATGGAAAGGATAACTTTCCTTTGTGTAGTAGAAATTTCTTCTATCCCCTAGAGTCTTTTTGAAGAAAGAAATTACTCTTTTCCAGGAGACACTCACAGACTTCAGGCACTCCTTGTTATCTTGACAAACTACTCACAGGTTTTGAGTCATTTGGGGTAGAATAAGAAGGCTAAATTCTCAGAGTATTTTTGAAAACAATGAAGCTTTAGAAAGTTGTTTCCAACATTAAGTTGATCCTTGATTCACATTTACTCGCAGACCCAATAATTAATTGAAAGTTATATGCATTCTGTAAGTTCAAGTCAGCACTAGGAGTCAGTAGGGCAAGCAGCCATCTGGCATGCAGTATTTGTGGGCGGAGTACATGTGTGTAAGGAAGTGCGGGACAAAAGGAAGAAAATTTTCGGTATGTCCAACACTCTTGAATATTATATTCATAATTGCACCTATTTTTAATCTCAGAAAATTATATTCTCCAGAGCACGTAGGAGATATCTGGGAGATTCAATGCATAGAGCACTGGGCCTGGAATTAGGAAGACCTGAGTTTAAATCTGATCTCTGACACTTACTAGCTGTGTAGCCCTAAACAAGTCACTTAACCTCTATCGGTCTCAGCTTTTTCAACTGTAAAATTATGATAATTATGGTATCTACTTTTCACAATTGCTGTGCAAATCAAATGAGATAATTTTAAAGTATTTATAACAGTCCATGACATAGAATATGTAGCATATGAATATTTGCTATTATTACAACATAGGTATTTGTTTTGTGATAAGTTCCACATATTAAAGTGACAGCTAAAAATGCACAGTAACATTGAAAGAGGATAATTTTATAATGGTGTAATAAAAATTCTCAAGTCAAAGCTAGGAGGGTAGAAATGCCTTTTTGACCCAAAACAGCCATAGGTATATTGATCAATGTTTAAAGTAATAGAAAATAATATTTAAAACTTTTAGTAGACACTAGTTGTAATTCAAAGCAACAAGGAAAGAAAACATAAAACCTTTTGTTCTAAGGATAACACTCAGTTTATTAAATTTCCATCTTGTGGATAATTTTGATAGTACTTGATAACCAGTCACATCTACTATTGCAACATCCCAATTCCTATGTGCCCAGTTTGCAACTGCATATCATAAATAATGAGAAAAAAAGGACAAACTTACTTAATAGATAACATAATTACCTACTTTAGGATCAATTAAAGCAGTAAAGACGTTAAATTTTCCTATGTTCCCATTAATTTAGTACATGGTTTTAAAAAACTAAATGACACTGTACAAAAAGATTCAATTTACCATATGTTGCAAATTTAATGTAATTGCCATTGATCACTAAGTCACATCATCTTTGCTGAGTGATTAACAAGTTAAGTAAACACTATGTTATTATTCAATTTCTTCCATAGGTCATGTACTGTACACTGTGAAAAGCAATACTTGTAACTTATAGAATAAAACAATACAAAATGCACATGGTTTATTTTATTAGAAACCATGTTTTTGGTGATGTGAGCTCTCCTATAATCTCTCTATTAAGATATATATTCACCTATCTGTCTACACCAGAACAAAGGGCTAATTTGTCAAGTTGAAGAGGCATGAAACTGAGACAAATTTTAAATCTTTCTCCTCCCTCTAAAAAGAAGGGATGTGAAGAAGTCGTTATGCACAAGTGGATGGTTTTAGATAGAGAAAAAAAAATATTTGGAGAAGTGATGAAGAGCCCCAGGAATGAATGGTTGCTGAGATGAAAAGATCGCAGTGGAGATATGGGCGAAGCATCCACTGGTTCCATCGCCACACCAAACCTTTTTTATCTAATGGCTTCAATTATGGGATGGCTATGAACTAAAAGAACAATAACAACACCTACAATTACTATAATGACTGTGTTAGGATTTATTTAGAGCTTTAAAGTTTGCAAAACTCTTTATAAATATTATTTTATTCTCACCAAAAACAAATTGCAGGTAAGTGCCATTATCATTATTTTATAAATGAGCAATCTGAGGTGATTTGTCTAGCATCACTAGAGAGTCTGAAGGGAGGAATGGCACTATTTCTATACTAGAATATAAGTATAGCACTAAGAAACTTAAATCATCTGACATCAATTAAAGTTTTTTTTTAATACACATAGAAACTAATGTTATAAAAGTGGTAGAATGCAAATCAAGTCTTCTATATATGGAACACGGAATAATAATTCACAAATTATCTAAGCATTATCACACTATACAGATGAGTCAATTCAATGCTTGCACAGATAGAATTTAAGATCTTAAGGTCATCTCTGACCCTGTGTTCCTAAAAAGCAATTAGTTTGTGGTAAATTAATCCATTTTTACAAATCTTACAACAGAAATACAGAAAGCGCTAATCCTCTACATGACCTTCCTGAGGCAAATTCTAAATCCTCTTTCCAGGCTGATGCCATCTATAAGAGGCTGAGATAAGAGCTCTCCATTAGCTCTTTCTAAAGGAGCTATAGACATAACATCTGCTAGTAATCACACACCCCTTTTGAACAAAGTTGCATTATTAATTATTATTTTAATTCCTATAGCTTTGTGTTGTGAGGGGAGCAACAAAAATTAAGATTCCTGTCTATTTACTAGGGTTATCCATACATCCTGAATTCATGTCCTGGCCAAGGAGCTTTAAACAGGAAAAGAATGATTAGTAAATTCACCAGTCATCCTATTTTCAACCAAGGATAAAAACCTTAAATGTTGGATTCTATAACTACAGGTTGTACCTTGCTTAAAAATAATTGTTACTAATAGTTTAATAAAGACTGTTTTCATTTAGAAAATACACTTGAATGCCATGTTTTGACTCTCAATCACACCAAGCACTCAATTTTTCAAAAAAAGTAATTTCTGGCAAAAGAAAATAAGCATAACTTACTGACAGTGGAATAAAAATCAAAATTTAAAATATAATTTACACACTTGAAAAAGTTTCCTCTATCTTACATAAACCACAAAATAGAAAAACTTCAGATGTGTGTACTAAAAGGAGGGCAGTAGGTCAAGGAGGAGAAGAGATATTTTGGCCCAAATTATAGAGACAGCTCCCTCAAATAAACAATAACTATTCCAACTGGTAAAATGGAAAGTTTACTTTTCTATATATCACCTTTGCCAATCTAGAGAAACAAAGTTGACATAAACTTGGCATTCTGGTAATACAGGGAGAAATAAATTAATATCACGTATCATTATAATAAAAACTAGCATTATATATCTTTAGAGTTCATAAGTATATTCACATATGTGTATATATGTGTGGTGGTCATCACTGATTTTCCCTTTTTCTAAATGTTACACATCAAAATGTTATGATTCGTTGTCATCGTCACAACATACGTTTGGACTAGCACTTATATTTTTTTAAGCACACTCATTTTTTTTCCCTTGAAGTTAAACTCCAGGGAAAATGAGGCATTTATGATCATTTCTATTTGATTGATCATAAAATTGAATCTTCAAGAGATTATCTAAGAATACACAGCAAGGAAGCAGGAACTTGGTTAATAGAAAACTTTGATTTTCTCATTCCAAGTTCAGATACAATAGTTTCTCTCATTCCACTTAACTTTTCTGAAGTCTCTCCTATTAAATGAATTGCAGACTTCCTAGTCTAGTTCTTAACTCTTCCTTCCAAGGTTTATCTCCCAATATTCTCAAAAATACACAAATTCAATGCAGAGTTCCTCTGCTGGGAAAAAAATGCTTTGCAGGAGATGAGAGAGACAAAGAAAGAGAGAAAGAGATAAGGGATAGAGAGAGTCAAAGGTAGAAACAGAGACAGTAAAAAAAAAAACTACCAGAGACAGAGAGAAAAAGAGATGAGAGAAGCCAGCACAACTGCTTTGGAACAGCCAAGGTTCTGCCTTCTATGGTCCATGTTTCTTAAGATTAAGGTGGATAGGTGCGACTAGGTGGTGCAGTGAACAGAGCACTGGCCCTGAAGTCTGGAGCACTGCAGTTCAAATCAAACTTCAGACACCTAACACTTACTAGCTATGTGACCTTGGGCCAGTCATTTAACCTCAATTGCCCTCTTAAAAAAAAAGCAAAAAAAAATTAAGGGGGATAGCACGTATGACTTTTATTGACCTTTCTAGTGTAAAGGCTATCTAAACTAGACAGTAGCTCAGAAACAACATAACCCTTCTCCCATTTTCCTTCTCCAATACCCTCTCCTCATTCTCCAGGGCACCCAGATATCAGGGAGGATAAGTGCTAAGAAAAGCATGGCTGATAAAATCCTCGGATGCAATAAGTTATAGGACAAGTATTTCTAACAATCTGCCCTGAAACTACTCCCTTCAGAACCCTGGGAATTGTTATTTGATTTGCCAATACAACTGAAATACTCCTAGGTCATGTGTCCCACCACTGTACCCTTAGCACTTTCATACCTTTGCATCTTCTCTGGAGGTGAACTCATATATGTTTAGTTGCTGGAACAAAGTCACTTTTTAACACTTAATATTTTCTTTCTTTCTTTCTTTCTTTCTTTCTTCCTTTCTTTCTTTCCTTCTTTCTTTCTTTCTTTCTTTCTTTCTTTCCTTCTTTCTTTCTTTCTTTCTTTCTTTCTTTCTTTCTTTCTTTCTTTCCTTCTTTCCTTCTTTCCATCTTTCCTTTCTTCCTTCCTTCTTTTCTTCTTGTGTTTTTTTTCTGTGAATTATAGGATGACCTCAATAAAACTAGAACTCTCCTCTCACTGTTTTTCTATTTCTAGCATCACTGTTTAGCGTAATGTTTGGTACCAGTGAACTCTTAATGATTTAAAAAAAATAAACTTCATTCAAGCAGAAATTAACTTTCAAATGAAAAAAAAAATTCTATGTACTGTAACCCAACAATCAGCTCAATGAAGGTAGAGGTCTGAACTCAGCAAAATCATCCTTTTGGCCTAGTACTTTGGCCATAGAAATTCCTAGGGTAAAGCCGGAAATCCCACTGCAAAACTTAGTAAAAAGCTTAGTGCAACTGCTAAGCAACTTTACTCCATATACTCAAATTTAAGAAAACTGATAGTTGTTCTGATGAGAACAATGACTGACCTATGCTATTTAGTATAGAGGCAAAAACCAATCATCAGGTCATGGCAGAGTCTAATCTATTCAACTACTGATAAGACAATTTAGAGTTATTCAGGGGAAACTGGAGAAATGATTATATGTGTAGCCAGATGAGAGTTCTAACCAGTATAATCTGTCCTGTAATTGTATATGCTCACTGATACACATGTTAATTAGTCTTTTTTTCTAATATACTTGTCTTATTATTTTATTGTTCATGCTTAATTGGTATACTGGCAGCATATACTATATGTATGTGAGTGTATGTATGTATGTGTGTGTGTATGTATATTTATACACAGTACTATACTACAGCAACATTAGTTGATTTGGCTTTCATTCAGGCATGTGTTTCTTTTTCTGGGTACTTAATTATTTTGTAGTCCTGATAATTGTTTTGCTTCTGCTTGCTATTATACTGATTTGCTTGTGCTCAGCTATGACACGTTCATTTGATATGTCCTATAGGTAATTTATTGTAACCTCTAAGATAGCTTGTGAATCATTTTACATTGTTCTGTGTCTCTTCCATGACTGATTGTTTTGTTGAGATATATTTGTTGTGATTGAAACCCTAAAGTTCTGGGACACTGAATTAACCATACTTATTTTGTTAAGGGTTGATTCTATGGTGATGATGTGATGTATAATTTCATTATGTTAAGTATACTACAGCTGATTTGACAATGGAGTGCAAGATTTCTAAGGCATGAACAATGTAGCCAGGCATCAGTTACCAGTTTCTACTGGAAGAATCTAATCTGTAACAAGTGTTTAAGCCATCTCCGCGAAAGAGCAAAGTTATGATTGCCCTGTCAAAAAATAATTTGCTTTTGCCACATCCTAAAAAGGGGAAAGAACAAAAAGTCTCCAGAGAAATTAGCAAAGGTTTAGAAGGAAATATGTGATTCAACAGAGTGATGGAGAGAGATGTGTCTTATTGGTGCAGTAGACAGTGATACAGTCTGTTCTCACTACATCTACCTACCCCAACTCAAGTGAATAGCTTGGAACTGAAAGGAGAGACTCATTCCCAGTTATTACTGACATTTCTCCTAGAGAGATAGGTTACAGATTCTCTAATTTCTCCTACAAGAAAGTATAGGTTAAATGAAAAATTTATCAGGTTTTAAAAGTTTATCTGCATTTCTGTTTAATTAGTACAATATAAATACCCTAAGGATAAGGATAATCTTGTAAATTTTATTTATATCTTAAGTGTTTATCTCATAGTAAATGCTTAAGAAATACTTGTTGACTGAGAAACTGAATGATAGCTTGTGATAAAATTTGATTGACCATAGCAGGTTCTAATTTGTGTGTTTTATTAGTTTTATGGGAAGTTAAATTGAAGGCCAGTGATCAGCAGGATGTGCATAGAAAGAAAAGGACAGAAAAGAATCAACTCTCTGTTGAGAATCATTGTTGGAACTCCCCCTAAACTCCAGCCCAATTTGAGGTCTCATGTTCTATAAGCAAGAATATTTTTTGAATTTAAAAAGTGTTTTCCAATTATATGTAAAAACATTTTGACATTCATTTAAAAAAGTGAATTCCAAATTTTCTCCTTCCTTTATCCTCTCCTCCATTGAGAAGTCAAGAAATTTGATATATACCATGAAAATGTATTTCCAATATTATCCATGTAGCAAAGGAAAACACAGACAAAAAAAGAAAGAAAAAATGTTTTTAAAAAGGTGTGTTTTAGTCAGCACTCAGATTCCATCAGTTTTTCTCTGCAGGATAACATTTTTCACCATAAGTCCTTCAGAATTTTGCTGGATCATTGTCTTGCTGTCATTCACAATTGATCATTATACAACATTGTTGTTACTTTGTATAATATTATCTTGGTTCTGCTCACTTCATTTCGTATAAGTTCATATAAGCCTTCCAAAGTTTTTCTGAAACCATTTTGCTTATTATTTCTTTTAGCACAATAGTATCTCATCATAATCATATGCCACAACTTGTTCAGCCATTCCCCAATTGATGGACAGCCCCTCAATTTCCAATTCTTTTCCTCCACAAAAATAGTTGCTATATATGTTTTTGTACCTATATGTCCTTTTCCTTTAAAAACAAACCTCTTTGGGTTCTAGACCTAGTAGTATTATGTTGGGCCAAAGAGTATTTGTAGTCCTCTGGGCTTGGTTCTAAATTACTTTCTAAAATAGTTGGATCATTCCACAACCCCACTAAAACTGCATTAGTGTCCCATTTTTTCCACTTCCCCTATGACAGAGAATTTTAATATATTCATATTTTATAAGCTTCACAAAGTGACATAAAAGCAGAATTCCAGTTTTTTTGTCTTTTTTTTCCCTTGTGACAACACGAGTTAAATAGCAGTTTCCTGTTTGGGTCATTGTTACCTTTTCTTATTCTTCTCCATGCATACTCATAGATTCTTTTTTTCCCAAGGAGTGAAGACAGTGATGGTTATTAGATGGGTTGGTCATATACAGTGACAAGAGGAGAAGAATGGCTAGAAAGACTGCTATTGCCTATATTCCAAAGATGGAGGTTAGAGAAGAGGGGGAAAGAATCCTATCACTTCATTCTTGAAACAGGTCAGTACCATGGTTGTTTGTTTTATTTGTTTTTTTCCTCATACAAACAACTCTTCACTGGCAGACTATTACATGTTTATTAGGACCAGCTAAGTTGTAACTAAGTTGTAATGAATATCTTGTAGTTGCTATTACTCCTTTCATATATTTATAAACAGATGTTGATTTGAGGTTTTTATAGCGGGAAAATTATGTACTTCCCTTTGAAATGTAAATGAATTACTCCCTAGAAAATGTATCAAGGGAAACTGATGAATTGCTAATTAGAAGTCTTACTCTCTTTTGTTATAATAAAAAAGAAAAATCTTCATTCTCTTCAGTCAAATAATTTAAAAATTGTACTAAAATTTTTTTAAAAAATCTTGATTTCAATACTTCATTAACTTTTCTGCTCACCAATATAATTTATTTGTTTCTCCATTACTTTTCTTTACATTCCAAAGAATTGAGAAGTCACTTCTGTTTCCAGAAATTACGGTGTTTTGTTGTTTTTTTTTTTAAAGAACATGCTCATTTTTACCCACCTGGAAGAGTCTCTTGTAGTTCCTGAGTTTTATTGTAGTAATAGATTTCCACATCTTCATTCAATTTTATATCAATCAGTTCATTTATCAACCAATGCCCTAGAATCCCTAGAAATAAAAAAAAAAATGACTCATATCCTCAGCAGATGATAGAAATGGGACCTTTTTGTCTTAAAAAAGGGGGGGAATTAGCCATCTCATGGGCTAGCACCCCAGTTGGGGTACAGAGGTACTCATGAGGTCATTTGCAATCATTGACCCAATTGCTATTCAAATAGCTAGGTAACTAAGATACATTGAATTACCCAAAGTGTCACAATCTCCAAGCTTTTTGAGACTTCTGCTGACTATTAAAAGTATCCTTTAATAAATATTATTAGAATGCACAAGCTTTGCAAGTAGGTTGTTTTTTCTTCTCTGCTTTCACAACTCACTACACATTTGTTTCTAGAATGTCTTCATTGCTAAGTGAAACACAAATTGGAAAAGAGAATGTGCTTACCTTTTACACTAGCCAGAGCCCCTTTTCACCCCAGAATAAAACTATTTCAAAATACAGGGAAAATCCAACTATTTGGAACATTCAAGGAATAAACACTTCTGTAATGGTCCTATGGCTAGGTAATTGTGTTTAGCCTTTAAGTAGCCATTATCTATCTATCTATCTATCTATCTATCTGTCTGTCTGTCTGTCTGTCTGTCTACCTATCTATGTGTATATATATATATACATATATGTATATATATGTATGTGTGTATATATGTCTGTATATATGCATATTATATGTACATATTAATGATTTAATGGAAGTATTTCTAAGAAATATTGCACCCTTTATTACCTTCTTAATCAGAGACCAATGATTAATGATTTCTTTATGGTAGCAACTCATTCTTCTGCTACAAATCACAAAATTCCTATAATTTTGAGTCTTGGTTTACTGAATCCCAGGGAGATTAAGTAACTTATTATGGCTATACTATTATTATCAGAGGCATTATCTAAATGCAAGTCTTCCTATCTATAAGTCCCAAGATATATCCACTATCCCATGTTATCCTCTCAAAACAGCAAGAACATAATTTTATCTTTTCTTAATGAATCAAGATAATTAAGATCAGTTATAACACTATACTTTAATATAAATACATCTATTGAATTAGATAAAATTCATTGTGCAGGTTTCTATATTGCTATATTCCTTGAGTTCTTGTGCCAGTTTTTCATAGTTTTTCTTTTTTCCTCCCTAGTTGCTAGGCGAGTATCTGTCAGTTACAGCTTCTCCCGATGTGCCTACTCATTCTATCAACTCTGCTACATGCTTCACCTCCCTTTTCCCTTTCCCCTTCCGCTATGGGCCCAGGAACCAAAGAAGCTAGATGAGTTTGTCTGTAATTAAAAATAATTTCTGCCTGAGTTCCTAAGGAAATTTCCTGAGTACAGTGTAAGAACTTGAGATTAGTGAGAGGATATAATTTTTAGATGATTTATAATCTATTTATCTTGTTTTCTATTTCTAGATTATGATTCTGACAAGTGAAAAGACCATATAGGGTTATTAGACATTTATAATGATGCCCATATGAATGCAGACACATACAATCAGATAAATGAAGAGCAAAGACACTTAACATTTACTGGGGTCTGTGGTCGAAGAGGGAAGCCACATGAGCACTGATGCCTAACTTGTTTGTTGTGGTTGTTGAAAATTGTCCCCAAACCACTATTTAAATTTTCTTTAAAAAGTATTTTTGGAGCAAGCAAAAGAATTTCCTGTGAACCTATTTCATTTTATTATATTTCATACTGATTGCATATTATATAATTAATTTAAAACCAGTCACTGCTCCACAAATTCAAAAAGGAACCCTTGTTGAAGAACAGATTGAAGAACCACTTAGAGAAGGCTAAACAAATCATGATACATGAATGTAATGAAATACAAGTGCAACATAAGAAATCATGAATATGATGAATTCAAAGAATGAAAAAACACACATATTCTGAAACAGAGAGAAGTAAGGAGAAATAGAAAAGCAACATACACAATGACTGAAACAGTTTAAATGGAAAGAATTACCCAACCCTGAACAAAGTGTGATTATATTGAGCAAGACTAACACCATAGGAGAAATAAGTAAACATGCTCCCCTAACATCTTTGCACATGTGGGGGATGATGGTCAGAGCTGTCAAACTCTTGGCTCTGATCCAGGGTTACAAGATTTCCAAGTGGGTCCAGAACCAGATTAAAATATTATTGAGAAATGATTTTTTTACAAAATAAATGAAAATATAATACAGTACAGATAATGTTAACTTGTGATTTTCTAAGTCATTATGAGGAGGGCAAGGATTCATTTCTATTTGAGTTTGAAAGCACTGGCCTGTGAAACATTGCACAGTCTATACTTTTACTATCTACCTTCTCTCTTCATTGCCATGCACATAACTACCATCTTTCTTTTTCTGACTCTGAATTTCAGTAACAGAGTACTGAGATTGCAGTGATGGTATCACTATTCCATATCTACCAGTTATAGCAATCAACTCCCTAATAGCTTCATTCACTTTCTCTGTGACTTCTTAATGCAAACCAAAACATCTTTCCCTGGCTAGCATACCCTTATATGTATTATCTCCTTCTATTGAAATATAAATTCCCTAGGGGTAGAAACTGTCTCATTTTTGTAGTTATATCAGCATCGCTTAACTCAAAGATAATATAATGATTATTTAATATATGGCTCTTCATTCCTACCATCAGATTCAGTTCTTTTATTAGATTGGTTAAATTGATTGCCCCACTTTTCAACCCAAATTTTCTATTCTATTTCACAAAGCATTATTTGGTGAGTAAGCTATATTTGGAAATTAAGAATATAGAAAATCAAAAAAATAAAATAAAAAGGATGATAACTTACTATATATCTCTCTAACCAGTCATGCAAAAGAACACTTAATAACACTTTTGAGTGAAATCTGAAAGTGATTCAGAGATCAAATTAAATTAGATCAGCCGTGTTGTACTTAAGTCATTTAGGAATCAATGTGTCAAAGAAAGGAGCCTTGTGTTGTTTTTTTTAAAATAATAATGCTGGAGCAAATTTGCATCCTATTATTTCCATATTATGTTGCTTAGGCCTTAGTAATAGCTCCAAAAGGCAATTCCAGATGAGGTAGACTTGTGAAAACATCCATAGACTGCTAGAGCTCCCAGCAGCAGCAGTAGTCTTATACCTGTTCAACTAAATGGGTGTGACATATATCAAATACTTCACTAGGTTGGTAAATGGCATACTTCTTTAATAAATGTCAAAAAGAAGATGATTATGATGAAAAAAAATGAAGGTATAAAGGATGTGTACAAAAATCCTGCAAAGCAGATCTGAGCTTTGTTTTCATAAAGACTTCATGTGCAAAACATTGTCATATTTCCATTCATGTCAGTATCTCATGTAGCATTGTATTTAACCTCAGCTCATGGAATAGCAGATGACTGCCACTTTAGAAGATGCTGTGTGTGCCTTTGCTGCCCTCTTAAGACAAGTAAACATAAATAAGAAGTTAGCCTTAGCCTGCGTTTTCTAAAATAAGATTATTCAGGGTCTGAATAGCTTTCTTTCATCTCTCTTCTACTATTACACAGTGATCAGAACATGGGAAATACATAGTTGGATTTGGCCAGGCATTAAATTCTGTTCCATCATCAGTGGGGGAGTGGAGGGGGGGAAGAAGAGGCTAATTTATTGTCCTGGAAAAAATCTAATTTAACCCTCCTTCCGTTTTAGGTACAAGGCACAAAATCTCAGAATAAATACTTTTTCTTTCACTAAAATTTTGGGAGTACTCTAAGGAATGAACACTCAGAAAGGTTCCTTTGCTAGACATGTAAAAACAAACATTACAGCCTATATAAGAAATCACAAAAGCCCTAGTTACAAAATTAGCAAAGAACTCTTAAAATAGAGTAGGCTATTTATCAGCCTAAGTAAAAATTCAGGCTTCTGAAAGTTTATTAAATCTGGTTGAATAAAAAATAATTTGAAATCCTAAGCAAAATATACCTATAAACTCCATCTATATAAACCCTTTGCATATAAAGCCCAATATTTCTCAGGGTTGAAACTTTTGCAAAAAATTCAAATTATTATCTAAATATTAAAGTTATTTAGGGTTCTAGAGCCACAAAAATATAACTCGATAATAATAAGACACAAAAAATTCACTAGAGACTAAAATTGACCATCAGTAATAAAATATTTTACTATCTCAGTAGTCAATAAAACATTTTTACCTAATATGCATTTAATACCTGGTAAAAGGCACTGAGGTACTGATCTGGACACCTCTTAAAAAGAATATTGGTTTTAGAAAAATATTGAACACATCCAAACAATGAATATTAAAGTTTTCCAGCGAATTTCAATACTATTCTGCAACATGTAATTATAGATAATGACATATTACTGAAGACTACAGATTTCTCAAATTCCCTTTGAGGTCAAGCATCCAATTCATTTTGGAGACCAAAATTTAAAAAAAAGAAATAAGTAACATAAGCTTTCCATTCTCTTTTCTTACTCTATTTTGTGCTGAAATATGTAACATACAGAATCATAACTATGAAAAATGTTCAGAGCCAAGTATTATACTTTGCCATAGAACAGATAAGGAATGTTTATCTCTCGGCATAAAAACACACATATTTGTATAAACTCACATTTTGTTTTTAGCTACAAGATACAAGAGGAGCTAAGATTATTGTATGCAACTTACCTCATAGCATCTCCTCCACTCCCACCTTTCCTACTTTTTATTGTTCAACTCGTTAGGAGCCTAACAATAAGGAAAGAAGCAATTTTGATTACCTGTTCAATGGAAATGGCCTTTAAATCATTAGCCTTATAATTTTGGACTGTGTATGTTCAGAGAAATTTATAAATGGAAAGAGTGTTAGCCCAAGACCTGAATTAAACTCTCAGTTTTTTCAGTCATTAGTGTTATGACTTTGGACAAATCTTTTTGTTTGGTTGTTTGTTTGCTTGTGAGTCTCAGTTTCTTCATCTGAAAATGAGCAGGTTGGATTAGGTGATCTCTGAGGCTCCTTCCAGCTCTGATTTCCAGTGATGCTATATGTTTTATGTAAGAATGAATCCGTGTATCTGAAAAAAGGTAAAGGTAGAGGGTAAACAGAGAGGATTGTAGAGGGAAGAATATATAAGGATTTAGAAAGACTATTTCATTCATCACAGGGATTGAACCTGATAGGTGCCAAAGGGTCAGGGCAAGCCTGATTCATGTTGGTGATAGGGGGCAATGGTGGAAGTATCACCAACTTGAATTAGATTTGTCCTGGGTTCTCAGACTCTTTAGTTCAATTCCTGTGGTGAAATTCCTATCTCCTTACTCCCTTCATTGCCTCTCTCTTATCATGTATAGATGATTAAAACCAGCTGTCAGAGGTAGGCATGCACAGTAACCACAGGCAGGCTTTGATTGCAAGTAAAAAGCTATAATAATTCTCCTTTTCCAGGCTGCACTGACAACATGAGAGCAATCAAATATACCAGCTGGGAAGCTCACCTCACTGTGAGTCAACTGACCAGTTCAAACCATATGTTTCCCAGAAATCTCTTGCTGAGCTGTCCAGATTTGTACTACTCAGCCCATATCTACAAACTTGTCCACTAGTCTCTGAAATGGACTGTTGTCCTTTCTTTATAAAACCTTAATGACAAATGTGGAATCAATGCATTGTATGTTCTACAAAGAAATTTTACTTAGCTACATTTTTATGTATAGGATTATGCCTATCTGAGACATAGCAATAATTAGTACAAATTAAAGCAGATATTTCTAAAATTGAGGTAAGAATGGATAGATAAAATATATTTTAAAAATAAGTACTATATGCTGCTGTGTGTAAGTTTAACATTTATATAGTTAAAATATGTCATCTTTATCTATAACATAGTTGTTTTGGTTTGTTTGTGTGTTTGCTAGGATTCAACATGAATATTATCAGGTAGTTTAAGTGAATAGTGGAACATTAGGTTGCATTAACGTATTGTCCAGAAAAAGTGAAGCAAAAGTTACATGATGATGTATTCTTTTAAGACCACACCTAGTATATTGTCTTGATTTCTGGAAGCCACATCACAGAAAATACATTTATAACACAGAGCAAAGGATTCTAATCTGGACTCAGTGACCTTAGAAAGAATAACCAGTTAATGTGCTTCGGTATAATTGGTTTCCTTTGTAATCATATGTATTTGATTTTGTGCATTCAAAACATTATTCTGAGGAGTCCACAGAGTTAAGGTTCTCTGTCTCATTGCTGTTTCCTACTAGTACATATCTTTAAAAATAACAGTTCTAATTTATAATATAGTGTTTTTAGGTTTATGAGGCAATTTCCTTCCAATAACTATTTGCAATTATTACCTCTGTTTTATGTCTGAGCAACCTTAGGCTCATAGAGATTGTGACTATTCCAAAGTAAGACAAGTTATATCAGACCTGGGACTCAGATCAGATTTTTTAGGCTCCAAAGCCAATGCTACTTCTTTCATACTATCATCACTCATTTTAATCAACTAAAAGACAATAATACGATTATTTATAAAGTACTGTGGAATGAAAACAAATTTTCAAAATTGCAAAAGAATATACATGTGATCATAAGATTTATTGACATGGTGTCAGTGAACTGATCAGTAAGCCTGACGATTTAGTTGTAAAGACTTTATAGTCTGTTTTCAGGACCACACTGTAATTTATCCTGGTCCATTGAAATCAATCCCTCAAAGATCCTTGGAGCCATAGTAGGTACTAGGTGAGCAACTAATGGTCCTTCCATATATGGTGTCAAACCCAGAGCTGTACTGACGAGCCCGAGTTTCTAAAGTGTACTCCTTAGAGAGAAAAAGAAAAGATCCTTCCTATTATGATTTTGCCAAGTGTCAACTGAGCAAAATAAGAATTTCTTTAAAATCTCCCTAGTTGACACTTGTGACATTCAGGGCTTTTTGTTTTTGTTGTTGTTGTTCTGTTGGTTTAATACATAGAAGTTTCAAGAACATCCTACTATTGATTCTTATTAGAAAAAAAAATAGGCTTTAATGTGCTCCAAATATTGGCACATGCTAATTATACCTCAGACAGAATACAAGTTGAAAAACATTTTGTTGATGTTAGCACAAATTTGTCATTTCCCCCTACATGGAAGTAAATACTGATTTACATTATTTTTATATTCAGGTTATGTATAGATTCTGGCAATCATTTTGCCCAAGACCAACTTTTTGTAAGTTCTGATCTTCTGAAATTACAGCCCTGCCTTTTCCCCCTATTTTTAGCTTTTAATCCTTTTTTGATATAATAGTTGAAATGTTTTTAATTTTTTAAAGTGAAATACAAGGGTGGATCAATATATAAGAAACATTGGGCATAGCAAGTGAACTTAGATTCTCACACTATTCTAATTGGATAGAAGCAGTGGTCTCACTACCAAGAAAAAAGAGGATTCAGACAAGAAGATATTTGACAGAACTAGAGAGATTTTTGTGTTGTTTATCTCTTCCTTATCATCATTAGTAACTAGCCTTCAGTGTCCCCTATGTGCTTAGAACAATTCTGGTAAGATTAGAAAAGAAATCCCTGCAGACACTAACTTTCTCTTTACTCTTTAACTTTCTCAATTTAATATAGACAATTTGATGAGAATAAACATTGATCTAAAAAGGGACTGGGCATTAGAAAATGGCGTTATGTTCAAATGCAAGCAGAACATTTTCTTTATTACAATCATTTGAGTATTTTGATATTTGACTTATTTTTTGTCTGTATATCTGGGCTTCAGAGCATGTGATTGCATCTAAGAGTCAAGGAAGAGAAGTCTGAAAGAAGCATTAGAATCAAATACGGACTAGAGGCTTTAACTGTGGAGAAAATGACTTCAGTATAAAGAAATGCGCTGGCACCAAGATCTTCCCATTCTTATGATCAGAAGCCATTACAAAATGATGTTAGACCTATGGGGTTCAGTTTAGATTGATGAAAGCTTGGAAAGTCTCTGAAATACAGTCCAAGAGATGTTTAACTTGGTTCTAGGCCATTTCTAGACCAAGAAAATTCCTGGTGTAAATTGTACATTCAGTTGTGCTCCTAGAGTAACCTAGCAATGTGGTTCTAATTTTAAAATGCATTTTTCTATCCTAACCTTGTCCTAAATTAGAAAAGCCTTGATCAGGCTGTTGTCCCAGTGACAAGTGTATAAGGCTTAAGGGCATCTATCACCGAACCTGGAGTCAGGAACAACTGAGTTCAAATTCAGCTTCAGACAATTTTTAGTTGTGTGGTCCTGGGCAAGTAATTTAACCAGTCTGTTTCCGTTTTCTCAACTATAGAATGAGAATAATAAAAGCACCTACATTCCAGAATTATTCTGAGGATTAAATGAAATAATATCTGTAAAATACGTGGCACAGTGTCTGGTACACAATAAGTGCTTCATAAATGATTATTTCCTTCCTTTCCCTAACTGTTTAAGTCAGTATTTTAATTCAGGCCCTCCTTATTCTATGAATAATTCTGTATATAGTATAATACATTGCCTCTGTTTAATAAATATTTAAGAGAAAACAGAGTTATGTAATAAAAATCCATAGATTCATAAACAATTTGAGCTCAGAAACAAAAACAAAACATTCTGGAAATGGAATAAAGAAAACCTGAGTTCAAATCCTGTCACAGACATGTTACCTGTGTAATTATGACAAGAGACAACTTCTGTCTGCTTTAGGTTACTCCTCTGTAAAATGGTGACACTAAAATCATTTACTTCCCAGGGTTGTTTTGAGGTAAAAAAAAGAAAATGAGATAATATTTTAAACTGCTTTTCAAACTTTAAAGGACTGTCATCATCATTATCATCATCATGTCAAAGCTCCTCTTTTCCTCAGATGAAAAACTAAGACCTAGAGAGGTGAAGCCAAATGACCAAGGTCAAACATATAATCAGTGGAAGAAGGGACTAAAAACCAAATCATCTGACTTCAATTCTCTCTGTCCACTCTACCACACTTCAGGAATGATGTGATCATCTATATGAAATAAATTGTAAACCTTAAAGCACTATGGAAATGTCACTTAACAGCAGTAGCAGTAACAGGGTTCTTAAGAAATGCTGGTGCTTAGCAAAATGCCTGGCATGTAATAGGTGTTTAATACATTTTAATTGATTGATAAATTCACTAATAGCAATAATAGCTAAATCTAAATCTAATATTTACTCATTTATCCTTTAAAAAAGTCTTCCACATTGTGCCCCTGTTTCTTTAAAAAAAAAAAGTATGCCATTTATTTTTTTGTAACTTATTAAGGACTCTGATTAAGGGAATATATATTTTAAAAATTCCTATTAAAATAGAAGATCAACAGGAATCATTTCAATTAACTTGCAACCCAATTCAAGTGACCCTGCTAGATATGCAAACAGTCATTCAATCCCTTTTCAATTGTGGTAGTAATGACAAAAAAAAAAAAAACCCACTTAGATATGGAATGAAACAGAAAGTATGTTAGAGTGTGGTTTCAATTCTCTTCTTAAAATATATTTCTTTGAAATTTTTCCTGACTTCTCAAGTCCACAAAAGCATTCCCAAGGATTGTAGGAAAAACCATAAGCAATTAAATATAAGGTATAAGGAAATATATGCATGTTAAGTACAGCAGTCTACATTTCTGCTCACTGTTGTTACTGTGAAGCAGGAATTCAATAAGGTCTTGTGGAAAATTGATGCTTTACCAGAACATGAGGTAAGTTCAGAAGGAAACAAGTTAGTACCCAGGGTTTTTAGTTGCTCTGTTGAGCAGGTCAACTTATGTAAACCTCTTTGCATGGCAAACCTGAAAATATGGTAGAATCAATTGTCATCCACATTGCAAAAAAAACCAGGTGCGTATTTGGTTGAATGATGGTAAGACGTAGAAGAGTTTATGTCGGGTTTAGAATATATGACCATTTTACTTAAGATGGAGGTGTCCAGGCAAAGGTTGAATGTCAAAGAAATAGAAAAACATTGAGGATAAAGAGAGAGTTAGAAAATGTGATTCAGTTCTGCAATTAAAAACAGCTATTATACTAGAAGGAGGCAGAAAGATTTTCTTTAATTGTTTTTGTTTATTTTGTGAAAATTTTCCCAGCTATATGTTAAAAAAGCGTGTTTTAAAAAGTTTTTGAGTTCTAAATTCTTTCCCTTCTACCTCACCCCTTGCCTTGAGAATGCAAGATATTTAATACTAGTTGTACTTGTGAAGTCGGGCAAACTGTTATATCCTTATTAGCCATAATGCAAAAGAAAACACAAAATGAAACAATATGAATATTTTAAAGTGTATCTTAATATGCATTCTGAGTTCATCAGAAATAAATTCCAAATTATCCCAATTATATGTTCCAGTAAATATTGTTGTATAGGTAATGATGGGGATAGAGTTTACATACTTCATTTTGCATGAGTTCATATTAATCTTCCAAGGTTTTAATAAAACCATCCTGTTCATTATTTCTTAGAGCACAATAGTATGCTACTGCATTCATGTACCACAACTTGTTCTGCCATTCCCCATTTGATGGGTATCCTCTCAATTTCTAATTCTTTGGGACCACAAAAACGAGCTGCTATAAATATTTCTGTGCATGTAGGTCATTTTCCTTTT
>CM053583.1:249209327-249233208 GCA_028627135.1 Pseudochirops cupreus | reverse complement strand
CATTTTTTTTAACCACAGAAAAGACCAATTCGTTCTGAGAAAGGCAGAATTAGCCTTCATTTTTCATTGATAAGTGCTGCAATATTTCTATTTTCTTTCAAGACATAAATAGATTATCATTTTATTTATGTTTTAAGTTTCACTTATTTGTTATTCATTTCTGAATGGAGGCTAATTGAATTGATTTCAATGCATTGTATATTATCATTGTCTAAGGGTAACGTAGCTGGATTAAATTTTCATCTTTAGAGGCAAAAATCAATATAACTAATGTGGAGAAAAGGCTATAGCTTATAGTTTGTTGTTCTTAAGAAATGTGAACTTCCGAAAGCCTAAGTTGAATTTGAAAAGCTTTTGAATTTTTCTAAAGTACTCAAAATGGTCTGGGCATGACACTGAACAGCTTGCTACTTGACATGGAAATGGATTGACCTGAAGTAGTCAGACACTGAGTACATCTTGAAAACCATGTTCAATGAACAAGGTGCCAAAGGTATATTTTTACACTCTAAGAATATGAATGAGAATTCTAGGTCCATTTCAGGATTATTCACTTCAAAGATATTGTTCTTCCCTCTCACACATCCTCTATTCCCCAAATAAGAATGACTTGAAATAATACCTGAGGAACACCATTCTCACATGTGTGACCCCCTCTAAAAATAAGTAAATATCATCCTATGTCATATTTAAGACATGAGTGAGCATGATCACATTCACAAACTTTTACCAATGTAATTATTTTATGAATTAGCCAGAGAATACCTATAATGTGAAATAAGGTAGGTTATTAAAATACCAGTGCAAGAAAAGCAGCATTTGGACATTTCCCTCATGTATATGGGGCATTCTGTCCCATAAACAATTCATTATCAGTTTTTAAGGGATGTACTGTGCTAACTGGACTTATTTCCTACTGATCTCATATAGGACATTATCTCTTTCTGGTGGTATGTGGCCTGGACCTTCTTCTTGGTAAGCCTTGTTGGACTTATGATCGTATCTTATGATCATGTTTTATCCTTCTAAGCACATAGTTGTGTAAATTTACTCTGATTCCAGCTACTAGCTTCAACTAAAGTCCTCAGCTCCCATGAGAGGAAAAGTGGCCTCTATTATCTCACTTTTAGTTTAGACTCCAGAGAATTAGCATCTATTTTTTTTAGTGAGAAATACATTTCTTCATCACCCAGTATCAGACTAAGGAAAAACCCATAGCTGCTTTCTCTTCATAAAGAGAAGGATCTATCAATTTCCCAAAGGCTTAACTGCATGTAACTCTTCTAACAACAGAGGTTGCCTCTGGATGCCAGCCTCTTTGAACACAAAATAATCAGTCAACTAAGTAAACAGTCTCATCCATATTTAATGAAAACTTTGTATGACATAAGGTTAGAAATTCTGTGTATCTCTCATTTAACTCATTTATGGTAAAGCTATGCAAAAACATTTTAGTATTGAAGGAAATCAGCAAAGAAACACTACAAGAGTTGTGTGTATCTGAAGCACATCTATTTTTTTCTAATTTTTTTTTCTTTAGCTCAAGATTTCCTGTGTAGCTTATGAAAACAAATGAGAAGCAAGGTAGATGAAAACACACACACACACACACACACACACACACACACACACACATAGAGGTGGAGTCACTACTAGTTATTCATTGTTCCCCGAATTATGTAGATTTGGCAAGTAATAAGTTTGTCAGGCTTAGATGCTTTACATTAATAAATGTGAATTGACCTAGTGATGTTTGTAGTATTTCTCTACAATAAGTGCTTGCACATAATTCAGGATTTCCTTGCTTTTCTGATGTTTTTGTTCCTTTGTTTGTTTTTTAGTGCACACACACGTATCTTCCTTCTAATTTAACATTTTTTTCTTCATGCGTATCCTTCCAACATACTTCTTCTGAAATACAGGGAGATCCATCTGTCAACAAGCAAGTATAAATTACATGCCTATTATCCTCCAGGTATTGTATACATACTGAGGATATCAAAGCATTCTCTGTACTCAAGAAATTTACATGCAATTGGGTTGGAGACATAGGGAGAGAGACAGAGACAGAGACAGAGAGAGGGACAGAGAGACAGAGAGAGAGAGAGAAATATATACAAAATAAATACAAGGTAGCTTTCATTGCTAAGGAAAGTGGCTAATAGCTATTGACAAGATCACATAGAGAGTAACATTTAAGCTGGTCTTTGAAAAAATCTAGGAATTCTAAGAACTGAAGGTGAGACAGAAGTACATTCTCATCCTGGGGAGAGAATAACTCCTTCAAAAGTGACAGAGATACAAGATGGAATTTTGTATATGAGGACCTAAAAGTAGACTAGTTTGACAATACTGAAGAATATGTGGAAAGATATAACATGAAAAAAGCAAGGAAAGGTAGGGTACATTCTGAAAATTCAGGAATTTAAATGCCCAGTAAATAATGTGTGTTTAATCTTAGCATGAAGAGGAAGTCCTGAGAATTTTGTTCTTGTTTTTATTTTTTAGCAGGGGGTAGGCATACCTATGTTGTAGTCATATCACTTTGGCAGCATATAGGATGGATAGGGAAAGAAGAATCTTGAGGCAGGAAGATGAATTAGACAGTGCCCAATTCCTGCTGAGTGTATAACTATCATGTCATAAACCATAGCCTCTTCCAGACAGATGACAAAGAGAGTTTACACTTGGTATAATTATAGAATCCTAGAGCCTGAAAGAATGTAAAGAGATTTGTTTACTCTAGACAGGAATACTTCAGTCTCATTGTTGTGTGTCCATTGCCTTGGTTTGGTATAAACAAGTTCTACACATATATAACGAAGTAGTTTCATTCTGGAAGACCCAGACATTTCCAGAAATTATCTGCTTTAGTAGAGTCATGGAATTTTATAGATGTAAGTGTATCTAAAAGTGATTGTGGTGTAGCAAAAAGATCTCTATACTCAAGGTCGTCAGATTTGCGTTTGACTATGAGTTCTGTCACATATTTTGGATAAGACATTTGACTTGCCAGTCTTAATTTCCAAATCTAAAAGCAAATTGATAATAATTCTTGCACTCCCTCCCTCACAAAATTGTGATCAGGAAAGTCCATATGAACAATAAAACATAGAAAAAAATATGATCTAGCATTATCACTATCATGAATTAATGAATAAGAAAGTACCTATTAAGCTTTCTACGATGTTCCAAACACTGAGAATACATTTTAAAAAAATTTAAAAAAGATCATGCCTGTTCTCAAATGGCTTAAATTTTTATAGAGGGAGACAGCATTTTTAAGGGAGGGGTGATCAGGAAAGAACAGTATTGGTATGAGGACTGAGTGGAACTGCTACTCCCTGTCCAATAGCAGTTCTGATATTGATTGCATTACAATTTTCAGATAAAGTTGTTGAAAGAGTTTTACGTTTGTGGTCTGGTAGTGGTGGTTGTGGCGGTGGTTATAGAATGTTAGTTCATTAATTTTACAAATGAGAAAACTAAGACAATGTAATTTTCCCTAAGTCAAAATTTGACAAAAACACAGCCTCTTATATTAAAATGCATTTGTTGATTTTTAAAAAGTGTAGTTGTTTCATTAATCCAATTTTTTTTATTTGTTTTTTTCATAGTACCTTCAGGTTATAGCCATTGTCCTTGCTACAGAGCTGTGTGAGGAAAAAAAAATACCACGAAATTATGAGAATTATATTGCTGCTCCAGGCTACATTTAACTGCCACAAATGGAATTCATACAGGACCTAACACATAATACACAGGTACTAGAAGGGTGTCTGGAGGACTAACACTTTGAATTAGAGCTGCAGCAAGACAAAGGTGAATGAAGAGAACTGCAAACAAGTAATCCAAGTTAGAACTTTGTTACCTTGTCACTCCCACGGGAAATCTATTTCCAATGTGACTCAAGAGATAATAGCTACAAATTTGAATATTCCAGACATTTTCTCAAACACTACAAAAACATAATTAAATATGGTCACATAGTCCTCTGGAAGCTTTTTGTCCCCAAAGATGTTATATTAAAGCCCTTTCATGGACTAGTAAAACCCCAATAAAGTTATACTCTGAAAAAGAAGCAAAACAAGTGAAATATTAAACAATAATCATAGTTTATGTTATTCTTATTAAATAAGTTTCATCAGAAGAAGAGCTATATCTCATACACATATCCTCCCACACAAGGCACAGTACTCTGTACAGAATAGGCAAGTAATAAAAGCTCATCATATGTGTATATGCCACATTTGATCAAAGCACATATATATGTATATGTATGTACCCATGCACCTGTATATATGTGCATGGTATTTTTTTGTTTAAAGTGCTTTTCAAATGCCATTTTTCATCAAGTCAAACCTGTAAGAGAAATTATATTCATATTTTTAGATGAGAAACCATATGTTAGAGATGTTATGTAAATCTATCAAGGTCAATTTAGTTCTAAAAAGTTGCAAGGCCAAAATTCGACTCCAAATCACCTGATTCTAAGTGTAGTTATGTTATCCAGCAAGTGATGATGTCTCTGAAAAAAGTGATAAGAAGTCCCCCAAAGTTGCATAGAGACAACTTAAGGGTGATAGTTCTTGTAGAAGAACATGACAAATAAAAAAAAAACTGATTTTTTGCCTCGTAGTGCAAGGAAAATATGGAAGAAAACTGTCAAGAACTTCTCAACACAGAAAACAACATAATCTTAAAAAGAATTCACATATTGCCTCTGGGATGGAGAGGAGGGGAGAACTGTGGCAAATTTCAAGACAAATATTGGTTAAATTTAACAATTCCCATAACTAACAAGAAATACTGCCAGTAACCCAAAAAAGACTTTCTAAGATAAAGGAGAGGGGATTTGATAACAAACTGTTTCCCATCCACTAGAAACCTCAAAAGAGGATGAAATAATGAGTCCTGGAAAGCAAAGAAAAATCAAAAAGCAAGAAAAAGTGACATAACCTGTAAACCTAAGCCTAGTAATCAATGGGAAAAGGTGCTGTCTTAACAAATGTGACATTTGAAGCATTTCTACCAAAACAAAACAAAAAAGAATCATTTATATAAGAATATTATTTGCCTTGTAAATATAAGACAAGGACATGTAGATAGTGCAGTGGATAGAAGGCTGGAGTCAGAAATATTCATCCTCCTGACTTCAAATCTGGCCTCAGATACTTACAAGCTTCATGACCCTGGATAAATCATTTAACTCTGTTTGCCTCAGTTTCCACATCTGTAAAATAAGCTGGGGAAGGAAATGTATCTTTGCAAAAAAAAACCCAAATGGGGTCATGAAGACTCAGACAGGACTGAAAAATGATTCAACAACAAAGTCCAAGAGAACTACAACGAAGAGGAGTAAACAAATACAGCAAAGAAGAACAAGCAATGGAATAAACTGGGAGAAAGAGAAATAAAAGAAAGAAAAGAACTTTTGCAGTTAAAAGCAACAAATGTATAGCAACAATAAGATTTTTTTTGTTGTTGTTTTTTGGTTTTTTTGATTTTACCTAAAGGAGACAAGGGCAAAAGCAAAAAAATAAAACAAAAGATACCAAGAATTAGACCTGGTAATACCTGCAGTATTAATCTGAAGAACTGGACAGTATATAAAAAGAAAGGTGTGAGGGAGACAATAGAAGGGAATATCAAATGTTTCATAATCAAATCAATGATCAACAGTAAAGGGAAAATAAATTCTCCAAAGAAGAAGAGGGCATATAGGAAAATTGGTGCAGTATAAAAGGGCAGTATTGGAATAGGTAGGGAAAAGGGAGAAATATTGGTACCTTCGTGACAGGTAGCACCTTTCAAGAACATTACCATGGACAGAGAAAAATATTTTGTAACGGAATTTGTGGACCTTACAAAGTGAATAATCTACAGGGATTTAATATTTCAGTAGACTATGTAGACAGCACTTTCTCAGCAATATCTCAACTCAATGCCACTAAGGGCAGCATTAGAAGAAGGAGCATCAGATATTTTGTGGGTGTTTGATATCTAGAAGATAATAGGATGTGGGCACATATGAAAAATCTCATGAGGAATGGGAAAAATTATTATGGTTAGGGTAGATAACAGAAAAGAACAGTAAAAATGGGAACATGGGAAAATCTCAGTCATGGGATAGTATGTCTATCATCTCTATTACCTAAAGAAATGAGTATTTCTTACAATAAGGCACAATGGAAAAGTGGAATGAACGGGACAAGACCACAAGGCAATAACAGGAAATGTTAAGAAGAAGGCAGTCAAAATAGCTAACATAAATTTTTAATCCCATGAGGAACAGAAAAACTAAAGAAATAGAAAATAAGGATATGGGCCATGGATCAAAAATATCAAAGGTCTAAAATAGACAGAAATGGGAGAGAATTAATTTAAAAGAAAAAAGGAAAGAAAATCTTTTTCAAAAATGTGTGGAAAAACTGAATAAGAAAAATAGTTGAAGAGGAAGAATAAAGGTGAGGATTTTGCTTGACTACTTAAGAGACTTTTTTAAATACAAAAAAGATTAGATAACAAAACAAAAAGAAGATGGAAAAATTAATTAGTAAGTTAGGCAAAGCTGTAAAACTAGGGAAATGGGTTGTGGTTAAAGGGGGGGGAGAAGAGACAGAGAGGTAGCCTTAAGGGATACAGAGGTAAAATAATTGAAGAGAAAAAATGCTATTGAACAAGAGAATGTAACAGAAAAATAAAATAATTCAGAAAAAGTTATTTGAGGTAAATGGAGGAAAATATAAAGCTAATTCATTAGGGCAAATAAGACTCAATTAACCTAAATGAGTATAGAATGAGTGGTCATTGAATAAGAAAATAAATTATCACAAATTTTTTAAATATGGGAAACAGACCTAAAACCCACCCACACACACACACACACACACACACACATACACACACACACACACACACACACACACACACACACACATACACATACACACACTAAAAAAGAGAAGCTGGGACAAATTTTATTATAAAACAGGTAAACCCCAAAGAGCAGGTTTTGAAATCATGTAGTCAGATAAAGCAAAAAACAAACAAAAAACAGAAGCATATCATATAGATAAACAAGGAAACTAAATTATACTGAAAGGAACAGAACATAATGACCCAATTTTAATATTTTGATTATGTCCTCAAAATGTATTAAGATATAATTTCATCATGAAAAAAATAACTAAATAACTATGAACAATAATATAATAATAGCAGGAGAGTGTAAATTACCTATATCAGCATTAGTCACATTTATCAAAAAAAGATAAAAAAAAGGAAAGTACAGATTTGTAAAAAGTGCTAGAAAGAAGCACAAACTTGGCATGAGGTACTGCTCCAATCACTTCCAATACATGTAAAAAAATGACTTTAAACAAACTTTGGAGCTATGGGACCCATGAAGTGACAGAGAGAAACAAACCTCCCACTAAAGGAAGCCTGGGAGGCAGACAGGAAGGGACTATTGCACTGCGCTAGGAACTGGGCCCAGCCAACCATGAGCCATGATTCTGGCCCCAGGGTGGCCCCAACCAGCAGTAGCCAGAGCAGACTTAAGGAGAGTAAAACACCAGAAGCTGTGGTGGTTTCCAGACTTCTAAATCCATAAATGCCAAAGACAAAGTAAAAGATCAGTGTGGAACTCTGTTGGAACTGGGGTGGATGGAGGAGTGTGGTCACAGCCCTTGCTATGGGCAGAGGTGCTGCCACATGGCTGCCTTAGGAGCTTTTGGCCTGCAGATTGTAGGGGGAACAAGAGACCAGTGAGAGGATAATTGCTCTTGTTTTAACCTGCTTGGATCTGGATTGTGGTCTTGGGTGGTGGTCTTGGGGTGTGTGGCCAGTGAGCCAGAGCTTGTAGGGAGTGTAGACAGGTAGCCATCCTATAGCTTAGGCAGCTGCATAAAAACCAACAATTTGGGACAAAGCTGTCTCCATTCTGGAAGCACAGTTCTACCTTGGAAAAGATCTCAAAAAACAAATAATTGGCTGGCAATATGAGAAAGTGGAGAAAGCACAAAAAGATGATAAAATCTCTTTTGGGGGACAAAAAAGATCAAGGCATGGAGCAGGAGAAAGACAGCAAAGTCAAAACTCCTGCATCAAAAGCCTCCAAGAAAAATATGAACTGGTTACAAGCCATGGAGGAGGTCAAGAAGGATTTTGAGAATCAATTAAGAGAAATGGAGGAAGAATTTGGAAGAGAAATGAGAATGATGCAAGAAAATCATGAAAATTGAGTAAACAGACTGCTAAAGGAAATTCAAAAATACACTGAAGAAAATAACACCTTAAAAAAAGAGACTAATTCATATGGCAAAAGAGGCCCAAAAAGACATCATGTAGGCAAGATTGATCTTATATACAGAAAGACTCTGGAGGTAATTTAGGGGGTGGTCTAGTAGTCTGAGCAAAAGGCTCTAGGGAGGGTCTTGAGGTGTAATCTAAAGAGGACCTTGATGGGACTGCCGTGAAACTCCATGAACCAAGAGAATGGGATATTGATATGATCAAGGGTGTGAAACACCTGTAGGCAATCCTGGAGGTCACAGACAATGGAGGGCTAGGCTAGTTTGAGGGTCACAGATTTTGTCATAGTGAAAATGGAAGGCTTATGGTGTCAGGTGAAGACCTGATCCAGTGGGAAGATTCAAGGAGGTTCCCAGAATTTATACCCCATCAAAATGATCAAAACTGGATGTTGTAAAATTATAAAGCATAACCACAGTGCTACAGAAGACATCCCAGTCTCACTTCTTTGCAGAGGTAGAGTACTGATCATTGTGGAACATTGCAGGTATTTTCAGACTTTCAATGTATTTATGATTTTTATTTATTTTTTCCTCTCTTCATTTTCTTTTCCATTTAAAATATTATTTGATATATAGGATGGTTCTCTGGAAGCAGATAAGGGAAAACATGCTGGGAGAAATTCTGCTGACATTTGTAGTAAACAAAACCTTGAGAAACAAGGTTTCAAGATGCTAATAATCAGACTATTAATTACACTTGCTGGTAATCAATAAGTTGATGGTGAGTCATTTCTCTTAGCAACAAAAGATGCCAAGGGATGCTCTGAAACATCTTGAGTCAGGTGTATCCCTTCTGATAGGGAATTCCTCGATGAGTGAAACTTTACCCTTATTGGTGAACTTTGAATGAGGATGTAGGCTAAAAATCTTCATCTCCTCCTGCTGAGAAAGTGCCTTGATAATGTGTAATGGTAATGAGGATTTGAAGATCTTCCCTGCCCCATGTAATGGAAAGCAAACAATCTTGTTTGAGTTGAACCTTGCCCTGGATTATATCAAGTTTTTGTTAAGAAACAGAACTTGTGAAACAAACAGTGTGAAAACCTTGCTGATGCAACAGGAAGGGGCAGAACAGAGAGGAGCTATTGATCAGAGCACAAACTGAGAGAGAACCAGAAATGCTGGAAGCAAGCAGTGTGGAGGCAGAGCAGCTAGCATGAGTGAAAGAGGGGCCTTCTCTCTGCTTAAACATAGTCCCTCTTTTTGTTCCAGGATCCATGGACATTTAGATTGAGATTGTAAGACCAAGGATCCTGGTGGGGTGAAACGTAATGGCGATGGAATTTAAAGATCCCCCTGTATTGGCTTGGTTTTTGGGTTGAGCTTCAACACCCAGAGCTTGTGAATCTCACTGGTGGGAGGCACTTGTTGATGTGAAGAGAGAGGGCTGAACTAGGAGGAGCTAGTGCCATGGATTTAGAGAGAGGGACAAGCAAAGGAAGCTAGAAGAACTTTTAGGGAGCAGTATTGTGGAGGCAGAAAGAGAGGAGAATTGCCAGGGGCCAGAGGTGCTGAGAGAGAGACTGTTGATGGCCAGTTGCAGCTGCCCTGGACTTTTGAGAACTGCCATCTGGAGCTGCCGAGAACTGAGGAGGCATGGATGTGTTGCCTGTATTTTGTCTGTCTGTTTTGATGTTTTGCCAGATCCATCTGCTGGTGGAGGACAGTGCTGTTGTTACAGAAGTCCTGGAATCTTGCTGTTGGTTCAGAAGCCTTGAAGAAGGATTTTCTTGTTGTATGTGGACAGAAATCCTGGAAGAGGGTAATGCTGATGTTTTCAGGTGTTCTGGGACTGTTCTGCAGTCAGGGAGTGGATTGATGAGGACACTGGCAATGTACATTGTGGCTTTGTTAAGCTTTGTCTCCCCAGGAATATTGATTGCTGAGAATTGCCTCCTGTCAAGACCTCTCCTTGGATATTAAATGTGTTGATGATATCTTAACCTTGTTGCAGCTTAAGGGTGGATGGCCTTTTGTGCTCTCCACTGCCCATTTTGAGAAAAGTGCTTGGCATTAATGAATGGTATTATAATTCAGTTGTGTGTGTAATTGTGTAATTCAGTAATTCCCAGGAGTGGGAAACTTTTGACTTTTTATGCTCTGTGACTGACCAAATGAATGTACTTTGTTTATAATTAGAAACTAATCTCCATTTGAGAAGAGATACTTTATTGACTGACAAAATGAAGGTACTGCCCAGGGGGTGGGGTACTTGGACCTTGGGACTTTGCAATTGAATTTAGGACTTACTAAATTATTGAGTTATGCTGTATTTTGATTTTCTGTCAATGTTTTGCCTTAGTCTGTCACAGAATAAATGGAGTTTGCTATGCTTGTAATCAAAACCTGGAAGTTGCTTTTGCTTGGCATTACATACATTCTGACAAAATAACATCAACACAGACAGAATAGACAGAGAGAGTGCTGTCATCAAAAACATTCTTCCTCTTAGTTCTGCTTGGTCCTAACTCATGCTTGAGCTTTTCTCTGCTCTGGTCCTTTTCCACCCTTCCTGTTCTGCTCTTTCAGCAAGTTCCTTCCACCATGGTCTCCATGTGATATCCTTAGACCTGTTAAGGGCAGGGAGGGTCTCCAAACTCACTTAGGTCTATTAAGGGCAACACAATGTATTATATTTCCAACAAATACTTGATACAATCAAAGGCAAGGATCAGAGGCACTTGACTAGCTGAAACAAACAACAAAGTACTACTTTGCTTTCCATTACAGTGGCATTGCCTTCAGTAATAATGAAGAAATTTAAATGAGGCATTAGTTTAAGGAGAAAGAATAGTTCTGTATTGGAAATATTGAGTTTGAGATGCTGGGCAATTCAGTTTGAAGTGTCTGACAAGTAATTTCTGATGTAGACCTGGAAGAAAAAAGAAAGGTTGTGGCTGGATATATAGTACTAGGAGTAATTGACATAGAGATAAGAGATGAGACTAAAGAATGAAGGATTGTAGAAAGAAAAGAGAGCCTAGAACAAAGCCTTGGGGGATACCCACAATAAGGAGCATAACATTAATGATGTCCCAGTAAAGGACACAGAAAAGAAGCTTTCATTGGTCCTTTGTTCATGTTTATCCAATGTCTCTGAAGACCTAATAGAATCTTATATTTCCAATTCTGTCATTATATGCAAAACTTGAACAGTTTGTTCCATGCTTAATCTACAAATTGGAAAATATGTCTAATGCAGATGACAAGAGCCACCTATTGTTAGTAATATTACATTATGTTGTATCACTTTCATTAATATTTTGGTGTCAGGATGCTACCTTTACCCAACTATTTTGACTAAACAAATTGCTTAAAAACTCTGTAAGGCCCGAACTGTTCTCATTTGACCTGAGTTGCCAGTAGGGAAACTGCATAAGAAATTGAAATCTTTTAAGTGATCAATATGAGCTAATTGAAACTAGAAACATCTTTAAGGAGAAATTCTGTTGATATCCCAATAGGCAGTTATTATTTCATTGTGCATATTACCTCAGTAAACATGATGTAGTACAAAGATTACTAGACTTGTACTTTATAAGATCTGCCTTTTAACCCTGCCTTGTCTAGGTACTATCTTGTAATTTTGAAATCAGTTGTTGGACTAAGTGGTCTTTGAGTTCTCTTTCAGATCTAATATTCTGGAAATCTATGATGCATGCAGCACAGCCAGGAATTATTCAAATGAAGGCATTGGCTAGAAGCTATGCCTGGTGGCCAGTGATTGATTCTGATTTTGTCAGGAGAGGAAAGGAGTATAGCACATGGAAAAACCATTGAAGTCACATTTTTTCCCCTAGGAAATAGAAAATAATGTATATGTATTCTGTATCTCCAATAAATAAACTCTTAGTTGTAGTGGGCAGCTTCTCTAAATGTTTTGAAGTTATCTTGTTCCTTTCTTTTCAGGAATTAGAGGGAATTCTTGCCAATAGAAGTGAGATCACAGGAACTGTGTCAAACAGAGCCAAGGTGATAGTACTCCCTCACTTTTTTTCCCCAAAATGACTGAACAACTAGAAGAATTTCTTCTAGGGGGCACCTGGAGTTGAGTTGACTGAAGACTCACAAAAGCCATGAATTATAGGAAATCACAATTATTTGACCATTTTTATGGCTGATGTAGGGTCAGCTCATCTAACTATATTTACTTATATGGCACAAACATAATCTCATCTTTTTAAATGGTGCCTGCCTCCTCTTCATAAAGTAAAGACATTTTAAAAGAATACTGGTAATGGTATATTTTACTGTCAGTATTTTTACTCTTTATAAGTCCCTGCTAGTACTTCTGTTCCTCCTGAGTTGCAGTATTTGTAAGCTGTAGTAATTCTAGTTTAAATGGTTATCCCATTGTACTTACTTCAGTAACATAGAACACATGTAATGCTACACTCTTGCCTATTTAACTGATAACCAACAAACCACCATTCCAGAAGAATTTCAATTCTTAGTGCTGACATAGAAATGGAGGACTGATAATAAAGAACTGCATGGCATCAATATATTTTGCATGAGAAGACTTCCAGGAAAAATCACTCATTCATTGAGCAGAGCAAATTCTGAAAGTTAGGTTGTTCCCACTTGACAGTAGATCAAAGTAATCAAAGTAAAATCGCCTTTGGAGAGCATAATGCAAAAGAAAGTCATATATTTACTATGCTGTAATAGAATACTCTGTAATAAAACTCATTTTGAAGCATTGCCAAGTCTTTTGTAAGGCGTAATGGAAATGTTACATCAGTATGAATAAGAAAAAAGATGATTTTCTCCAGCATTAAAATGAACGATAGAATTCTTTATTACTCTTGCCAGAAAATTTATACTGACAAGTATACCCATATAATTCATGGAATGACACAAAATATCATATTGTCTTGTCAAAAAAGGGAGCATTTTAATTTAAGATGAATTGTATTTTATGAGCTGGTGCTGTCTTCATAGACCATTGATTAAAATTCTAAACATTAAGAACATAAAAAAAAAACATGGGTTTTCAAATTCTCGGAATAAAAAAATGTAAATTCTCCAACTTTCTCTCTTTGAAAGTTGAGCAACTGCAAAAGCAAAGCTGTATTATGAAAAAGTGGGCCTTAAGAAGAATTAGTTTTTAAGATTAGGTATACCTCAAGGTCTGCGTGCTGCTTAGGATAAGAAAGAAAAAAAATAATTCTGTCATGCTCTATTTTACAAGAATTATACAAGAAAATTATGGTCTTTGTGGAGAAATTTTAATCACTCCTTTTCATTGAATTATATAATGCTTGTTATTAATAGAAATAACTCCTTGAATGGTCTCACTCTGACTTCAATAGGTTTGAGTCAGTGCACTATACATTAAAGTAATGCAATGATATGTTGAAAAAGACTAATTTTTTTGTCTTTCTCTCATAAGAGCAGTATAAATTGGGATATGTACCATAGTGAAAAGATACTCCCTTTCTCACTTGGTACATATCAGTTCCTTCAAAAATGTTATTTCAGTTCAAAGGTGATGATTTCTTAGACAGATATTCATGAGCCAAACACAGGTTTTATTTTTAATTTTTAAAAATTACTAATATTACTTTAATTAAGAATGATTTTAAAATATATTCATGTTTTCAGCTAAGTAACTGATCTTTAGGATAATCAATTAAAAAGTCAAAATTCTTAGTTGCTACTCTTTGTTTTCAATTCAAAAGGGAAACATATATGAATCAGAATGAAAATAATCGTCATAGTAATATAAATAATTTGGGGTGATTTTAATTTTCAGAATTTAATGAGAAAGAAGATCTAACTATACTCCTTAAAGGATCCAAACTACAGTAAGTCTAGTGGAAATGGAGCTGAAATAGAATTGATTATGTGAATGGTATCCATTATAGAAATGAACAATATGTAAAGAAAAGGAAAAATAAGTTATTTGGTTAAAGTTAATGAGAATGAGAAACACTTGTTATTTTAACGCAAGCTTATTAATGATGATCATCATGTTTGTGTTTGTTTTATTGTAAATTATTTTTGCCTTCTAAAATATGTATGTTTGCTTTCCAAATCTATACATGACATGTGTATGCACAAGTGTGTTTGTGTCTATATTTAATCAACAATTATAGAACACATAAAAATTAAAGTAACTGTAAAAAAAGACGAAATTGGGGGGCATACCCAGATTGATTACTAATTTTGTGCATTTATCACTGCTTTGATGTCCATTTAAATATGACCACAATATAATATGCTATTTTAAAAAATATTTTAACCATTTTAAATTTAAATAAAAAACAATAGGAATAAAAGAACATTTCTGTGTACACAGCAGAAAATGTTTCATGAAATATAAAACAATAAATTTCTATTTCACAAAGACTTATGTGATAGATCCTACATGTTGTTTTCAAAGCAATCCAGCTCTCCAATCCTTTCTTCTAGCTCTTCTTTTGTTCTCTGCTATGCTCTTTTTATTTTCCCCTCCCTGCTTTGTAGAGAAGGCTACAATGAAATATGTATGTATGTGTGTATGTATGCATGCCTGCATGTATGTATGTTTACACATATATACATATATACATGTGTACGTACATACATAGTATATACATGTATATGTGTGTATGCACACCTATATATCTGTGTGTGTAAGTGTATATGTGTATATATGCATTTGTGATAGTAATATGATTTGAACTTCCCTTTGTATTGGCAAGCTACCAGGTACTTAAAACTTAGGTTCAAGTTAGTTATATCAAGCCCCTGTTAAGATACAGAAGGTATGAACATATATGTGTGTATACACATACATATATATGTGTTTATGTGTGTGTACACATACATATATGCTTGTGTATGTGTATATACACTCATATACATGTGTGTGTATACTTGGAAAAACACAAGCTGGGAGAGTCAGAATTTTTCTCAGTGAGCATCTGGAGTCTGGGCTGCTACTGTTGGACTTAAAAGTGAACTGAGAATTGAGAAGAACTGAGAAGAAAAATGAGAATTGAGAACTGAGAAAAAATTTCCCGGAGCAAACCCCATGGAGGCTGGAGAAAGTGATTTTGATTTTGACAACAAAACTTGTGGTGGAGGAGCTTCTTCTGAGAGCCAGCCAAACTCCTGCTGAAAGCTTCCACAAACCAGCCTTTGCTACTGAAGACTTCTAGGGCTTCCTGGAGCTGCCAGTGGAAGCATGACTATGGTGGTAGTATTTTGTTTGTCTATTTTGGGTCTACGTTGATGTCACAGGCAGAAAGTAAATTGAGATGATGGTGCTGATCATGTGTGTGAATATTGTTGTAATTTTGCTAAACTTGATGTGTATAGATATTGTCATGGCTCTGTTAATTTTTTTCTTCCCAGGGACAGAAATTGTTCCTGTAAAGGACTTGAGGTGGACTGGACACTGTGAGCTTCACAATGGAGGAGGAACTGCATGGAGAGCTGGACAAGGAACTGGGAGCTGTCTGCCTTTGAACTCAGGTGGCAGTTGGCTAGATTCAATCAGTAGCTTGGACCATGGAAGCTAGGAGCCTGCCTTGAATCAAGATGAAGAGAGTTCTCTTTGGGTATTTAATGCTGACTGATGAAATTGTAATTTACTTATGACACAGGGGTGGATGACCTTTGGACCATCCACTACCCTTTAAGAGGCTACTGAGTAGTGACTGAGGATATTGTAATTTGATTTGCCCACCATGGGTGGAGAACTTTGACCTTTGTACTTTGTGATTGGATTAAGGAGGCACGAAATGATTGAGTTACTAAATGAATGTACTTTGTTTAAATCTATGTGACCACTTTGGTGAAAACTATGTGGCTATTTTAGTGATAAGTTGTAACATTGTGAATGCTGTACCTTGATTTTCTTTGAATGTTTTGTCTTAGTTTGCTACTGAATAAATGGAGCATTAACTTCACTGTAGAATTATAATCTTGAAAAGCTGTTCACAGTAGCAGTACTCTGGAAAGCTGCTCATGCTTGGCTTATAGCATTATATTTGTATATATATGTACACGCACATACATACATGTATATATGTATGTCTATATATGTCTATAGATATATGTGTATAGATGTGTATATGCATGTATATCTAAATACATATACATATATAATAATGCACACATACACATATACATATATACTATATACACACATACATATACCTATATACATATATAGATACACATGCCTACACACATATAGATATACATGTATGTGTATATATGTATATGATTGCGTGTATATGCATTGCACACACATGTATATATGCACATACAAATGTGCATATACATTTATACATATGTGTATACACACATATACATATGCATACATACATATACACATACACAATATGTGGGTGTGCATATGTGTGTCCATATATACACACATGTGTGTACACATATATGCATGTGTATGTGCATGTATGTGTGTTTGTATATATGGATATGGATTTGGATGTGCATATGGATGTGGATGTGGATGTAGGGATATGTGTGTGTCCATGTATGGGTGTGTATTGATGTGTATGTGTGTGTATATGTGTATATGCATATGCATGCATATGTGTATATATATATATATATATATGTATATATAGATATGCATGTACACATATATGCATGTGTGTATATGTGTATATGCACATTTATATATGCATGTATCTATGTATAGGTATATGTACGTGTATCTATGCATGTTATATATATGTCTATATGTTTCTACATATATTTTACACATATTCATGTACACATACACACACATATATATGTTTATATATAAGTATATATGTGTGTATATCATATATTTCTATATATGTATATGTGTCTATATATACATGTCTGTATATGTGTGTGTGTGTATATGTATACATGTAAAACCACATTGCGCATATTTCTATTTTTCAGTTCCTCCTCTGGAGGTTTTAATAAATTGATCAGCTCCTTATTTCTTTTGTCATAGCAGTATTCCATTGGAATCATATACCACAACTTATTTAGCCATTTTCCTATTGAAGAGCATCTATTGTTTTAACCACTCTGGTATTATAAGATATTATATCAAATTTATTTTAATTTGTATTTCTCTAATCAATAACAAATTAGAGCATTTTCTCATATAATTATATATAATCTTGATTCCTTCATTAAAAATAAAACAACCTACCTGTTGATGTTCTTTGACCATTCATCTCTTGGGGTATGCCTTGTAATCTTATATGTCTTAGAAATAAGACCCCCATCCAAGAGATTGTTTTTGAAGGGTTTTTGTCCCCTACCCCTCCCTTAATTTTTGACTTTCCTTTCAATCTTGTATACATTGATTTTATTTTTACAAGAACCTTTCAAAATTAAAATTATCAAAATTATCCATTCTATGCCTCAACATTGCTGTCTATCTCTTATATCTTCACATATTATTCTCCTATCCATGAGTTTGATAGGCAATATGTTCTATGTTCTCTTTTTTCTTAGTGATATCTCTTTTTAAATCTAGGTCTTGTTTCCATTTTGATAATATCTTGGAACATGTTTTAACATATTGATCATATTGATTCCTGCCAGACTGATTTTCAGTTTTCCTGACAATTTTTTTTACCAAATAATGAATTCTTATCCTAAAAAATTAAATCTTTACATTTGTCTAAGACAAAATTTCTACTGTCCTTTACTACTGTGTATTGTGTATCTACTCTGTTTCACTAATCCACCTTCCCCTTTCTTGGCCAGTACCAGATTGTTCTCCTATCCATTTCCTTTTTAAAGTTAAATTCATCTCATTCATATTCTGTCATAAATATCTGTTGTGTGTTTACCTCCATCCTATGTTTCCCCCTTCTCACCCTGTTTATACTATCCTTCTTCACTCTGCAATTTACTTACACCTGCTACCTTGCCTTGCTGTTCCTTAATCTTCAGATCCCTCTAAAAGTGCCTTCCTTATCCTCTCCTTCTACATTTTACCTTAATACACTTATGTTTCTAAGAGTTTCTCCCTTATTGTGTACCCCTCCTAATTCTTAATCTACACACCCTTCTAAAAAAATCCTCTTTTTTCTTTCTAAAGTTAGGAGACTTTTATACCCTCATAGATGTATATGTTGGTTCCAGCCCTGTCACCCCCTCCAACTTGCTTCTTCTTTTCTTTGCCTCATTTCTTCCTTTCATGCCTCATTTATATGAGATAATTACTACTTTTCATCTCTCCTTATCCAGTTTTATTTTTTAGAACCACACCGTTAAATACAAGTTAGCCCAAGTCTTCCTTTCAAACCACCCAGATAATGATGACAATCATAAGAGTACTGATAACATTTTCACTCGTAAAAAGTGAACAGGTTGACCTTACTGAGTCAGTTATAATTGGTCTCTAAGATGTACCTCATATTTCTCCTGGATATTATATGCCAAATTTCCCACTAAGTTCTACTTTTTTTGTCACAAATACCTGAAAGTCTTCTAATTTGTTACATACCCATTTTTTAAAATATTTTGCTCTATGAAATATAGTATTCCTAGAGTGGCAGCCCCACAATATAGAAGCTGCTAAGTTGCTAGGTCTTGTGCAATCCTGATTGTATGTCCATAATATTTAGTTTTGTTGTTGTTGCTGTTGATGATTGCAACATTTTCTCCTTAACTTAGAAGCTTCAAAACTTGGCTATGAAAGTCCTATCAAGTTTTCCTCCTGGGATATCTTTCAGATGAAGATTGGTGGATTTTTTTTTATATATTTCTGCTTTACTACTTGTTCTAGGACTTCAAGGCAATTGCCCTTACTAATTTCTTGTATCAAGTCATTCCCCAATTGATAAATTGTCAAAGGATATGAACAGGCAATTTTGAGAGTTAGAAATTAAAGCTATCTATAAGCATATGAAAAAATGCTCTAAATCACTATTAATTCAAGAAATGAAATCAAAACAACTTTGAGTTACCAAATCACACCAGTCAGATTGGCTAAGATGACGAAACAGGAAAATGACAAATGTTGGAGAGGATGTGGAAAAATTGGAACAGTAATGCATTGTTGGTGGAGCTGTGAACCAATTCAATCATTCTGGAGAGCAATCTGGAACTATGCCAAAAGGGCTGTAAACAATTTCATACCCTTTGACCCAGTAATATCACTTCTGGGGTTGTATCACAAAGAGATCATAGAAGTGGGAGGAAGACCCATATGTATAAAAATATTTATTGCAGTTCTCTTTGTAGTGGCTAAACACTAGAAATTAAGGGGATGCCCATCAATTAGGGAATGGCTAAACAAGTTGTGGTATATGAATGTAATTGAATAAGATTGTGCTATAAGAAATGGGGAGGAGATGGACTTCATATTTACCTGGAGAGGCTTATACAAACTGATGCTAAGTGAGAGGAGCAGACCCAGGAAAAATTTTTACACAATCACAGACACATCATATGTGTGTCGACCAACTTTGATAAACTGGATTCTTCTCAACAACACAGTTATAGGACAACTCTGTAAGTCTCAAGACGGAAGGAGAGAAAGATCTAGAAAGAACAGAGTTCAAATGGAGACTGAAGCAATCTACATACTATCATTCTTTTCCATGTTTGGTTTTGTTTCTTTTTTCCCGTGTTCACTCCATTGGTTACAACCCTTCTATACAACCAGACTAATGTCCAATGTGAAAGTATTTTCATATCCTATACTTGATTGCAGGCTGCCATGTTGGGGGATGGGGGAGAGGGAGGGAAGAAAATTTGAAACTCAAGGTATTGTGGAACTGAATCTTGTAAACTAAAAGTAAATAAACAAATCAATTAATTTAAAAAATAATAATTTGTTGAACCACAATTCTTTTTTTATTATATTTTTCAGGTAGCCTGAGTAGTCTTATATTGTTTCTCCTCAAATTGTTCTCTAGATTCATTGTTTTTCTTATGAGAGGTTTCACATTCTCTTCTATATTTTCCTTCTTTTGGCTTTATTATTTCTTAGTGTCTTATAACATCATTAGCTCCCCCTTGCCCAATTCTGGTTTTCAAGGAATATTTTTTTCTTCAGTTTTTGATTCTATATTTCCTGTTTGTTGACTTTCTTTTTTGCAATTTTCTTAATTTTCTTGGATTGCTCTTATTTTTCCTAATTTTTCCTTGAACTCTCTTACTTGATTTTAAAGTCCTTTTAAAATAATTCCAATAACTTTTTTTTAACTTGTGATCATTTGATGTTTCTCATTGAAAAAGGAGTGTTTTTTTAGGTCCATTATTTCCCTCTGAATATGAATCAGATCTCTATCCCAATAGTAGATTTTTATGGTGAGGTTCTTTGTCCTTTGTTTACTCATTTTTTTTTAATTTTATATTGTTTATACCTTGATATTATAGTAAAATTCTAGTTACAGGGTGTGAGGAATGATGCCCTAGGAGTCATGTCTTTTTTGTTATGAAACCAAAAGAATGAATTAATAGAATACCATATGAATTATCTCATTGGGAAAAAAAAACTCAAATGGAAAATAGATCCAGGACAGATAATATAAAAATTAATGGACAACCTAAAAGCCACGATAAGAAGAAGGACAAGCAGAAAGAGGAGGGGGAGGAGGAGGAGGAAGAGGAAGAGAAGGAGGAGGAGAAAAAGGAGGAGAAGGAGAAGAAGAAGGAGAAGGAGGAGAAGGAGAAGAAGAAGGAGGAGAAGAAGAAGAAGGAGAAGAAGAAGAAGAAGAAGAAGAAGAAGAAGAAGAAGAAGAAGAAGAAGAAGAAGAAGAAGAAGAAGAAGAAGATAGACATTATATTTTAAGAAATTACTAAGGAAATTGCTCTGATATTCTAGAACCAGAGGGGAAAATAGAATTTGAAAGAATTCACCAATCACCTCCTGAAAGAGACACTAAAAGGAAAACTGGGAATATTGTAGGCAAATTCCAGGGCTTCCAGATTGAGAAGAAAATATTGCAAACATTTGGGAAGAAACAATTCAAGTATTATGGAAACACAATCAGGATGACACCAGATTTAGCAGCTTCTACCTTAAGGTACCAAACATCTTGAAATATGATATTCTGGAGGTCAAAGGAGCTAGAACTAAAACCAAAGTTATCCATCCAGCAAAACTGAGTATAGTACTTCAAGAGGGAAAATGGATATAAAAAGAAATATAGGACTTTCAAGCATTCTTGATGAAAAGACCAGAGATGAACAGAAAATTTGACTTTCAAATACAAGAATCAAGAGAAGTATGAAAAGGTAAACAGAGAAGAGAAATAATAAGGGACTCATTAAAGTTGAATTGTTTAAATTCCTACATGGAAAGATGATATTTGTAAATTGTGAGATCTTTTTCAGTCGTGGGATAGTTGGAGAGTGTGTGGATAGATGGATAGATATAGATAGAAAGATATATGGATATAGATATGCAGACATATATGCATATATACATACATATATAAACACATATGCATATAGACACATACATACATGTGCATATGCATGCATATACATATATGCACACACATACCCATGCAAGTACACATATACATGCATATATATGTATGCATGTATCTCTGTGTGTGTGTGTGTATGTGTGTGTGTGTGTGTGTGTGTGTGTGTGTGTTCACAGAGGGAGGTGAGTTGAATATGAAGGAATCATATCTAAACAAAAATTAGGGGTGGGATAGGAATATATTGGGAGAAAGAGAAAAGGAGAGGTGGAATGGTGTGAGTTATCTTGCATAAAATAGGCAAGAAAAAGCTTATACAATGGAGGTGAAGGTGGGGGAGGTTAAGGGGAATGAGTGAACCCTACTGTCATCAAATTTGGCTTAAGGAGGGAATAAAATACACATTCAATAGGGTATAGATATCTATCTTAAACTACAGCAAAATAGCAGGGGGGCAGTAGGGAGATGATAGCAGGGAGGGCAAATGAAAGGAGGAAGTAATCAGAAGCAAACACTTTTGAGGAGTGATAGGGTCAAAGGAGAGAAAGGAATAATTGAGGTATGAGACTGGATAGAGGGAAATACAGTTAGTCTTTCATAACATGACTATTATGGAAGTGTTTTGCATGACTACCCATGTTTAACTGGTATTGAATTGCTCTTCTTCTCAATGGAAGTGGATGGGGAGGGAGGAAGGGAGAGAATGTGCAAGTCAAAGTCTTAAAAATGAATGTTAAAATGTGTTTTTTACTTACCACTGGGAAATAAGATATAGAGGCAATGTGATACGGAAATCTATCTTGCCCTACAGGAAAATAGAAGGGAAGAGGATAGTAGAATGCAGGGGGTAGAGTTTATAGAAGGGAGGCAGATTGGGGGAAGAAGTCATCAGAAGGCATACAGTCTTGGGGAGAGTATAGGAGAGAGATGGGGAGAAAATTTGCTTTTTTTTTGCTTTTTGAAGGGGGGAGGGCAGGGAAATTGTGGTTATGTAACTTGCCCAAGGTCACATGGCTAGTAAGTATTAAGTGTTTGAGGCCAAAGTTGAACTCAGGTCCCCCAGACTTCAAAGCCAGCACTCTAATTCACTGTTGCACCTTGCCACCCCTATGGGGAGAAAATTTGGAACTCAAAATCTTGTAAAAGTGAATGTTGAAAACTAAAAATAAATTAATTAATAAAAACTTTACAACTTAAAAAAGTTATAAGATGGGTTCCCATGACAAAATGGAGCTTAAGAAACATCAAAGCATCACATAGTAAAATGTTTCTCTCTATAGTCAGGTAATGTGCTAAGCAATGGAAATGAAAATAGAAAAAAAAAGAAAAAGAAAACCCAAAGAACAGTTTTTCTACCCAACAAGCTTTATGTTCTATTGGGAGAATACGATACGTATAAAGCAATGTCAATAAATGAACTTATACAGAGGAAAAGCTTCATTTTCAATGCATTAATTATTGCAAATTATAGGAAAGGTGGAGGTGAGAACAGCATTGCAAATATGGCATATATTATACAAAAACACAGATTTAGGAGATAATAATACCCTGCATTAAATACATCAGATTATCCAGTTTGACTACAATATGAAAGAGAAAATAAACAATACCAAGGAGTTTTTACTTTAATCTAGAGAAAACAGGGAGCAATTAAATCTCTTGAGTTGGAAAATGACATAATCATTTCACTGTTTTAGGACCATTAGTTTAGTACCTGGGTAGAGGTGAGATTGGTGAAATGAAAGACTGGTAGATGGCATAGAACAACTAGGAAACTATTGCAATAGTCTAGGGGACAAGTGATGAGAAATTGACTGGGGTGGTAGTGTGAGTAGTATGTGTAAGACAGAGACAGAGGGCACAGGATGAATTGAATATGAAGAGATGATATCTAAAATAAAATTAAGGGGTGAGAAGAAGTGGAAAGAAGGATAGGGATTAGAGATATTTTGGAAAGATACTCATGAGAGTTGTTTGATTTGGCCAGATGAGACTCTGGACAGCTGTTGAGCCCTCCCCCCCCCCCGCCCCGCCCCAGCTTTGAAAATCCAGATGTTAGTACTTTTCTCTCTGATAACTATATATGTAGGTAATGGTCAGACAACTAGAAGTCCTTGTGTTGGTCTATTGAATTGTATTATTTTCTCTGTATTTTTTGTCTGCTTGTAA
>CM053583.1:249152500-249208827 GCA_028627135.1 Pseudochirops cupreus | reverse complement strand
TTGCTCCACTCTAATTTTGACGGAATTATTCTCTTCAGAGTGCTTTTGAGATTCTTTCTCCATCTGGCAAAGGCGACTTTTTAAGGCATTCTTCTCCTCATTGGCTTTTTGGGCCTCTTTTGTCATTTGGGTTAATCTATTTTTTAGGGTGTTGATTTCTTCAGTCATACTGCTGACTCTCTTTTCATGATTTTCCTGCAACGTTCTTATTTCTCTTCCCAATTTTTCTTCCACTTCCCATATTTGGTTTTGAAAATCCTTCTTCAGCTCATCTCTAGCTTTAAGGCATTCTTCATGTTTATTGGAGGCCCCTGGTGGGGGCGCTCTGGCTGTGCTCTCTTCCTGTCTCTCTCACATGATCTTTCTTCTCCCCAAAGAAGGAATCTAGAGTTTGGGAGCTGTTCTTACTTTGCTTTTTATGCTTATTTTTATTATTATTATTTTTACTCATGGTTGTTAAGTCCATGATTTTATTTTTTAAATCTCTATGGGGCTCTGCTTCCAGAAGGGAAAGCTCTGTCCCAAATCCCGGCTGCCGTAGCTCTCAGGAAGGTGCTGGGACCCTTTCTACTTACTTCTGGCTGACTGGATATTGAAGATTCCAAGACCGAGGCCCAAGACGGCGATCCGGATCCAGGCAGCTCAACGCAAGAGCACTGGCCTCAGAACATTCGCTTAGTCCCCCTGCTCTCTGCAGGCCGCAGGTGGGAAGCTGCAACATGGAGACAGGTGCAAAACCTCTGCCTTTTGCTTTTCCACTCTGGAGGCCTTTTGGCCAGACTGCTTTACTCTCCTAAATTTGCATGCTCCTCTGACCTAGTTCTGAACGTTGCTTGCAGTTGCCGCTAATCCGCTCATCAGAGAGGCTCCTCTGCTCCTCCTGTCCAGCCGCCCCAGGGGCACAGCCGCGGCTTCAGGCCAGGCTGCTTTCAGTTCACAGTGCTGATATGGTTCCTCGTAGCTGAGCTGACTTTAGTGGGAAGTATCTTTGTGTGCGTTTTGGAGTTCTAGGATTGGTTTAGAGTCCTATTTTATGGGTATTTTGGGGTGGCTATGTGAAAGTTGCGATATGTTGCTGCTGCTACACCACCATCTTGGCTCTGCCCCCCTCAAGAGTATTCTTTAAGGAGTTGTTTTCTTCAGTGGGTTTTCATATCATCTGTTCTGTTTGGCCAATTCTGCTTTTTAAGCAGTTTTTCAGGCTGATGACTCCTTTTTAATAACTCTCTTGTGTCACACTCATTTCTTTTCCCAATTGTTCTTCTGCGTATTTAATATGGTTTTGAACTCCTTTTTGAGCTCTTCCATATCTTTCTGACCTTGTGACCATTTCCTATTTTTCTTTAGAGTTTTGCCCATAAAGAGTTTTGACATTTCTGAGTTTGTGCCTTGGTTTTCCCTGTCACCATGGTAACTTTTAATGATCAGATTTGTTGCTGTTATTGTTGCTTTCTGTTCATCTCCCCCCTTTTGACCTTTTTCCTTTCTTTTAAATTTTACCTCTGATTCCAGGATAGAAGGAGTACTGTTTTGGGCTCCTTATGCTAGTGTCTGCAGGCCCTAGCTATTTACCTAGTGATGCACTGATGCTGTCCTGAGGTCCACAGAGGAACCTAGTGTCTGTTGCTGCACTATGGGGGTGAGGTGGGAGTTGGCTAGTGTCCCTGGAGGCTGTAGGTGTCAGGCAGCTTACCTGGCTCTTGCCCGAGGTCCTTGTGGTGATATTTGTCTGTGCTGAGGCCTGGTGGGGTGTTTCTGTGTTTCCTAGTGGTTACACTGAAGCACATATTGGTAAGGCCTCTTGAGCCTGCCTGTTTACCTAGAGGTACATTGAAACATGGCTGATTAGTGCTGGCTAGAAGCTACCTGTTTGCTTGGGTACCCATTGAGTAATCATGTACCTCTTTGTCCAGGGCTGTGTTGAAATATGAGGAGGCTTGGCCACAGAAGGCTGTCTGTTTGCCCAAGGCTATGTGGAAGCAAGCTGTGAATCTTCAAACTACAGTCTGCCATTTGCCCTGGCTATGCTCAGGGGTTCCTAGTGTTCGAGTTTGCCTGTTCCACCATACTAAGGCTAAGAAACTTCTGTTGGTTGGCTGAGGTGGAGCTTGCTGCTAGCTTGCTGAGATGCTTCCCATTCTGGACTGTGTTCCCCTTTCACCCAAGTGAGATATATCTTTCTTGATGTCCAAGTTTCTTGGGCTAAAATATGTTTCATCCCATCTTCTTGCTGATTCTTTTGTTCCAAAATTTATTTGGGGGTTCTGTTTTCTGGTTGTTTATGGATGCGTATGGGACAGTTGTAGCAATTTACTGCTTACTCCACCATCTTAGCTTCCAGAAATAGGACTCATCTAGTATTTTTATATCTGCCAAAATCTAGAACAAAACTTTTTATACAACAGGCTTTCATTTGGTGAATTAAAGATTACAACATTGTACCTTTAATTGTGTGTAGGTGCAGGGAACGTGTGTAGAGGGAATAGGTGAGTGGGTGAAGGTTGGCATATCACTGCAGTCAACCATCCATGTGGGAACAGATTCCTTTAGAGCAGATTTACTGTCATTCCAAATATTCAGGCAACTCATTGAGTTTCGAAGACTAGATCAATCTACCTGCTTTGTAATACGTACATACATACATACACACATATACATGTGTGTGTATATGTGTATGTAATTTCTCATTATCAATGTTAATATTTACCAATTATAGAAATTACATGGCTTGGCCATTCTATCTCCTTTAAATGTGATTGTTCTCTTTCCTCCTCATCACCATAAAACTAGAAATGTCAATAAGAGAGACAAACTTGAGATCTTAATATAGGAAACACATTTAATCCAATAGATAATACTGATATTTTTTGAGATGGGATGCATGACTCTAGAAGAGCATACATTATTTGATGAGAACAAGAATTTTCAAAGGTGGAAAAAGTAATGCTACATATTCAGAAAATATATCCTTATGAAGAAATCTATGAATCAGAAGGGAATTTACATGGCGGAAAGCATTTCTCTGAAAAGTAATGGGTAGAGAAACAAAAGTGATGATGTGATCACAGTATGCTACAGACCACCAGTAAAGAAAGATTACAGAGATGAAGATAAATCACCAGCCTGGCAGAGAGGCATAATGGACATCTGGCACATACACAGAAATCCTGGAATAGCATCTTTTCATATGGAGAACTTGTGAAACCTGTTTCAGGAAAATTGTGATAACTATTGGTGTGTGTGTGTGTGTGTGTGTGTGTTTCTTAAAATTTAATATATTATATTAAATTATCAAATATATTAAATTATTATGTTGTATATCAAATATATAATATATTAAATATATTATATTTTCAGATTATATATTTTAATAGCAATGCAGTATATTAATTTTTAAGAATATATAGACATATATTCTTAAAATCTAATTTGACTGATTAATTCCCTAGGAATAAACATTGCATTCTTTCAACAGCTCTTCCCCTTCTTTTATAGAAATTGTTTATTTTTTGTGTTTTAAGACTTACATTCATGGGGATTTATGCCACCTGGCCTCATTTTCCCTCTTTAGTTCTTAGAATTTAATGTATGCTTTCTTCAAATTCTTTGAAATCTGCCTTTGCCAAATCTATAGTATATCTCACGTTATGATTCACTTTCTTCTGTTCTGCAGGAAAATTTACGAATATATGTTATATGTCATATATATGTTATATATTATATATATGCTATATATATAGCAATATATATATGCTATATATATAGCAATATATATATGCTATATATATAGCTATACACACACACACACACACACACACACACACACATATATATATATATATATGTATGTATGTACGTATGTATGTATGTACATATAAATTCCTCCTTTATGGAGAGATCCAGAATAGGATTTCCTCTTGTTAGTCTCTGCTCCTTTGGAAGTCAAAAATTTATTAACTTCTCTGTTTTAAGCCAAAAGAGGGCTCTAGCAGATGTCCAGATCATTGAATTCTATCATCATGCCTTTGGGGTGAGAATTCTTTGTGGCAGAGGATTCTCTGCCTTTCCCAGAACCAGGCCTACTATTTGTCTTCTTTTAGATTCTAGGGCACATTTAATATCTTGGGAAAACTCCTCTCTATTGTCATTGACTTGAATTTCCACTAGTTATGATCTCTCCGTTGATGGAAGCAAGGATACATAACAGAGGATCAATAAGAACATTTGCCATGCCATCATCCCATGTACTGAAGTTTAGAAGGAGTTGAAGTGGTGAGGAAAGTTAAATACAACAAAGAAATGTAGTTAAACATAACCCTTTTTTTAGTTCTGTTGGGAAAAAAGTAAAAGAAAAAAGATAGGACCAGAGCATGGAGTGGAAGAGACTACATTAGTTAAAAAGAAAGAGCAGGAAAAATTGCTCAAATTTTAAATTGCTTCTTTGTTGTCTTCCAAGGAAAATCATCTTTGAACTGGAAACAATAAAAATAACTAATGGAGATTTTATGTTCAAGATGAGTAAGACAATAATAAGAGAGTGCCTAGTTGCCTTTTACAAGATCAAATCAACTGTTGATGGACTGTTACATGTGATTTCTGAAATACAATCTTTGATCTTGGAGAATGGAGAGAGATCAAACTATTAAAGAGGGGGGTGGTCTTAACTTGCAACAAAGTCTCTGCAAATTACAGGCTAGTGAATTTGACTTCAATTCTTTGTAAAATTCCAGAGCATATCATTAAGAAGATTGACTAGTGAATATTGCAAGGATCCAGCAAAAGATTTTCAAGAACAGGTTCCAACAGACCAAACTGAATTTCTTTTCTTTTCTTCCTTAAACATAGTTCTTGAACTTGTAGGTTAAGGGTTACCTAGATTTTTCAAAGTGTATGATAGGGTCCCTTATACTACTCTTAATGAAAAAATGGAGAGCTGTGGGCCAGATTAAGTGGATTCAGCAATGATAGTATGAGTAAACAAAGAGTAGTCATTAATGGTTTGATGACACTTTGCCAAGAAATTCCCAATGCTACTTTCCAGATAACTGTGATTGCCATTGGTCTATTTTTCCCCTTTATCAGTGACATGCATAAAGCCATAGATAACATTAATAAAATTTGAAACTGGCACTAATTGAGGTAGAAGTTTACACATTGGATAGAATAGTGAGAGTTCAATATATCTTCAGAAGCTAGAATATTGGACCAAATCTAACTAAATCAAACTTGATAAGCATTAATAGTCTTACATTTACATTAAACTCATAAGTAGGAGGATAAATCATTACATGATAGTTTGATTGGTTTGTTTTTGCTCTCATCCTTTCTTATAAATTTATTGACTTCTCTATTTTATCTCTTTGTGCCATAGGTTTATAGTCATGTTGAGGTCATTGGTAACACACACACACATACTTTCCATACAATACACAAATGTGAATACATATATGTATGCACACATATGTATTGTATGTGTATATACACACACGTGTATTGTTGCCTATTATATAATACACACATCTCTGTCTCTATCTCTGTCTTTTTCTGTCTCTTTCTCTATCACTGTCTCTCTCTCTTTCTCTCTCTCACTTTCTGTCTAGATAGATATAGATGTAATCTCCTAATATCAGTGTGTCTCTGTATGTATTTTATGTTCCTTACTTTGGACACATCCTCTTTGATTTTTTTTGGTGGACATAAAGCTCAGAACTGGACTGAAAAGCTATTCCAGCCTTCTCTCAAACCATGGGATATACTTTTCATTGTTCTACTCTGGTCCTAAGCAGTTTCTGAGGAGACAGGACTGACTTCAGGTATGTCTCAGTCACCTTTCCTTCAGCCCTAGTATATCCACACACACTGCCGATTTGCTTGATTTCCATCCCTGTTTCTCATTCTTTCCTCTGGCTGGCATAGGTCACCTTTTGAATTTTTTTTGTACATTTGGGGACCATATTGTATGTGTTGTGGGCAAAATATATAAAGATCTTGAGGTTTTCTAACCTATGAGCTGGCTACTCTAGACAAAAGGAAACTGTCACATGCACACACCCCTCCAAATCCTCACCACTCTTCATGAGACTGGGTAGAGTAATATTTGTTTATTGCAATAGGGTTGGGAAGAGGCAGGGTATCAGAATGTCTTCAGTGGGAGACAAATTCTTTTGAGGATTCCAAAGTCCATATCCTTTGGATGAATTTCCTCTCCCATCTTCGGATCCCCAAATATGAGTGAAACCCATTTGAGGAAAGGTCAATATGAATACATTACTGGTAGGTAACCTAATCATGAGGCTGTTACATTTTTGAACTTCTTATTTTCTTTTTCTGTGTATTCAGTTATGCCATCTATAAGGCATAATTGAGAGAGAGACAGAGAGACAGAGAGAGACAGAAAGAGAGAGAGAGAGAGAGAGAGAGAGAGAGAAAGAGAGCAAGAGAGAGAAAGGGAGAGAAAGAGGGAGGAAGGGAGGGAGGGGAGGGAAATGTAGAAACAAGTCTAGTCTTCCTTCTTGTTGGCTGTTTGATCCAAAAGTACAGAAAATATTTTGATTTTTTTCAAAAATCTGAATATTTTGGTGCATCACAAGTTCAACATGAATCAATACAGTAAAGTCCAATGAAGTTAATGTGACCTTGAACTGTATTAAAACAGTCCTATTATGCCATTGCATTATGTCATAATTTTCCTGGCCAAACCATATATAGTACGATGTTCAATTCTGCATGCCATATTTCAGGAAGATTACTAATTATCTAGAGAAGATCAAGCATATGGCAACCACTATAGTAAAGGGTCTTGATTTCATAGTTCATGAGAATAAGAAGAAGGAATTGGCATTATTTAGACTGGAATAAAGATGATTGAGTAGGAACTTAAGAGCTCTCTTCAAGTATATATAATCTTGTCATGTATAAGAGGCATTAAGACAGAAAAAGGGCAGAAGTAGTAAAGAGAGAAATTTAGACTTGATTCAAAGAAAAATAAATCCTAACAACAGCTATTCCAATATGTAATTGAAAACATCAGAGGGAGTGAGATTGTATTCGTTAGGACACCTTAAGTAAAGACTTGATTATTTGATTATTATATAAGGGCTCTTCTTCTCTTCTCCTCTTCTCTTCTCTGTTCTTCCCTTTCAGACATGGATTGGACCAGATGGTCGCTAAGAATTCAATTCTGTAATTGTAATTTTCAGAATCACAGTAGTGTGCATTAATTCCCTCCAGTCCCTCATTGCCTATTCATTTTTTAACTTGTTGTATTTTTGTTACATTCTCATCACTGTATTGAAATTATTTTGAAATTAATTATGACCCTTTGAATTTCTAAGTGTTAAGATATTTTTTTATTTCTCATTTTCCTTAATCACTCTGCAGTATTTGTTACTAACTTACAAGACAATGGACATTAATTGTTCTACCTTCCTGACAGCTCCTTTTATATTTTCTTTGTTGGCCTTTTAATTCTTCTTCTCTTGTGAAAACATGGAAGTCATGTAAAGTTGTTTTTTTGTTTTTTGGTTTTTTAATCCCCTTATCTTCTCTCTTTCTCCCTTGGTGTACCAGTATGTACATTTGCAATTCTTTTTTCTGAAGAAAATGATCACAATATTGGGGAAGTTTAGATAAATATCTTTCCATTGCCATCCTGAGGATATATCTACAAACAACAGACTCTACTGCTCTGTTGGCAAAGAAAAAAAAAAGAAAAAAAAATGATCATTTAAATTACATTGTTGTCCTTAAGAAATAAACCTCCTAAGAACAATTAGCAAAGAATCTCTAGTCTGAAAATGTTGCATCTTCCCACAGATGAAATTTGTGCTCTGAGGCATATTTATTTCACTTGTTAAGTGCTACTTGAACTAATAGCAATTTCTTAGGTGAAAGGAATTTTGATTCTTTTCTTATTTTTCCATTATAAAGATTTGGCATGTCATCAATTGGCATATCCTACCACATTGTGCTGAATTGTTTTAATGGTTTTCTGTTCAAAAGATATAAGGATGCTTTTGTCTATAAAATAAATCATCAGCTCAGATTGTGATGTTTCCAAGAGAAGTGAAGTTGATTACCTGGCACCAGTCCTTCATCAAAGACACTGCAGAAGTAAAAAGAAGTAAGGAAACTGAAGGACACTGAAACCCAGGGGAAATAAATAAATATAATTGCTGTAGAATAGAGGCAAAAAATGAAATGATATTTCTTCTTCAAAAAACCTGGGTAATTTTGAGTTGTGAAAGATAGCACTTATTCCAAATGGCTGGGGGTTCTGGGAGTAAAAATAAAAGATAATCAAGGATCATCCTCTTTCATATATGCCAGCTTTCTCCACCTTTCTTCAAAGATCATTTGAAATCCCATTTTCATTATGGATTTTGTCATTAAAATGAAGGTAAGTTGTGGAATACCATCTGCTTTTACTCTAACATATTTTGGAGTATCTCTAAACCCTTTACTAACTTAGGGAACTTATGATTTAGGTGACAAGAGTTTAACTTTTGCATTTTTAAATATGATGGAGTAAGGTCATACATTCAGAAAAGAGAAAAACATTGTTAAGAGACAAATTTAATTATTTTATAATGTATGCATTTGGAGAAAGTGAAATTGAAATCAATTTTAATTATTTTTTTAAGTTAGAGTTTTTAACTATGGAAATAATTTCATAAACTTTGAAATGCAAGTCAGTCAGTTAGGATTCTTTAAGTGCTTATTATGTGCCAGGCACTGTTCTAAGCACTGATTATATAAAGAAAGCCAAAAAATCTCTGTTCTCAAGGAACTAATATTCTAATTGGTGGAGCCAACATAAAAATAATTGTACATAGACAAGATATATACAATGGAAGGGAGTCTCAGAGGTTAAGGGATTATTAATTGGGAGAGGAATGATTACCAGGAAAGGCATCCTACAGAAGATGACATTATAATTTTATAATTCTTATCAGATATTAATCCAGATGAAACCTTCAGCCTTATTTTATACAAATAATTACATACACATATGCATGCCTACGTACAGACATACATATGTGCATACTTAGTTGATATGAAAATTTTATATGATTATATTCCCATAAATGAAGATGTGCTATATGTGTGCAAATGTGTCTGTATAGTATTATATTCATATTTGTGTGTTTTATGTATATATGACTATATGTGTTTTTCTATGGCTAATTGAGAAGGAGAATTGGGAGATTTATTTCATTTTTTCCTTTCTTCTTTAAAATCACTTGCAGAAAATATTATAGGGCTTGATTTGCTTCATCAAGGAAGTAACTCTGGGCAATAACTTCAGTCTAAATATTTAATCTATTGAGTAAATTGAATTCCTTTTCTTGCATGGTTGTAAGTAAAGACCTGTGATCACTTCCTCCAGAATTATGATCTACTCCATCAAAATGCAGCAGAGAAAGAAAAAGGTTGCAGTATTCCAATGAGTAGGGTATTTAGGCAAGAGTCTAATTGTATAAATTGATGTATATTGAGCCCTTAAGACAAAGAGAGTGGGTGTTTTCATCCGCAAATGTGATAGAACTAATAAATAGAGAGAATCAGCTCTCTGAGAGGCAGAAAGTCTGGTGCTACTACAGAGCGTATTCACCTTCTAGTGTTAAAATCGAGAACATAACCATTCAGTTATGTGAGACTGTAAATATTGAATCCTCATTAATGAATAGGATTAAGCAGATAGGCAGTGGTTCACTTTTGAAGTTAAATACAGGATTCCTATGTGGAATCTGATAACTTTACCTCAAGAGGCATATGGGGCAGGAAAATCAGTGGAATCAAGAAAAAAAAATGAGTAAGAACCTATGTATGACTATTAAAGAAATAAAATTAAAAAAAAAACAGAGATCCTTTATTAGTCAATTTAAATCCAGTAAACTTTGAGTTCTGGAAAGTGTGGATATAATACTTAAATGGGCAAGTTGTGAGAAATAAGGAAATCATCCTTATACTTCATGTGGTTGAATCACCTGTGGTTTCATTTCCATGAAATTACTTTTGGATTAAGCCTACTCCCCAGTAGCTTCTATGTTCCTTAAAATGTATGATTCAAAGTAAGATCAAAAATAATATAACCTTTTTTTAAATTTGAGTTAGAACCTGATTAACTAATATTCATTAAAACCCAACTTAAGTAACTACTTTATTCCATTCATTATCATGCCAGAGACCTGGGAAAATTAAAGTATATTCAAATATTTAATTTTTAACAGCTGGTCTTCCAAATTTTGAGAATAATAACCCCTTCACTTAACCCTTACACCACTTTTTCACTGTTCATGATCATGAAAATTAAATAAGGATAGATTAAGCAGTGGTTGATGGAGTTTAGGTATAGAAGAGTCTCTTGATTATTCTCTCCCTTTCCTCAAAGGCTGGTCAAAATTTTAATATGATGATCTAAACTAATGTGAAGTGCTGGTACTTTGATTCAAAATCTAATCCTAAGCTTTCAGAAAACCTGAACATTTCTGTTTGAAAGCAAATATTATTGCTTCTGCTCTATTTTTAAAGTATAGCTGGAATGTCATCTGATATGCTGTATGATGGATAGATTTAAAGACTGGGAAATTAATCTTTTTCTCTCACATGATTAAAAACAATCTTACTACTATGCTACAGAGAATACACACAAACATACATATGTGAAGACCTTTCAAAAATTGTCTAGTGATTTGGGGATTTTGAAAGTAAAGTCAAAATACTAAATCACAGGTCTAATCCTTAATTCTATTGTCTGCAATTCTTTTTATGAAGGTCAAGATTAGAGGAACTGGCAATTAGGAATGATTCAGCCTTCAGTTTCTCAATAAATTTAAGAAGAATATGCTCCATCATATAATATCATTTATAACTGGAAGAAATATGTTTTTTTTTTAATTAACAGATGAGAATAGTGTGGACCACAAAAGCTAAGTGACTTCCCCAAAGTGCCACAATTAGTAAGATACAGAGCCAATGCTGGAAACCTAGTTACCTGGTTTTGGCTTCCAGTTTAGTGAAATGTTAGACTTCTATGACACTGCTGAATTTATCTCAACATATTGCATCTGTGGTGGAGGACCATGTCAAAAAGAACTAAATTAATAATGGTTCCTTTTATAGAACATTTTATACTTTACCAAGTACTTTCCTCACAACTGACTTTCAAGGTAATTTGCGCCAATATTATTTCCATTTTAAAGATAAGACAAATCAAGTGATGAAAATTAAATGATGTACTCATGGCTACACAACTAGAAAGTGGCAAAGCCAGGATTCAAACTCAAGTCTTATATGCCTAGTCAGATCATATGTTTTATACTACACTGTATATGACTGCTCTTTTAAAAATAGATTTTCAAAGGAGAGACAATCTTTTTCTACAGGAGGACTACATTTTTAATAACAGTAACTATTACTCTCTCCAAAGGACAATAACTATACTATTATTCTCTTTTGATTGAGAAAATACATTATGACAACTTCTACTGTAACTTATCCTGTTTAAATGAATTTGTAGGTTATTATTCATTATGTGACTTGGAAAAATAGTAGAGTAGATGTGTTCAAGATACAATTTGTTCAATCTACAGGGGGGAATAGTTACTTATTTTTTGTAGTGTCTGATATTGCATATTTTGTTGAAATTAAGTAAACATTAAAGTAGCATATAGATTCCAGGACTCCACAACCACTCCAAAGTTCTGTGTCCCACCAGTTAGGAACCACTGATGTAGCACAAAACATACAAAATAACCTAACCCAATGTTAAAAATTAATCAGTAAATGAAAAACAGTTTTAGACCTCTTTAAAAAAAACAACAGGATTTATAATGCAGACACATTTTATTTACAGAAAGTGAAAGGAAAACAAAGATCCTTGTCCATTCAGCACCTCCCTCTGATTTAAATGAGAAAGGCATTTCACACAATGTGTGTGTACAGTCCATGACTTGAGGGACATTAACAGTGCTAATGAAAATTGAAATCCTATGAAAAAGTCCTAAGAGGCACCAGGTTTCTTTTTGATCCACTCAGTACTGATTCCCAAGAAGCAACAGAGAACCTTAGAGAAAGTGGGGCAAGGTTCAGACACATTGGTCAACCTGCCTCACCTTGTTGACACCTCATAAAGAAGAATGAGCTCTTGGCATTTGTGGTTTTCCCAGTTGGTGATATTTGAATTATTTCTTTTCCTTTTAAATTCAAATATGTTCTCCAGAACCCCCCAAGGCTTCCTAGAATTTTATTAAGAATTCCAAGTCAAGCAATTCCAATTCCAAGCAATAATTTTCAGCCACCAGAACCTCAGCTAATAATTCCATATTTTAATGAATAAATGAATATAGCTGCAGGGCACTTTTGCTTGTAAGAAGCTAAAGCAATTTACCCCTCATATAGTTCAGACATTGTCTACTCAAGAAAAAGCCAGGATTTCCCTGCTGGCAAATGATGCTTCCACTTTAACCAAGTTCTACCTAAAGGTCATATGCTAAATGTCTATTGTTATGGTCATTGTATTTTGTATTTTGTGAGGGCTTTTTTAAAATTGTTTTTAAGTAGCTTTTTTTTTCATTTTACACATCTTTTAGTTTGTAGGAATCCAAAGCCTTGTTGGTGTTTAAAGTTAACCTTGGGAGACAGCATCTTATGTTTTTTTTCTGCTTACTCTTCTCACAACTCTATATTTGATATTTTCCCTCCAATATTGTCTTCATTCTACTCTTTACATGTCTTATGGATGTGAAATCATTTATGTGGTTGAATGTTCATATTGGAATATGAATTTCTAGAAGGCAGAAAGAGTGGGTGGTTATTTTATTTGCTTTCTTTTGTATTTCTAGAATCTCGAATATATAAATGCAGGTTGACTGACTTCCAACAGAAATAGATATATAAATGTGTGCACATGTGTACAAATATATATCTGTATGTGTATAAATACACATATGCCTATATTTATTTATTTTCCTTAAATATTGTCTGTACACATATGTGCATATATACATGCATGTTCCATACATAATTATCTTTTTTCAAAAAATTATAAATTTTACCACTGCTCCATGTAAATCATTTCAGTCAATTCTCAGTGATTCCACTCCCCTTCACCTATATACCCTGATGTGCAGTAAAAACAAAGGACATTCTTACATTAGCTATGCAAATCACCTACTTTCCAACAATCCTTCTTTTTGGTTAATTAATCTTACATGCTCCATAATCATTTAGGAGGTGGCTATGAGGGTAAAGAAGGAAGATGACCTTCTAATAGTATTAGAAATATAATATTCTCACCCTCATATGTGAAGGTAATATACAGTAGATTCCAAAGTTTCAAATGCCTTGTCATGATATCTCCAATGAAATACTGTATCAATGTCAACATGGTACAATATTTCACATAATAAAACACCCTTATTTAATGAGAAGGTTTTCTCTTTCTGAAATGTTAAGATAGTCCTCCTAAAGCAACTCATTGTGCAAGAAAAGTTATACTGGAACTTGAATCTATTTGTATAATTGAGACTCTAGAGAAGTGAATTTCACTTTCTCTCAAACATGAGTAGGTATTTTTTTAAGAAAAGTGATCTTCACTTTCCAACCTAGAAAACTAATCTCATAACAGTAATTTGTTTGTACAAACCTTTACCTACCTTTCCCCTTTGCAAACTTACTGCACAAGATTTCCCTTTACCTACACCATATTCCAGCCAAAGTGGTCTTCTTACTGTTCCTGAAAGACCATCTTACTCCACTTATGTTCATACCTTTGTCCACTCTGTCCTATAGGCCTAGAATTAACTATCTCTTTTTTTCTGCCTCTTACCATCCTAGATTCCTTCGAAATTCAGCTAAAGTATTGCTATTAGAAATAGCTGGTGGCATGATAGAGTGCTAGAACTTAATTCCGGAAACCTTGAGTTCAAAATTGACCTCAGATACTTCAAAGATCTTTGACCCTAGGAAGTCAGTTGACCTCTGTTTCTTTACCTGGAAAAAGGGGATAATGAAATGATGCACCTACCTCTGTGAGTTGCTGTGAGTTACTGTGAGTCTCAAGTAATATAATAGTTTAAGAAACATGAAGCACCTAGTAGCAGTATATAAATATGTGCCCCTTCCCCTTCACCCTATTATCCTTCTATGCGAGGTCTTTCTTCATCCTTCCAGTTCTTACTGACTCTCCTCAAATATATATACACATGCACACATTTGCTTTATACATACTTTGTACATACTTATACCTCCACAAGTCTTTTTTTCCTGATAAAATGTGAGCTGTTTCATAACCCCATATCCTTGCACTTAGTAGGTACTTATAACAATCATCAGTTGATTGATTTTAAAAGTATTTTCAAATATTTTCTTACCACGTTGGAGTCTTAAAACAAAACTTTGGAATAAGTTAGGTCAAACATCTCCATTTGACAAAGAGAAATGATTCATTACAAAGCTGTAGTGACTTATCCAAAGCCAAAAGACGAATCAATGGCAACGTTTGCATGAAATCCTTCCTCTTCTGAACACTGCCACTACAATATTTTTTTCTATGGTGCTACACAGGCCCAAGCCACAGCTATTCCAAGAGAGGACTCAGTCTCCCAAATCTAGACATTATAATTCAATTACTTTATGCACTTTATGGACATTACATTGCTAATCTTGATCCAGCTGCCCTGAAATTAAAAGTCAATTCACTGCATAGCAGGAACCTCAAGGCTCCCACTATTTTAGAGAATTTAATGGTTGCCAGATTGAAAGAGAAGAAAAAAAAGAACATCCATTTATGGAGAAAGAACATCTATGCCAAATGACAATATACTGTCCATTGACTAAGATGCCAGTACTGAAGTGCATAAATAAAATATGTGGGTTTTGTTGCCATTATTGCTTTTTTAACAGTGGCAATCGATTGTACTGATATATTTGAAATCTCTCATTTCATGTTTGGCCAGAGTGAATCATACTGTCTATTCCCAGGAAACATGGTGAACTTATTTGTTTTTTTCTTTGAATGAAACTATATAATTTTGCCCTTGTTGATACCATGGTTTATCTGAGCTACTCTTGCCTGGAATTATTTCAGTTGTTTCCCAGGGTTGGCCCATTAGCTCCCTCTGCTGAATTTTTACTGTCTTCACTTCTGCTCTCAGAAAAACCTTGCCTCTGTGAAGTGACAAAGGCTGTCATTTCTCCACTGTCTCTGAAATCAGCTAATAGAACTTTAGTTACTTAAGGAATTTGTACTACTATTCATTAGTAGAAAAATAATTTCCTTTCCTGCTCCTTCTATCTTTTGACTATCACTAAGGACAAACTTGCTCCTGATGGCTTGGTCCTCCTTTCCAACACTGGTCTCACTTTCACTCACTGGTCAAAGACTTGGAATACTGATTCCTCCCCATGACTATTCCCAGTTTCTCCCTTGACCACAATAACTCAGTAAGCTTCCCTATTTGTGATTCACTCAAGCCATATGTACCACTCAACCAAAATTATGTTAGCTCTTGTCTATCAACTTCCAGAATACTCCCCTTTTTTCCTAAAAGAGGTCAGAATTTGGCTCACAGCTTTTCTTCTTCAATTCCTGCTCTCATAAAAGTGAACTTCAACATACATGTTGATATTCCCTCAAACTCTAATCTCATGGTTCTTCAGCTTACTCTGTCACATGCTATGCTTCTCCATATCATCTTCAACCTCATCCTTGCACAAAGATATCCTTGATCCTGCTATCACCTATAAATGTACCACTTCCATGTTGATGGCTTCTAAAATTCCATAATCTGATCACAGTCTATTGCCATTCCACCTTTTCCTCTACCTTGCAACAGCAAAACTGGTTTATCTTCCTTATCCTGATCTCCAATCACTCAACTCTCAGTTCTTTCTTGTCCCATCACTTTCATAATAGCAACACTCTCTTCCTTTTTCCCATCTTGATAGGTTGGTGAATCAGCTTGTAGTATCAATACTGTTCTTTAATCTTGAATCTCTTAGCCCATTTTTGTATTGTTGATCTTGTCCTGCCTGGTTTCAGTCTAAGATCGCCAATATCTACTGATTTTGATCCTACACATCCTGGAACCCTGTTGACCAAATTCAATATAAGTTTATGTTGCATAACCACACCTGGTCCCTCAATGTTGTAAAGCAATCCTTTTAAATCTCCAAAATTAACTCATTATTCTACTCACTGAGATGGCTATTTAAAATCTTTTCATCTCTCTTCAAGTCATTGATGGCTCAGTCCACCCTCTGAACTGAGAATCTTGCCACATATTTTCCTAGAAAAAAATGATGACATTCATTGAGAGATCCCTCTTGCTCCTCCTCATTTCACATTACCCTTAATATCCCATATCCACATCTCACAATTCACATTCACCCTTATTTCACATAGCCTTCTGCATTACCTATTCCTTCTTCCTTGTCTCGTATAATGAAGCAACCCTTGTCCTAGCAAGGTAAACATGTCAAAGTGATCCCATTCCATCATGTCTTCTCCATCAGGTTGTCTCCTCTGTCTTCCCTGATATCTTACTTTTCTTCAATATCTCCCTTTCTACTGGCTGCTTTGCTATACACATGTCCTTTGCTCCCCAATCTCAAAATGCCTAACTCATCCATGTTTACTATCATCCTACATTTCTTCCCTCTTTTTGTGGCTCTTTTCTCTTTGAGAAAGCTTTATAGTTGTTTTCATTTCATTTCTTCTCTCTCTTTTCTTAAATCGCTATAGTCTAATTTCCAGACACATCATTAAACCAAAGACTACTCCCTCCAAGGTTGACAATGATATTTCAATTACAAAATCCCATGACCTAGCTCAATCCTCATCTTCTCACAAACTTTGGCACTTCCCCTCTTCTCAATATCTTCTCTTCAGGTTTAGGGATACTACACTGGCCTGGTTCTCCTCTCTGTCTTACCACTCCTCAGCTTTCTTTTTTTATTTTTTGGATCTTCATCAAGTTATGTCTACTAACCATGTGTATCCTGCAGAGCTCTGTTCTTATCATCCTTCTCATTCCACTTGCCCATCCCAGCATTCACCTTGATCACCTTATGTCTGCATTATTGCAATAGCATGTTGATTGGTATCCCTAAATCAATTCTTTTCCCAGTCTATCATTAATTCAGCTGTCAAAATGCTTCCCACAGCACAAGTCTACCTATTTCCCCACCACATTTAACCTATCCCCCAGGACGCATACACACACACACACACACACACACACACACACACACACACACACACACACTCATACAATACTAGTGAGTCCATATCACCTCCAGGATCAAATAGACAATTATCTTTTGGCATTGGAAGCATATGATAATGTTCCAACTCCTACCTTTTGTGTCTTTTTACATCTTACCCATCTTCATGTATTCTGGGACCAGTGATGGGAGTATTTGCTATGATTCACACACAACATTCAATCTCTTGACTTCCACTGTTTTCATTGGTTGACCCCATGCCTAGAATACTCTTTCCTCCTCTCTGCATTACTTGAATTCCTTGTAATCCAGCTAAAATCCATTTATAGTAGGCATTTCTTGAGCTCCTTTAATTCTGTTGCCTATCTATCATCTGCTGATCATATCCAGCTTATCCTTTATATACTGTTCTTAGTACATAATTATTTTCATGTTGTTGTCCCTATTAGACTGAGAGCTCATTGATTGTAGTGACTATTTATATATATATAATATTATGTACATATGCTATTATATGTATATATATTATATTATATATGTATATGTACACATACACACATATGTACACACACACACACACACACATATATATAATTTTTTTCCTTTTGTTTTTATCTCAAGAAAATAGCCTGATACTTAATAGGTTGATTCACTGACTCAAAAGATTGATTATTTATTTGCATACTCCTTGAACAGCTATAGATTGTAAATGCCTACGTGGTTTTATTCAATTGATTGCTATGCCCAAAATATTCATCACTTGATCAGTAGTCATATTTCTTGGTAACGCTATAAGGCTATTTTCTTTCACCAGTAAAGCTGATATTCAATGCCTTTCTAAATTGGCAGGGATTTCCAGAGTTTTAGCATAACCTCCAGCAATTTATGGTCATTTTCTCACCATGATAAGGTAGTATAGTACTAGAGTGGAAGGAAAGATGGACTGGGGGGGGGGGAATGGCAGAATGGTATAGAGTAATCCTTCTATGGCACCCCGCCCAAAAAAAACCCTCCAAAGAGATTTATTAAAAAAAAATAATATATCCTATTGTTGAAGTCAAGAATCACAATTACTATCACTTTTCCAGGCCAGATCAGCATGGGAAAAAATGATAGAGTGATTTGTGGATATAATGGATGGGGTCTAGCTGTGAAGTCTATATTGATAAAGGGAGAACCTGTGTACTAGGGAAAGAGGAGGTCCCAGAGCCATACCTGGACAATTAAATGGGGATTTATTCCATCTTACACTTTTGTCATAAATCTTGGTCACTGATGTCTGGTGAACTTGGCAGATATTCAGGGTGAGAGTGGTCACAGATTTAGGCAGTATGACAAGAGAGAAGCATGTTCAGAAGCAAGCAAAAAGTGTAACTCAGACCACAGGAGTATTTTAAGGTCTCAGTTCCCGACTCTAGCCCAGTCTGAAATGAGAAGAATAAGAACTAGAGCAGGAATGCCAGAAAAAGAAAAAGAAGAACCTGCATTTCTGTCATTTTGAATCATCAGAGCTTCCCAGCTGACTGAAGTGGCTGATTTTAGTAATTCTTTAATGCTGCTCAGAAACAAAACAATGGAACCACTAAGGTGAAAAGGAAATTAAAAATAGAAATGTACAAGAAGAAAATGATCCCAAAACATATATAAGCAAAACCACTGGGGGGGGGGGGAGGAAGGAGTATATTGGGGATACTCAAACAAGATTATTAGAAGAGATAACATAAAATTGTTGTTTGATGAATTAAAAAGCAATTTTTAGAGGAAATGAGAAGGCTAGAAAAAATTGGAAAAGAAATGAGAGCTATAGAAGAAAGAATTGAAAAAGAAATCAACATTTTGCTGCAAGTGATAGAAGCCTTGACCCATCAACAAATTCCCTGAAAATTAGAATGTAAATTACAAACTACTTACTCCATGTGACAATAAAAAACCTTAAAACCATAACAAGAGACTGAAAAAAGTTGTAGAAAATTCAAGGTATATCATTAAAAAAACCAACAGCAACCAACTGGAAAATGGATAAAGAGAGAAAAGAATAAGGAACACTGGATGATCTGAATGCCATGCCTACAATAAGAAATGAGACATTATATTTCAAGAAGTACTTAAAGGAAAGCTGCCCGTGTATTTTAGAATCAGAAGGCAAAGTAATAACAGAAAAAATCCACCTGTCACATTCTGGAAGAAGCTCTCAAGTAAAAAGTCCTAGGAACATAATAGCAAAATTTCAGCTTCCACAACAAAGAGGAATGTTACTGGTAACCAGAAAGAAAAAAAACAAAACAAAACATCTGGTGCTGGGGAGCCAGAATCTGAATCACATAAGACTTAGCAACCACTACATTAAAGGAACTAGGAGCTTATAATGCTATATTTAAAAAGGAGAAAGATATTAGCTTATAGTCAAGAGTAACTCATCTGGAAAAAAAAAAACTAAGTATAATGATACAGGGAGAAAAATAGAGACCTTCCTAATGAAAAGGTCAGACCTGTATAGAAACTTCAAAGTTCCAACACAAGACTGAAGAGAAAGATAAAAAAGCAAACATGAATAAGCCGTAAGGGACTAAACATTGTAGAACTACTCGTATTCAAAAATCGGTAGGTGATAAGATCATTAATGATTATACAGTGATTCTAATTAGATCAGGACTTGGGAGTGGTTCTGTTAGCCCTTGTTGATCTTAACAAAAAAGTGAAAAGAGAGGAGGAGGAATGAAATTGGAGGAGGGCAAGGAAACTTCCTCTGCTTAGGGGAAGTTATCTCACATATTCAGGAAGTATAAATAGATATCTATATAAAGAATGGGATATGGAGTTGGGTTAACAGCAGTTACTGACACTTGATCATTCTCCTAAATGAATATAGATGAGTGGATAAAGAAATACATTTTTCACAAGAAGTAAATAGGAGAAAAAGGGGACAATGAAGGAAGATTTGCAAGGATGATCAATAGAGAAGGAGATTAATCATAAACAAAATTCCAAGTAAATGCCATAAAATTAAAAAGGACAAACAGAGCTCCAAAGAATAGATTTCAGACAACACCCTCACCCATTTCCTTCACAGAGATGTGAGGTTCAGGGTGTGATAAATTGAACGTATTTTCAGATTTTTTGATATGGTAATCAATGTTACTGAATTTTTCTCTTTTTTGTTTTCTTCTTTTCCCTTTAAAATATTTGCTATATGGGATGGCTCTTGGGGATTGGGGTAAGGCTAACTAAGATGTAAATACTAGGTGATAAAAAATGATATAAAAAACCTTTTTATTTTTGAAGAACTTGATATATATTTTGGTACTATGCTAAGGAGTAGGATTTTTTTTCTTTTTTAAGGTGAAAACATAGTCCCTGTGCTAATTTACCACATTCTAATGGACAAGACAGAATGCAAATGAGTATGCATACAACATTTATGCAGAGTACATAGAAAGCATATATGGATAGATAGGTACATAACAGACAGACAGATAAATATGTTTATTTCCTTGCCATACATTAACACTACTGAATGCCCTATTTGTGTATGGTACATGCATATCCGTATATGCATGTGTGTATATGTGTGTTACACACACAAATGGTTGTTGTTTTTGAATTGTTTCTATTGAGTGTGACTCTTCTCGACCCCATTTGGGGTTTTCTTGGCAAAGATACTGGAGTGGTTTGCCATTCCCTTCTCCAGCTCATTTTACAGATGAGGAAACTGAGGCAAAGAGATTTAAGTGACTCACTCATGGTCATACAAGTAGTTATTGTCTGAGGTAAGATTTAAAATCAGGTCTTCCTGACTGTAGGCCCAGTACTCCATCCACTGTACCAATTAGCTGCCCAGATAGAGAAAGAGAAAGAGAGAGAGAGAGAGACAGAGACAGAGACAGAAACAGAGAGAGAGACAGACACAGAGAGAGATGTTTATGTATATATGCATGTGTTTGTGTGTATGTGTGTGTGTGTGTGTGTATGTGTGAAGACAAACGCATATACTAATGGAGATGTTATTTATAAACACCAACATATTGTATTAGCAAGATCTAAGTCATGGTAGTGAACCTGCAGCCTTAAGGCCCCATATGGTCCTCTAGGTCATTGGGGGCAGCCCTTTGACTAAATCTAAACTTCACAGGAAAAAAATCCTCATAATAAAAAGGGATTCTGTGAAATTTGGATTCAGTCAAAGAACCACACTTGAGGACCTAGAGGGTCACAAGTGGCCTTGAAACTGCAGGTTCCCTACCCCTGACCTAAGGTTAGCTAGGCTTCATGCCCAGGCTTGTAGGATCCAGTGATAGCAAGTACCATAAATATACCAGGGTTATTGAATGATCCTGAAAATAAAAATGTAAAAAAGAAATTGATGTCCAAATGCATTAAAAAAAAAAAACAAACAAACAGAGGTTCTTATAGCGAGGCTTCATTAAAGGTATATCCCCCCTGTGCAAAGTATAAAAAGTATGGGAACAAGGGATAAGGTACAGAGAAGTGACTTTTCTAGAGTTGCTTTCCTGGTGCTCATGTGCCCTGCTCCTTTCTAACAAAACCCACCTCTGCTATCTACCTGTGCTTATGAAGTTTATTCTATAAAAGCTTCCCATGAACAGTTCTTCCTTCAGGTCTTTCATGCTCAGGACCTTTAGAACCTTTCTAGCCACTTCTAAATAAATGAAACATTTTTTTTTCTTTTTCTGCAAAAAATAGCTTTTGTTGATGATGAAAAGTGCAGCCCCCTAAATTTCCCATTTTTCCACAAAGTCAAAGCATTCTGAAGGTTTTCACAAGCACTGTGAATAACTATATTTATCTTTCCTCTAAATGTAGAATAATGGGTATCATTTTAAACTTAGGTCTTATCACAGATAGCTCAAAATATTGAGTACGACTATGTTCAAAATAACACCTTTAATTTAGATATTAATTTTTATTATATTTGTCCTTTCAAGTCTAGCTCCCTATTCTTTCAATTAAAAAAACCTAAAAAATATAAATAGAGAAGCAGATTTTGAATTTTAAAGATTATAGAAGTAACACTTGTACCTAAAAACAGATCACTTATTTTCAAATTTTAAATTAAGCACTTGAAATATCACCTAAGCATTTTAAGTCAATTGTTACTTAATGACAAATTTTAAACTGTTGGTAGGATTGTTTGTGACAATGGCATTTTTTTTTTCAAACAGGGAATTTAATAGTATGGAAGAGGAAAATCTCACAAAGTAGGTTTTGTTTTCCAATTTCAATTTTTGCTGATGTACTTGCAATTTTCTGAAATTGGAGATACAGAATCCTACCAAAGGGAAAACTATAAAGCTATGAAATTAGTCAACTTAGATTTGATTTTATAAAGTATAATAAAATGTTTTTGGAATGCTTAATATTTTTTTTTATTATTTGCTACTGATATCCAAACTATTACAGAAAGAGGAACTGCCTTATATAAATAATCAACAACCACCTGTGTATACTAAAAGATGTGTGGCAAGAAAAATACTGTCAGGAAGGTCTCTGCATTGGTTAGACTATTACTAGGTCTTTTCCTCAAGTGTTATTAAAACTTTCCTTGAGATTTGATTATGTTACGGACAAAATTTTGGTTTCCTGGTCATGCTAGAGAATAAATGATGTTGGAACAAATGAACTCAAAGTTCATCAGATTTGGTAGATATCTTTGTCACCCCAAATTGGGAAGGGGAGAGGGTATATCTACTTGAATTTAGTCCTATATCTTTTATAAATATAATATTTATATAAATATAAATATTTATAAATATTATAAGCTTTTATCTTTTATCTTTCTACACTCTAGCTAAGTGCAACTCCTTTTTAAGGCTATTAGATAATCTGTGAGTATGTTCTTTTATTCAAGTTCAGAAACTGACACTGAAGACTCATCTAAATAAAGCCTGGCCATTCCATGATTCAATTAAGAAAGGAGTTTGAAATTGCCATCAAATGTACCATCAGTTGGAAACAGGGTTTTTATATACTTTAAATGACATTGCCTTAAATTTTCCATACTTTTGTACTTATTTCTCTGTAAATAATTCTCTTCTTCTTCCAGTAATTTATAAACTTCTAAAGATCTGTGACATTTTTGTCTTTGTATTCTCAGGGCTTCTCCCTATTCCTTGAACAAAGTAGATGCTTAATAAGTATGTGCTGAATTAAATTGAGCAGAGTTGGCCTCAGTTAAATTGAATATAGATGATTTATATGGAGGAGTTCAAGGAACACAGTTCAGAATCAGAAAATCAAAATCTGAGTCTTTTCTCAATTACTTCTGTAACTGTGATCAAGTTAACTTCACTGAGACATAGTTAGCTCATCTGTAATTTAAGGAAAAAGTTTACATTTTAAACCCCATCATGTTGCTACAAGAAAAATGTCACAAACTGAGCACTTTAAAAAAATGATTGTGCATACCTACGTGGCGCAGTGAATAGAGTTCTGGGTCTAGAGTCAGGAAGATTTGAGTAAAAATCAAGCCTCAAGCTAATATTATCTGCGTGACTTTGGGCAAGTTTCTTAACTTCTGTGTACCTCAGTTTCTCCAAATGTAAAATTAGTATAATAAAAGTACCTAACTCCCATGATTGCTTTGAGGATCAAATGAGATATTTGTAAAGTGATTAACACATAATAGGTATTATATAAATGCTAAATATTATTATTATGAGTATTAATATAAAACTGTTTTTCTGGTTCTTCACATACATGTGTATGATGAACAGCAATTGCATTTGTCAATAAGAAAATTAGCAAATTCATGTGCTAACAGCAGTTGTCAATGTGAGGTGAGTTTTACTTGTGTATTTGTTCTTATTTCCTCTTCACAAAAGGCAAGAGGAAAAAAAATATTTTTAGCTCAAACTTTTCTTATGTACTAGGGAGTAAAAGGGGTAGAACCTTCCTTTTGGCTCAGAATTCTAATCAGTGATCTGATTAGAGATGAGCAATTGGCCTTAAGCACCACTGGCCTTAGTCATAATTTTTTTTTCCTGCTATGTACAACTTGCTATTCTTTGTGTGTGTGTGTGTGTGTGTTTCTGTGTATATACATATATGCATAATGTATGTGTGTAGATATATATATACATATGCATATAGGTGTGTATATATACATATACATAATACACACATATGCAAAATCATTCTATACATACTTATATTTATTAGTTCTTTTTCTGAATGTAGACAATGTCTTCCTTCATGTCCTTTGTAGTTAATTTGGGTATTTATAACGGTGGAAATAACTTATTTGCTCAAAGTTGTTCTTAAATCAGCATTGCTATTACTGTATACAGTGTTCCCTTGGTTCACTCATTTTATGTTTCCTTGTTTCATGTAAGTCTGCCCATGTTTTTCTAAGATATCACATTCATCATTTCTTATAGCACAGTAATATTCCATCATAATCATATACCACAACATATTCAGCCATTCCCTAACAGATAACACTCTCACAATTTGCCACCCCAAAAAGAGCTGTTACAAACATTATAGAACATATAAGTTCTTCTCCTTTTCCCCTAATTATTATTGAAAACAGGTTTAGTAATAGTATTTCTGGGTCAAAGGGTGTAGGGTGTTTAATAACTCTTCAGGCATAATTCTAGACTGATCCCCAAAATGGTTAGATCTTTCACAATTCCACCAACAATGAACTACTGTCCTAATTTTTCCACTTCCCCTCCAACATTTGTCAATTTCCCCTTCAATCCTTTTAGCCAAGTTGATAGGTATAAAATGATATCTCAAAGTTGTTTTAATTTGCATTTCTCTAATTGGTCAAGATTTAGAGCATTTTATATGACTGAATTATTTTGATTTTTGATATAAAAACAGCTTGTCCATATCTTTTGAATATTTATCAATTGGACAATGACTCATTCCTATAGATTTGACAAAGTTTTTTTTTTTATGCTTTTGAGACCTTTATCTAAGAAACTGTCTGTATTTTCCCCCCAGATTTCTTGCTTTCCTTTTGATCTTGACTACATTTGTTTTATTGGTATAAAACACTTTTTAATTTAATATAATCAAAATTATCCATTTTATACCTCACATTGCTCTCTAGCTTTTACTTTTTCGTAAACTATGCACTCATCTATAAGTCTCATAAGTAATATAGTCCATGTTCATTTATTTTTCTTGTAATTTTTATCTTTATATTTAGGTCATGTATTCATTTTGATATTATCTTGGTAAATGGAGTAAGATATTGGTTAATGCCTAATTTTTGCCATATTACTTTCCTGTTTTCCCAATTAATGAATTCATATCCCAAAATCTTAAATCCTTACACTTGTAGAATAAAAGTTTACTATATTTATTTGCTACAGTAAATTGTATATCTCTTCTATTCCTTTGATCTACTTTTCTACTTTTAGCCAGAACCTGATAGTTTCGATAACTACTGCCTTATAATGTAGTTTAAGATCTGGTACTGCTAAACCTCTGTCCTTTACATTTCTTTTCATTAGTTCCTTTGATTTATTTGACTTTTTGCTTTCCTGATGCACATTTTTTTTTTCTAATTCAGTAAAAAAAATTGTGATGGCATTGAAAATAAAAATTAAGTTAGGTAAAATTGTCATTTTTATTATATTGGCCTCCTGTACCCATGACCAATTACTATTTTCCTAATTACTTAAATCTGATTTTATTTGTATAAGTTTTTAAAATATTTTATATAGTTCCTGTTATTGTTTCTGAAGTTGTGCTCCCACATATTTCATACTGTTTGGAGTTATTTTAAATGAAGTATAACTTACTATTTCTTACCATCTCTTCTTGAATGTGATATGAGCCATATGATTCTAGATGCAAGTTTTATTTTTCACCTAAGGCAAAGAAATACATAATATCAAGCATAGTTCTTCCCTTTGAGAAGATAATAAAATTTATTTAAAATCATCAAAATAATCAACGTGTCTTTACTCTTGTCTCAGATCCCCATCCTCATTTCAGGATAAAATCTTGTCCATTTAGATGGAGATCCACTCCCCTGACTTAATTTTGTTATTTATAAACCAAGCTAGTCACTGGCATCTTCCAATTGTACTTTCCTGCTATGTAAAAGAATAATTCTGTGAACTCTCAGATGAAGAATTGATTAAGCAGAAATATATAGATTGTAGGCAGTCATCATAATACCAAACAATTAATTATCATTCAAAACTTCTCCACATTCTTCCAGTCTACTTGCTGTCCTGTTCCTCCTTCATCTTGAATTCCAAATTCCTTCATATCTTTCTAAAGTGGAAATCAAAAGCCTTAAACCCTTTTTAGTCACAGTTTTGCAGTCAATGTAACTCCTCATTCCAGAATCCTAGTAATCACTTCATGGTGTCAGTCTACGTGGTTTAGTTGGGCCAGTAGAATTTAAAATTTCTTTATGTTCCACAGGAATGACATGTGATTTGTGATATCTTCATTTTATCCCTTCAACATTCCAGTGATCTAATCAGTGTACATACTGCCTCCAACTATGACTCTCTCAACACTTTTAAAATTATTTTACAGGGGGTGGAGCCAAAATAACAGATTAGAGGAAGCACTCAACTGAACCTTCTAAACAGCTTTAAAATAATACCTTAAATAGATTTTTTTGAGTTGCTGATCTAATTAAATTTCAGGATAAGATATTCTTCCAGTCTAAGACAACTTAGGAGGCTTGAAGGAGAGAGCTATGACATAGTTGTGGAGGCTAGCCCAGAGTCCAACTAGATGAAATACCACTCAAATGGAAGAACAAGGACTTGGTGACAGAAGCAACACAGCTTTGGAAGCTCTCAAGACAGAAACAGTAAGAAGACCTGGAAACCAGTCAGAAAGAGATGAAAAGAAACCCCTGTACTAGCATTGAATGAAGAACATGATATTGTTTGGCATCTCCATTGCTCATACTAATTTCTGCATCACAGTTCAAGGGCAAAGAGGAGCATTTTGATAAGGAGGGAGCAGGGGAACCAGTAAGAGCAGGATCACTTTCAATCACAAGATATCAAGGACCTTGAAGAATAACATCACTGCCAGTCTCAAGGAAACAGGGGCCATGAGGAGCAGAATCAATCATAAGCCCAAGGGATCAGTGACCCTTCCTGGATAAGGACCAGAGTACAAACTAAGAGAGCAGTGAAGGCACCTCTCCCCATATCATATCATTTTGGGAGCACCGAAAATTTTAAACCTCCAGATTTAGATCTGAAAACTAAAAGCTTGGTAAAAAGAGGCACAAAAAATGCTGAAGAATATTAAAAAAAAAAAACAGAATTGGTCAAATGGAAGAAGAGGTACAAAAGTTTCTGAAAAAATAACTCCTTTAAGAGCAGAATTGTCCAAATACAGCAATAAAGTACCAAAGCTCACTGAAGAAAATAGATCTTTAAAAGTTAGAATTGGACAAATGAAAACTAATGGTTATATGAGACATCAAGAAACAATAAAAGTCAAATGAATGTAAAATAATAGAAGAAAATGTGAAATATCTCATTGGAAAAATGGCTAAGAAAATGGATCTAAGAGAGATAATTTAAGAATTATTAAGCTACCTGAAAAAAAGTGATTAAAGAAAAATCCTACACATCATATTTCAGGAAATCAGAAAGGAAAACTGCCCTGACATCCTAGAAACAGACAGTAAAATAGAAATTAAAATAATCCACACATTACTACCTGAAGGAAATCCCAAAGTGAAACCTCCCAGGGATATTATAGTCAAATTTCAGAGATCCTAGGCCAAAGACAAAATACTTCTAGCAACCAGAAAGAAAACATTCAAATATCATGGAGTCATAATCAGGATCACACAAGATTTAGTAGCTGTCAGATTAAAGAACCAAAAGTCTTGGAATGACATGTTCTGTAAGAGAGAATACCTGTATTTACAATGAAGAATAGGCTAACCAGTAAAACTGAGTATAAGCCTTTCAAGGGGAAAATGGGTACTAAATGAAGTCAAGAACTTACAAGTATTTCTAAGAAAAAAAAGACCAAAGCTGAATAGAAAATTTCAGTTTCAAATATAAAACCCAAGGGAAGCATAAGCTATGTATGAAAGAGAAATCATAAGGGAATCAATAAGGTTAAACTGTTTACATTTCTCTATGAAGATGCTATGTGGAACTCTTTATCACTATTAGAGCAGGTGAAGGATTCTACATAAAAAGAAGGCACAGGAGTGAGACAATTATGTAGGATGATGTAAAAAAATGGACAGCAAGAAAGAGGGATCTCCCAGCAGAAGAGGGAAGGGAGAAAAAAAAGAATGGAAAAAATATTTTATGTAAAAGAGACAGGCGAGGAAGAGCTTTCAGAGTGGAGGGGGATATGGTGGAGGGTGGGAAATTCTATACCCTCACTCTCATCTAAATAGGTTTGAAGGTGGACTACACTCACACTAGATTGGGTATAGAAATCTATCTAAAATGAGGAGAAGGAGATAAGAGAAATGAGGTGATAAAATGGAAGGGAGATAAAAGGCTTCAATGGTAAGAAGCAAAATAAATAAACTTCAGAGGAGGGACATGAAAGAGAGAGAGAGAGAGAGAGAAACAGAGAGAGAGAGAGAGAGAGAGAGAGAGAGAGAGAGAGGGAGGGAGACAGGGAGACAGAGAGAGACAGAGAGACAGAGACAGAGACAGAGACAGAGAGAGAAGGAGGGAGGGAGGGAGGGAGAGGGAGAGACAGTAAGACACAGAGAAAATAGGAAGGAGGGAAATGCAAAATGCACAGTTAATTATCATAACTGGCAATGAGAATAGGAAAAACTCACCCATACAACGGAAGAGGATAACTAAATGGATTAGAAACCAGAATCAATGTATTGCAGCCGACTATGTATTGTTGACAAGAAATGATTTGAACAGAGTGACACACAAATGAAGTGGAAATATGGGGCTAGAGCAGAATTTAGTATGCTTCAGCTAAAGTTAAAAAAAGAGAAAAAAACAGTAACCATTATTTCAGACTAACTGAAAGCAAAAGTAGATCTAAATAAAAGAGAAAAGTAGGAAAATTATGTCTTGCTAGAAGACACCATAGACAGTGATATAATATCACTATGTCACTAAATCGATATATGTGCACCAATGGCAAGAGCAAGCATTATTTCTAATGGGAATAAACTATAAGTCTCCAAAATAAGATCGGGGTAAAGGTAGGATGTACGATATCACCACTATTATTCAATACTGTATTCAACATGCTGCCTATAGCAATAAGAAAAGAAAAATAAATTGGAGGAATAAAACTGAGGTACTGAGAAAACAAAACTATAGTTTTTTTTGCAGATGATATGATAGTATAAGTAAAGCATTTTGGACAATCTAAAAATCTAGCACAAAACAATTAAGACCTTTAAGTTTTAGGGTATAAAATAAACCCACATCAATCCTCAGCATTTATAAATACTACCAACAAAACCCTTCAGAAAAAGGTAATGTCATTTAAAATAACTACAGACAATATAAAAGACTTAGGAACAAATTTGCCAAGACAAACCCAGGGACTATATAAATACAACTACAAAAAAATACAATTACAAAATACTTTTCACATGAATAAAGTCAGGTATAAAAAGTGGAGAAATATTAATTCTTTATGCAAGCCAAACCACTATTATAAAAAAGCAACAGTTCTACATAAATTAATTTACTTGTTCAGTTCCATGTCAAAATATAAAGAAATATTTTATAGAGCTAGGAAAGCTTATAATAAAATTCATCTGGAAGAATAACAGTGAAGAATATCAAGGGAATCAATGAAAAAAAATATGAAGAAAGACAGCTTAGCAGTACAAGTTTATGAACTACATTGCAAGCTGGTAATCATGAAAACAATCTGGTTCTGGGTAAGGAGTAAAACAGTGATCTGTGGAATAGATTAGGTACACCACATCCAGTAGAAAATGGCTATAATAATCTGGTGTTTGATAAACTGAAAGATCCACAATTTGGTGGAGGGGGATCCGTCATTTGACAAAAAATTACTGGGCAAACTGGAAAACAGTTGGAAAAAAAAACTGAACGTAGATACACTGTCTACCAAGATAGGTCAAAATGAATAAATTATTTAGACATAAAAGGTAACATCATAAGAAAAGTAGGGGATCACGGAAAAAAATGTAACTGTTGCATCTATGGATAATTGAAGATTTTATGATTAAACAACACATAGAGAGAATCACAGGAAATGAAATGGATAATTTGGTCAAATGAAATTAAAAAGGTTTTTCACAAGCAAAATTGATGGAGTAAAAAAAGTTAGAGAGAAAACAAGAGAGTAGGAGAAATTTTAAAGCAAGTTTCTCAAATATATAAGGCACTGAGTAAAAAAAAAAATATGATTGCAAGCCATTCCCCAATTGATAAATCATCAAATTATGTGAATTAGTAGTTTTCACAAGATAAAATCAAAGCTATCAATAGTCACATTAAAAATGCTTTTACCAATGCTGATTAGGGAAATGCAAGTTAAACTACTCTGAGATACCATCTCATACCTATGAAATTGGTTAATAGGACACATAAGGAAAATGAGGCATGCTAAAGGGGATATGTAAAAACTGGGACACTAATGAGTTATTTGTAAAACTGTTAACTGATCCAGCCATTCTGGAGAACAATTTGGCACTAAGCCCAAAGGGCTATAAAATTGCACAATATCACTGTTAAGTACAAATGAAATCAAGGAAAAGGTTAATGAACTTATTTGTACAAACATACTTCTATCAGTTCTTTTTGTAGTGCCAAATAATTGGAAACAGGGGAGATGCCCATTAATTAGGGTTTGACTGAACAAGTGGTAGCATGTGATTTTGATGGAATTCAATTTGTGCTACAAGAAGTGACAAGCAAGATGGTTTCAGAAAAAAAACTTGGTAAGGTTTATACAAACTGATGCAAAGTAAAGTGTATGGAACCATGAGAACACAGCACACAGCAACAGAAATATTGTAAGAACAAACAACTGTGAAAGATTATTATGATCAAGACTAAAATCCAAGACAATTCCAAAGGGCCTATGATTAAAAAAAAAAGCTAACGAAAGAGAGACAGAGAGAAAGAGAGAGAGAGAGAGAGAGAGAGAGAGAGAGAGAGAGAGAGAGAGAGAGAGAATTGATAAAATTTGAGTGCAAATTGAATCATACTTTTCATTTCCTTATTCTTCTTTCATTTATTTTCTTGTGTCTTCTTTTGCAACATGACTATTAAGGAAATATAGTTGTATGCCTTCAGATGTATAAGTGATATCATATTGGTTGCCTTCTCAAGAGGCAGGAAATGGATGAGAGGGAAGGAGGGGGAGAATTTAAATTTAATTTTTTTTAAACGAATGTTACAAAACTTTTCACATATAATTGGGAAATATTTAACAAAATCAAAATATATTTAATAAAATAAATCACATATCTTTTAAAGTTATGACTGAAGAAATATGTTACTTTGCAGACTCTCAAATGACTCTCTATCAATACAGCTAGGCTAATAATTTTAAGTTATCTTTGGTCAAGAAAATGTACAAACACACACACATATAAGCAAGTGTAAACTCCTATATGTGTATTGCTCATGTATATACTATTGACTGTTTTATATGTATATGTGTGTATACATATGCATGTATGTATTTCTCTCTATATATACATATATAACATCAATATAAAGCATACAAACATACACATACATGTATACCACACACACACACACACACACACACACACACACACACACACACACACACCTACCCCTTCAACTAAGGTGATCTAGGAGTGCTAATCTAGCTCTATTCAAAAGGAATTATCATCAGATTTACTACAGAGTAATAAAATTTTTAGCTCTGACAATTTAAAAGATCTACTAGTCATAAAGGATTTTGGGTTTCATAGGTGGAAGGACAATGAATATTGATCACACTGATGAAATCACTGTCTCATATATACATGCATACACAAACACCCATGTATTATGTATGTATGTGTCTATGTGTATATGTATATATGCATGTATGTATGCATGCATGCATAAATTTTTATGGGTAACTGTAACACCAATGCAATACTCATAGCACCCACAGTGGCTATGAATATGCTGGTGTAGTTGTGAATCACAAAATGTAAGAGGCTCTCCACATAGAGGACAAAACCAAAGCATTTATTCTAATACCAGAAAACCGAGTCCCAAAACCAGAAAGCCAAATTCATTACAACGACCACAAAGTTGCTGCACATAACCAATGCAGTGAACACTCACATTCCCAAGCTTTCCCAAAACTTACTCTCATCAGGCCTTCAAAACAAAATAGACTCTCTCAAGCAAGAATGCCCCTCTCACTCACGGTAGCACCTCAGCCTCCATGCTGCTTGCTTCCAGCAGTTCTGGTTCACTCTCAGCTTGTGCTCAGCCTTTTATCCTGGTCATTAGCTCCTCCCTGCCCTACCCCTTCCTGTTGCACCAGCAAGTTCCTCCCACTGTGGGATTCACAAGTTCTGTTTTTTAACAAAGGCTTGATATAATCAAGTGGAAAGTTCAACTTGAAACAAGGTGCTAAGTACTTGTGTGCTTGCCATTACAAGGGGCAGGGAAGATCTTCAAATCCCCATTACCGTTACAGTAACCAGACCTCTGATTCCATTGGTATAAGCAGATTGAAAGAAATTATTTTTCTATTACGTTAATAGCCAATTATCAGTTATGATCCAGGATTTGTATTTCCTCCTTCAGGTACCAACTTTTGTAAGTCAGTCAGTCAGTCTCTGAAGTGCATGGCTTATAGAAGAGATTGCCCTAACCCTCAGGGTATATGCTGCATCTAGGGCAGGACCATACCCAACTAGGAAAACTTACTGCTGTTTGAAGTATAAACAGAATCTAATCTAGGTAAATTCTTGCCCTGAGAGGATAAGACCATGTTCTTGTACCCCTCACTAGAGTTTAGGGTGAGCCAACTCATGAAGGAGAAAGTAAATCAAAGTGATCTGGGTGGAGATGGATTCCCCTATACAGATATCTTGAGGCTGCTGATCCAGACACATTCTCAACAGAAGGAGTTGGAGACATTTAGTCCACCTCCTCATTTAAATGTTCATCGATCAGGGTTGATTTTTCCTATCAGGGACATTCCCTTTCAAAAGAAATAAGGTCTTAAATATCTCCATTAGGCATTTTTGGTTACTGAGAGAAACCATTGATCATGAATTTATTGATTATTAGCTAGTCTAAATAAAAAATTATTATCAATTACCCAGAAACTGTTATCTCAAAATCAAGAAACTGTCTCTAACAGTATAGATCGACACACAGTCAGCAATTTATAGTCTCAGTGAGGCGCAATGAGAAGATAAGTGACTTACCCAGGTTCACATGATGGTTTATGTCAGAGGCAGGACTTGACCCAATATGTTCCTCACTCAGAATTTGGATCTAAAGCAAAATGGTACTTCTTGTACGTTATACTACAAAGATTAAAAGCATGTCTGTGTTCAGTTCCTGTCTGATCAGCATTTTTTCTTCAACATTGAATTTATTATAGCAAATTGAGAACTCAAATGGATATTTGAGGCCATATAATTGATTACCCACGTTTTGCAAATGCATAAACTGAGGTGCATAGAGGTCAAGTGACTTGACTAAAGTCATACAGATCGTATCAGATATTTGGGTTTTTGTTACCCCTCATCCTCTAAGCTCACAGCTGACTCTTTCACTATTAGTGTGCTACCTTCTGGTAGATATGAAAGCTTTGACTTAGAAGAAACATAAACCTAAAACATATTTGTGATAGTTTCATTAATGAATGGTCACAAAGGAACAGAGTAAACTATAAGTAAAAACTGAATTTAAACTATTGATAATTCATGAATTTGCTCGTCTGTTTTCTTCCCCACTACCTACTTCCCCACCAGAAATAACCTTAGTATGTTAAGGCATATGTAGTGTGTAGTATAACTGTGCTCATTTCAAGTGGAACAGAATAATTGAATCAGATATGATGTTTAACCCTATTTTAAATTCAATGTACTATGAAAGGCTTATATGATACTTTTCAAGTTATAGTTATTATTTTAAATGAATATAATATTCATTAATCAATAAAGGCTCCTCATTTTTCCCACTATCCTTCCCACCAAATTATTTCTGACCTCAAGGTCTAGTTGAAAGGGAAGAGCCATATTGCATGAATTTCCAGTCCTCATGGAAGTGTCTGTCTGTAGATTTTTAAAGGCACTTAAAACAGTTACTGATTCTAATATGACGCATCAAAGGGACAGAGACATTAAAATTTTTGGCTTTGTCTCTCATAAACACAAAGGGATTGCTCTTGGTATGATTTTCAGTTCTAGTTAGAGCCTTTGTCCCCAGGGCTAGTTAATCTTGCATTGCTTCCTGGCCTGTTACAATTTTAAAATTGTCACAAGAAGGATAAATTTCATGCCATTTTCTGTTCTCATTACAATCTTCAGATTGTTATGAGAATGGATTAATTTTCTTCAATTTTCTGTCCTCATTACAGACTGTTATGAGAATGGATTAATTTTATGACATTTTCCTCTTTCATTATAATCTTTGTTATGGGAATGAGAATATGTAATGAGAATGAGAACATATCAAGCATTAAAAGGTCTGTGAGAACTCATGACAAAGATTGTAACAAGAAGAGAAAACGGCACCTAATCCATTCTTCTGACAATCTGGAGATTGCCAAGTGAACCTAGAGTGACACTGCATTTATCCAAGCTGAAGACAAAGATTGTTGAGAAAATAGGAATGAGTACAAAATTAATCAGTCCTCCTGACAATCTTGTGATTGTACTTAAGCTTACAGCATTTCTCTAGTGCAGCACTTATGTGAAAGGATGTACAATGCAGGTGAGTGTTATTTACTGAAAAAAATATCATTTGGAGATTATTTTGAGCAATAGTGCTAGTGTTATATTATAGTTCATATTTGAAAAACATTACTTCATTTTAATATAAATGAACATCACCTAAAATATCATCAGCAAGAAGTGAGAGGCCAAATCATCAGGTCTCATCTCAATTGGGCCTCTGTTAAACATTGGATTCTTTCTTTCGAAAACTTGTTTAAACAATTTTCCATCCCCACACAAACTAAGCAAGCAATTTTCGCCTTGTGAAAATTAATAGACTCTTCAAAGATAAAGGGATCATTTTAGGCAAATAAACAACTGTGTATTTCACTCATATCAAAAGTAAAACACAAGATCACCCTGAATACCTAGCTAGGTTATAGATTCTTAACTCATGAATAAACGGAATAACTCACTCAACTCCTAACATGCACAATATTATATTTCCCTTAAACTCTCTTATTACAAACTATACTTTAGTTTCTACCTTAATAATAATGTAATATTAGGTAGAAGGAAACCATAGAGGCAATCTAGTCCAATCTCTTCATTTTACAGTTTAAGAACTAAGGTCTAGACTAGAAAATCACAATTGCACAACCTGTAATTGAAAGAGAAGCAGAATTTAAACTCAAGTATGATGTGCATCAAATTTAGGGCTCTTACTACTGTGATACTCTGCCCACTCACTAATAATCTGCAAGCAAACAAACAGATACAGTGATTAGCAACACTCTGAAATCTGACAACAGTTTTACCCAATAAGATGGTTCACCAAAATCCATCCAGTCCCAAAATGTTGAGAAATATTATTAAAAATGTAAATGTGTTTATTTGCATTGGAAATGGAACTCTTTTGTCAATCCCTACATTGGTAAATATTGTACTACTCTATCAGATCATTCACTAAACTAATTAACCCACTTTCCTGGGTTAATCAGTTTATCTAGTTAGTCTGGGCGCTTGAACCAATAGACATATCTAATTACTGAAAGGTAATGGAGTCCTTTGGATTTCCTCCTCATATTCGTTTTTTAAAAGAAAAATAAAATTCAGAAAGTTTAAAGAACTTATTCATAATTGGGTAGTTGATGAGGCTTAGAGCTGGGATTTAACTCTGTCCTTATAAAATATTTATCCTTCTTTTTACTATGTCTAAATGTGTGTTTGTGTGTGTGTGTGTGTGTGTGTGTGTGTGTGTGTGTGTGTGTGTGTAGGATAGCTGAACATAAAATCACAAGGATCACCTTTATGAAAGAAAAATATCAGCTGAAACAGACTACATGGGATAACTTGGGACTCATGCTCATGATATTCCTTTAGTTTAGATTCAAGAAAATCCATTCTGAAAGGCTTTTTTATTCACACCATTAACAGAACTAAAGAAATGGAAGAGGCTGCTTCCCTGATTGAACATAAGATTCAGGGAAAGCTTTCTTCTAGACCAGATGAAGCAGCTTTGAGAAATTTGGGTTATGTACTTTGAGCGAAAAAAAGATCATAAAACATATTTTGTCCAATCTCCAGGTTTTATAGAAGCAAAGTAAAACCCAAAACAATAAATGACTCGGTCAAGGATACACAGATATCAAATAGCAAAGCTGAAATGTAAAGCCAGGTCCTCTGACTGTAAATCTAGTGCTATTTCCCTGACATATCACTTAGAAAAGGGACATTCAAGGAAAGAGGCCCCTTAACTAGGAAGGGGTGATTTCTGGATAACTAGAAAGACTCATATAGAACTAAGGACTCTCTAAAAACATTTCTCTTAAACCAGATAAAGTAGGCTTTATACCTACTTTATATACTGCCTTTCATATTTATAAGGAGGTCTGTTACTTTAAAAAAAACAGAACGAAAGCATGTTGATCCTAATGAGTTACTATGGGAGATAAGGAGAAAACTGTATCTCCTTGACCAGTAGTAGTATTTGAGGGAAATATTTTTGTAAGTGATCCTGCCATTTCCCAGCAATGTGGATCACTAATAAAAACAATTTTGTCACCATTTCCCCCTCCAAACTCCTTTTTGACTTTAAGGGGTCTCCCATGCCTATTTATCTTCAGTTATCACTGAAAGTTATCGTCAAGTCATAGATTACTTTTTAGAGTTGGAAGGGACCTTAAATATCATAGATTTCAAATTACTTATTGTATAGATAAGAAAACCAATATTCAGAAGGATAAAGTGACTTGTTCAGGCTCATACAACTAGTTAGTAGTTGAACAAAGACAAAAATATAGGGAACCTTAACTCTGTTTTCACTCTTTTCCTGTGTTTCTGAGCTTAAATTTGGCCAGAATCATCATTTCAAATTATGCCTATCATCAAATTAATTTTTTTTATGACTAGTGTCACAACATTTAAAAAGAAAAGCAAGTTTAAATATGCTATTTAACCCATTCCTGTTTTCCTGACAGCCTTTAAAAAAAAAGTACAACTGCAGTCTCAGTTTTGATTACTTGGCCAACATAATCTGTAAAAACAAAAGAAAATGGCAAATGCTGACAACTGTTGAAATACACATAAAGGCAAGGGACTCTAATAATAGTGAAATTGTTTTTATAAGGTCTTTAATAATCCAGTTTTACTGTCAATGTTGAAAAATAAATTAGTTCCATTTTCTTGTCCTTTTGTTTTTCCCTGCCATAATATGTCATTTCTGTTCTTTTGTAAAGAATGTACATTATAGGAGTCAGGTCTCTATGTTTCTAAGGCTCTGTCACTATAAGTAAAAGCAATGCATTAAAAACAGCGATTCAGATTTTTGTGCTTCTAAATGGTAAATTCAGGTAAGGGTATTTCATCTCAGCACTTAAACCATTTAAGAACGTTATGGGTTTTGGAAAATAGTTGCAAATAATGACTCTATGGAGTTATTATCAAGTTCATGTCTAAATTACATAACTAATTTTGGCACAGGAAATTGTCCTTGTGGTTGTAGATTTTTACTATAGACTTGCTTTGCTTTTTTTCCCTTCTCTTTTTCAGATTGTTTGTCAGTAAGTCAGTATCTCATTCTACCTTAATATTCTTTATGTTCATGCTGATATAAGTGGAACTATAAGAAAGTATGAATCAAAAACATCGCAGTATATGCTAGAAAGATTTATCTTGTCACATGTGAACCTGACTATATTTTCTTCCTTACTTCTAAATATCAGTTAGCAAGAATGATATGCTTCCAAAATCATAGTTATAAGTTTTCTTTTCATTTTGGTCAAAAAAAAATGTGAAGTCATAGCAGCATACAAACTTTGTCAAGACTTAGAAGAAGTCAAAGATCCCAACACTTTTCTATAATGGTCATAGTGGGAAGGAAGATGTAAACTAAGAGCATTAAGCTGAGAAATAGGAGACTTAAGTTTTTTCATGACCTTCAGCAAATGAAACATGAAGAGGAAGGATTTTTGTTGGTGCTGTTGTTGTTTCAGTTACATGAGAGCTTTCAACTAGGTGATAAATACTTTCTCTGCCTCATCTAGAATTCTATGATCATATCAAATGGAAAAGTATTCTGTACTGTTCTGAAATCAAAATTAGGTAAAAGATCCACAGAAGCTCCAGGATGTAATAGTTATTTTACATGATTGAAAATGCACTGCTAAAGTCTGGCCAAGCATCTGAATAAAGGCTTGACAGGAAAAGGAAAACTTCATTTTATCTCAAAGTTAAATATAATACCAAAAGCAAAATCTTTAGCTCTACTTAGCTAGGCATGCAGCTGAAATCAGAAATAGCGAGGATGATGCATCTTTAAAATATAAATGATTGTTAGCTCCTCCAATCTAATCACATCTCCCTTAGTCACTGTCTTCTTGTGGGAATGCAATTGCTACTACCCTAGGTTCTTGGTCAACAGTCAACCTCTCATGCCTGCACTTTAGAGCAAAAATATAATCAGTGGCTTTGAGTCAATGCTTTTAGACCTGAGGCATTATATGTTAATATCCTAATATTATATTCTCAGTCTTAGAGATCCCAAACATATATCTTCTGCCCCTAAAAAAAAAGTCAGCATCATTCTCATAAGGATAGAGTGATCAGCAAATATCAATTTATATTCAGAGTTATAGATAGTTCTTATTCACTACTATACTATGCACCATGACACGGTATATTTAATAGTTTATTTCTTATTGTATTTTTATAGATTTTTGTGTAGCCTTACTAGAAGCTGGAAGATTAAATTCTCTTTCAAAAGAATTTTATTTTTACTCCTATTTTGGGACATTCTATATTTCTTTTTTACAAAAATAATTAGAATGATAAGGAAGATTTTTGTCCAGCCCTCATCTACAGAAAATTTCTATAGGGCACTAAGCTTCTTGACATTATTTTACCAAACAATGCCTGCTCTGTTGCTCTGCCCAGAGCATCAGTTTGTTTTTAATTTCAGATATAACTGTTTCAACATAGTTTATTAACTTATTTGTCTTTATATGTCTTTATTTCTTTGTCTTTATATGTCTTTACTTCCAGCTTGGCTCTAGCTTGAAAACTAATAAGATATTAATGACAAAGGCAACATAAAGACAACTTAGGGATAACCATTTCATTCTGAAAGAACATGAAAAAAGTCAAGAAATGTGGTGTGAAAGCATATTTTCTAAAGATTATTCAAAATACAAGTTTATTTTTAAACTGTCTTATTGTATATAACATTCTTAATAGTTATCATTTATATAGCATTATACAATTTACAAAGCATTTTACACTTATTGTTTCATCATCCCAACAACACTGAGACAGTACTATTAATCATCCCCATTTTACAGATGGAAAACTGAGGCCGAGATATATGAAATGACTTGGCCGAAGTAGCACAGTTGATGTCTAAGAAGGGATGTGATCTTAGGTTTTCCTCATTCCAAATACAGCCCTCTATCCATGTGGATGCTGCTGAGTTTCTGAATCAATTTCTCCCACCCCTACCCAGTAAGTTATGCCTTTTGACAAAGAATTTGTTAAAAAAGGAAAAAATAAGCAGTTCATCCGAATTAATTACCATCAATTGAGTTTGACAGTATCTGCGCTATTCCACATTCATTATCTCCACTTCTGAAAAGCAGTTTCTCAACTTTTCCTCTGGGATCAAGCTCTTTCATCATTATAATTACATAAAATTTGGCTTATCACTGTTATTATTTTCACTGATTTACTGTATGACATGGTTCTGGTTCTGTTTACTCTGCATCAATTCCTATTGTTTCCTCTTGTTTCTCTGAGTCTCTACATTGATCATTTAAAAATACACTTTGCTAATGCAAAAATACTTTGGAATTTTTCCTACCTATGGAGAAAGATAAAAGGATTTCATTTAGTAAAAACTATCATATAGCAACATCTCCCATATCCTGTCTCTATCTTAAATTACTTTTTTCCCTCCTCCTCCTGCCCCTTTTGGTGGTCAATGAAGGTGGAAAATTTCAAAATTGATTATCACAGAGGGTATGTTTTTGCCTTTACATGTATTTCTATCTTTTTCCTTGAGTTTTCCCTTCAGCTAAAAACAAAATAAGGAAAATCATAAACTTGCAAATAGCTAAATCATATGACAGGTTTAAGGATGAGGACTTTCATCATTTAGAAGGAATGAACTAAGAAAAAAAATTCATTTATTTAAGAAAGTGAAACAAAGGTTCAACTTCAAGTTCTTCATGCAAGGAATAGATCCCACTCTTCAGGAATCTGATGTAAAATCACCTCAATCATATACAGGAAACATTTTGGTCCCTTTGAAATAAGTCTGTTTTGTAAGGTTATCTGGAGGAATCATAGCTTTATTCTTTCCCCCTCTTCACTCTTACCCTTTCTGCCCTCTTTAATGTAACATTTGAAAGGTTCCTGAGGTATCCAGAAAAAAGATTCTAAAGTAAAATGTCATGCAATAAGCATCCTTCCCCCTAGACATTGCAGGCCACAGAATGATCCCTCATCTCCAGCAGGCTTTGTCATTAATATACACACCAGACTGTTTTGACAATGCCAAGCGGTTCCACTTCCTACAAGCTTCTTTGTTCCAGAACCAGCATTCTCCTCCTGACAAACTCCTCAGAAAAGATTCCTCACTCAAAGCAGTCAATTATCTCTCTGACGAAGTAGGCATTCAAACCCCTGTACTTTTGCTACTTTCAAAGAAGGTTAAGGAAATCTCCATTATAATATTCAACCAACTGAAGCAGGTAAAAATGTAACTAAAAAGGCTGAATAAGGGCTGTTCATTCTCTTTCCCCTGCCTTTCTGAAGGAGCGAGGAATAATTTATCTCAGCCAGACATTTCTCTTGAAGAACAGTAAGCAGATAGAGATGACACCAGTGGCCATTTAGAATGATTCTCCCTATTTGTCAATAGGGAGGCAGGGCCTGAGGTGAAACAGTCCCCATTTAATTTCATTGTAGCCCAGGAGTTTTTTACCTTCCTAATATATTGATGGTACCTTTTTTTTTTCACCTGTGGGCTGTAAAATTCTCTTGTCAATTGATTTTCTCTGCTAGAGATAAGATACTGTGTATTTCTCTTTCATATCAAAGTAAAGATAAATCAGTGGATATGAAGGAATAAAGTAAGGAGAGAAAAAAAGACTGTGGTACTACTGACAAAAAAAAAGATCAGAAACAATTTCATTTTTTTTTATTGTTACAGGTCAAGAATCATATATTTGTACCTAGCAGAGTAATATGCATATGAAAAAAAAGTGTTCAAATTGGCTTCAGAAGGGTCAAGGCCTAACTCCTCAGATGTCTCCTAAGGAGAGGTACTGGGTGTCTGTCACTGCTCACCTATCATAATTTATAAATTGCATTTGTCCAACGAGTTGATTGTATTTGCTTTCTGAGCTTGCTATCAGATACAAAAAAAGAGAAAACGAATCAGGGCTTTTTTGATATCTCTGTTTGTCCCAGTGTGCTCTGATCCCATGCCTCTTGTCAGCAACATCCTTTAAAAGTGCCCAGACACAAAAACATGCTATAAAGTAACCTTAGAGGAAGTTCAAATTGCTTTTTACATAAATGCTATATGATCACACCATAACTTTATTCACTCAAAGGAAAAGCACCTTCTCCTGAACATGAAAAGACATATGATTTTTACTGTAGGAAGTGATCCACGATTAATTTGCAAATGGTGTCTATCACACTTGACATCATGCTTCATATTGCTAATATATTACTATTTCTGCTCTAGTGGACGCACAGATTGGGCACTGGAACCATTTCCCCATTCCACTCCCATCATTGTCCTTCACATGATATAATGTTCTACATTCCAGGCAAATTGGCCTATTTGCTTTATTGTGTGACCCTGGGTAAGTCACTAAATGTGTGTGTGTGTGTGTGTGTGCAGACACAGACAAATACACATATATACAGCAATTTAGTGCATATGTATGTATGCGTACACACACAACCTTTTGTTATCATTAATTACTGTTACTACTGCTGCTAGTAATAATATTAATAATAAATAAATTCAGGATTCAACCCCTACCTCTGTGTCTTTATATAGGAAGCTTTTCCTTATTGTTATTGTCTTAACCCTGTCTCACTTCCAAAAATATCTTTCATTTACTTAGCCTGGACTCTTATGTACCCCACCCAAATATAAACTGCTTAAGGAGCAGGAACTTTTGTCCTGTTTCCCCAGTCTCTACTATCATGCAAGGTACTTTGCACATGGGAAGTATCTAATAAATGTTCAGGGAACTGAACTATTTGGAGGAGGTTTGTGCAAGAAAATTAGGTTAGGTATTTCTATTCATTTAAATAAGGACTAAAATGAAGGAAAAAAAATGAAAATCTGTCAAACTTCTGACCTTAAGGAAGAATTGAATGAAATGAATACTAGTTTCCAGTCCTACTAAGTGATTGTCCAAGAACTGTATTCAGGTTTGTTGGAATTTTGTTTTCTTCAATACAGATTTCATGGCAGGCTGTCCATGTGAACAGTGAATAATAATGGATTAAAAACTGGTATTTAAAGCAATTTTTGAAAACAATGAAGATGGAAGTCTGAGAAAATGGGAGGTATCATTTCTGTCAGCAAACGCAAGTTTCCTTGTGAAAATAGCACACTTAATCTCATGGAAAAGGCAGGACAAATTATATTTACAGAAATATTCATGGTTGTGCGGTGCCTATTTCTCATTCTAGAGAAATATGCAGTTTTCAAAGAATCTGCAGTGTGTACGGATGTTTCCCTTTGTTCTCTGGTGAGTATTTAGTGTGAGGATAGATTAGCTTGAGTCAGTTTTTTTTTTTCCCCAAATACCTACACAGGACCCAGTTCATTCATTCTGCAAATACTGCTTAGGGAGAGGTCTAGTGAAACACAATGCCTTAAAGCTACCCCTGAGCACACTTAGGACTGATGAAAATGTGCTGCTTATGGGGCAAATGGGAAAAGAAGGGTAGAAACAAAGTGGGTTGGATGGGCATAGAAATGCTTTCCTTGTCAAACAGTAGAGCATTGAAGCAAAATATTGTTTGTATTACACAATTATACATGACTCAACCTAGAAATCACTTAACTAGTTTCATAAAAAAGCAAACACAATTTTAATATATGGAATTTTTTTTCATTCACTCAACAGAATACATTTTTATTCCTAAGGAACTAGTTTTCTTACATTCCATATTCTTGCCTATAAAAAAATGATTCTATTGCTCTAATTTTATTGGATTCTATTTTCCCCAGTGTCTAAGTTACTGCCTAGTAGTAGACTAGGCAACTTAACCCTTTCAACAACTAAGGTACAATCATAAAATCATAATATTTTAAAGATAGGAGGGATTTCAATGGACATCTATTAATATAAATATATAAAATATATAATAATGAATAAGATATTGAAAGGATAAATAATATAAATGCACATATATATATGTGTGTGTAAATGTATCCCATTTATATTTGCAAATAGGTATGTTTCTCTGAGTATACAGAGTTGGGATGTATATATATTTGTATATGTATATTTACCTTGGTATGTATACATCTCTTCTAGAACTTACCTAATAAGTGGTCATTCAACCTCTGCTTCACCACTGCCAATTTGTAAAGACCCATTGTTTCTTAGATTATCTCATTCTACTTTTGGACCCTATATCCTACCCTCAAAATCTAAGCTAAACATGTCTCTTTACAATCTTTATCAATTGATCCTCGTTCTGCCCTCTAAGACAAAACAGAGAAAGTCTAATTTAAGCTCTTCCCACATTTGAAAACATTTGTCATACTCCCTATCTGGCTTCTCTTCTTTACGATTAACATTTCAGATTATTTCAAATAATATTCCTTTGACATAGACTTGAGGTTCTTCATTTTTCAAGCTGACCTTCACTGAGCACTCTACATTTTATCAATGTCATTCCTAAAGTGTAGTATCTAGAATTGAATGCAACACTCCAGATGTGAATCTGTCCTGGAAATAGTGCAGTGGGAATATCACCTCCATATTACTAGTGCCTCTACTCTTAAGGCTGAGGTTACATTCACACACACACACACACACACACACACGCACACACACAATACTGTTGTCATCCATACTGACTTTACACCCAATTAAGACCCCTAAAACTTTTTGTTATGTATCTGGATATGACTCATACTGTTGTCTTTTTGAAACATTCTTTCTCTATACCCAAACACAGGATTGAAGTTAAGCAATTTCTAACTGTGCTAAGAAAGGATCACTTCTTCCCCACTACTTTGCATGTATGCATATGTGTCTATGTGACAATGGTAGAAATAACAGAACAAGAAAAAGAGATTCTAACTACATTTAGTGTGCTTTATACATTTCACTTTACATTTCCTTTTCTTTAACCTTGGGCACTCTAAAAAATACTAGTGTCAGAGGACAGAGAGAAACCATAACTAGAGAAAATCTAATATATTTGAGAGATGCTTCCCAGCAAGAAGCAGACAGCAGGCAATGGACAAGCTTCAACCAGACTCAATAAGGACTATCGCTGCTAGAATTCCTATGACTGGTGAGACAAGGGGAATTTCCTCCTCTCTGTTTTTCTTTAAGTCACAAGCCTGAAATGAGAAAAATCAGGGTCCTTTTCTTGTTCTCTCTTTCTACAAAACAGCATGGATGCAGAACTCTTTGCAAGTTGACATGGAACCATTTGTAACCGCTCTCTTTCTTTTTATATTCAGTAAAGTCCAAATCTGATTAATTATTTGGCTGTCTAACTATCTGGATATATCTCAACATTTTTCAAGACAATATCATGAAACACTGTAGGAACAACTTTTCTAAAATCTAGGTAAAGAATAATCTTCAGGCATAGAAACAGGAAAATTACATGAGCTCCCCCCACAATCACCTGAAATACCTACATAATACGACTGTAAACAAATGTTAGAGCTATGGAATCCACAAAGTGACAGAGAGAAAAAAATGCCCCTTTGAAGGTAGCCATGCAGGCCTACAGGAAGGGTCCATTGCAGCATTCTGGGAGCCGAGCCCAGGACCATAAGAGCTGTAGTTTTAGCCTCAGGGTGGCCCCAACCAGCACAGCCAGAGCAGACTTCAGGAGAGTGAAACACCAGCAGTTGTGGTGGGTTTCCAGACTTATCAAAAACCTAAACTCCAAAGACAAAGTAGAAGGTCAGTGTGGAACTTTGTTGAAACTGGGAGGGGGGGATGCAGGAGTGTGGTATAGTCCCTGCTCTTGGGGAAAGAAGTGGCAGATGCACGGTGGATGTGCAGCCACCATATGGCTACTTCCAGGGCTCATGCCCTGAAGATCAGAGGGGACCAAGTGACCGTGCAGAGGGTTATCACTCTTGCTTTAACCTGATTGAATCTGGATCATTGCCTTAGATGGAGGTCCTGGGATGTGTCACCAATGGGCCAGAGCTTGTGGTGGCTTCATAAATGGCACCCAACTAACAGCTACAGCAGCTGTAAAAACCCCAGCAATTTGGGAAAAAGCTCTCCCCTCTGGAAGCAGAGTTCTACTGTGGCAAAGAGCTCAAAAGTCAAGTTATTGAGTGGCATCATGAGCAAGGAGAGGAAGCAAAGCAAGCACAGCAATCAAACCATAAACTCCTTTTCTGGGGGCAAAAAGGATCAAAGCATGGACTGGGAGAAAGGCAACACACTCAGAACTCTCACACCAAAAGCTTCCAAGAAAACTAGGAACTGGTTATAGGCCATGGAGGAGTTCAAGAAGGATTTTGAAAATCAAGTAAGAGAAGCAGAGGAAAAATTGGGAAGAGAAATGAGGATAATGCAAGAAAATCATAAAAAGAGTCTACAACCTTACTAAAGTAAATAACAGCTTAAAAAATAGACTAACTCAAATGGCAAAAGAGATGCAAAAAGCCAATGAAGTGAAGAATGCCTTAAAAAGCTGAATTAGCCAGATGGAAAAAGAATTTCAAAAGCTCCCTGAAGAGAATAATTGCTTCAGAATTAGAATGGAGCAAATGGAAGCCAATGACTATATGAGAAATCAAGATACTATTAAACAGAGCCTAACAAATGAAAAAATAGAAAGCAAAGCAAAATATCTCATTGGAAAAACCACTGACCTGGAAAATAGATGTGGGAGAGATAATTTTAAAATTATTAGACTACCTGAAAGCCATGATAAAAAAAAAAAACCTACAAAACATCATTCGAGAAATTATCAAGGAAAATTTCTCTAATATTCTAGAACCAGATGGCAAAATAAAAATTGAAAGAATTCACAGATTGTTTCTTGAAAAAGATCCCAAAAGAAACCTCCTAGGAATATTATAGCCAAATCCAAGAGATCCCAGGTCAAGGAGAAAATAGTGCAAGCAATCAGGAAGAAACAATTTGAGTATTGTGGAAACACAATCAGGATAACACAAGAACTAGCAGCTTCAACATTAAGGGATTGAAGGACGTTGAATATGATATTATGGAGGGCAAAGGAACTAGGACTAAAAGTAGGAATCACCCACCCAGCAAAACTGAGTATAATTCTCCAGGGGAAAATATGGTCATTCAATGAAATAGAAGATTTTCAGGCATTCTTGATGAAACAGCCAGAGCTGAACAGAAAATTTGACTTTCAAATACAAGAAGCAAGAGAAGCATGAGATGGAAAACAGGAAAAAGAAATCATAAGGAACTTATTAAAGCTGAACTCTTTACTTTCCTACATGGGAAAAACAATAATTTTGTTTTTCACAGTATGAGGATAGTTGAAGGGAATAGAAATGTGTATGTGGACATATATACATATGTGTGTGTGTGTGTGTGTGTGTGTGTGTGTATATATATACATATGGGTATATTGGGTATATAAATACATATGTGAGTGTGTGTACATATGTGTACATGTATACATAGACAGAGAGCATAGAATCAGTTGAATAGAAAGGGATGATATCTAAAAAATAAAATTAAGAGGTGAGAGCAGAATATAATGAGAGGCGATAGGGAGAGACAGAATAGGGTAAATTATCTCATTTAAAAGAGGCAAGAGGAAACTATTACAATGAAGGGGAAGAGCAGGAAGGCAAAAGGGAATGGGTCAACCTTACTCTCATTGAATTTGGCTTAAGGAGGGAATAACATACACACTAATTGGATTTCTTACCCTACAGGAAAGTAGGGGGGAAGTGGATAAGAGGAGGAATGATTGATGGGAGGGCAGATTGAGGTTGGGTAGTTAGAAGCGCACACTTTTGAAAAGGGACAGAGACAAAGTAGAAAATAGAACAAGTGGGGGGCAGGATAGGATGAAGGGAAATATAGTCCGTCTTTCACAATATATCCACTATGGAAATGTTTTGCATAACAATACACGTACAACCTATATTGAATTGCTTATCTTCCTATTAAGAGTCAGTGATGATGAAAGAAGGGAAAGCATTTAGAATTCAAAGTTTTAATATCAAATGTTTAGAAATCATTATTATTATTATCAATTATTATTATTATCACTATCACCATCATCATCATCATTATTATTTAACATGCAACTGAGAAATAAGATATACAAGCCCTGGGTTATGGAGATCCATCTTGCCCTAATGGAAAGTAAGAGGGAGTATGGGGGAAGATATAGGAGAGAGCAGATTGGGGGAGGGCCTATTTTGTGGGATTGCTGTTTTGGGGTAGTAGTTAGGGGAAAGATGGGGAGAAAAATTGTAACTCAAACTCTTGTGGGAATTAATGTTGTAAACTAAAAATAAACAAAAAATCATTTTAAAAAATAATAATCTTCAATATCATTTTTCTACAAATTAGTAACACCATCAAAAAAAGGAAAAAAAGGTTAATCTGATTTGACCTCCTCTTGTCAATATCAACCACTTTATGTGATCATTGCCTCCTTTTCTAGATATTCATTAACCATTTCTTTGATAATATGTTCATCATATTTTCCAGAAATCAAAGTCAAGATTGCTGGCCTATAGTTTTCAAATTCTATTCTATTTTTTTTTTTTTTTGCAAAATCAAGATAACTTTTGTCCTTTGCCCATCCTATAGTAACATTTTCAGTTGATTCAGTTTTTCAGTTTTTATTGACAATGGTTTAGAAATCCCAGCCAATACTTTTGTTTTTTGTTTTTTAAACATTAAAGGATGTTGTTTAGCAGGGCCAAGTGATGGGAATTCCCTCAAAATAAATCTTTTATTATCTTTCTTGGATATCAACTCCCAGTTCTTAAAAATTTATGTCCAAAACTTTTTAATCCAAATGTGGATGGCCTTTCCTCATAAAACTAAACTAATTCTTAGCTTTTATAATTCTGACACTATTGCTACAGGGTCATGACAGGTCTCATATTCATCCTGCTAACCTGATCTTGCTTTCTTAATTTAAACTATTATTAAGTAATTCAAATTGGTTAATAAGCTTTCTGTGCTTCTACAACATACCTCATGTTTCATTCTAATCAAAATTATTTCCTCTTATGTCTTGATGTTTTTTTCTTATTCTTCAGAGTTTTCCATCCCTCCTAAGTTGACTTTCCCTAAAGATTATTTGTCACAGTGTGTTATCTATTCTTTCTCTAACACTTTGAAAGTTAATTTCCAAAAAATTAGGATACATGATAGACTATCTCCATACAATAGAGGTCAGGCAAATGTATAGACACCACCAGAATCCTAATATGATATTATCCATGAAGAAAATGCTTGGGAATATGCATCCAAAAAAACTGGATAACTGAAGCATGACTAGGCTTTCTATATGGTCTATCATATGGATGGAAACAGTTTGTTTTTTCCTGTTGGTGGAGCAGACAAAACTGAATGACCATTTGTCCTAAATTTGTGGCAGTTAGGTCTGAGGTGAAGAATTCCTTCACTCACACTACATGGAGTCTCTGTGCTACTTCCTTTTTTCCCCACTTCATCTCACATCATTTGACCACGAAATGGTCATGAGCCTTTGGTAATTCATTTTTTAATTTCCATTCTGGGTGCATGGAGTGGACTTTCTGAACTGACTTGGGAAGTGGATCCATGAGGATGCAGGAGACCATTATCCAGGCTGGGTGTTGTATCTAGGTCAGCAGTGAAACCCTACAGAGTACAGATTTAGGTATGCCAGCCTAGCAGAAGTTGGGATTTCTAATTTTGGATTTTTACATGGTTGAATTCTTGCTGTGTAAGAACTGAACCAATCTGTGAGCATACCCCCTCTCCAAAGTCTGAAGTGGTATTGGGGGATTATCTCCTCAAGGTGTTTGAAGTTCTACATTGTTTCTTGCTGTAATTTTGAAGTAAATGTCTCTCTATAAGAGCTAGTCTGATTTCAAGTAGTTATGAGTGCTTGGTCACTGAACTCCTAATAAGATGAAAGACAGAAATTGTTGGGCCTCAAGTAAACCCACAGGGTACTAGAGAGCTCAGCGTGAAGAACATTTAACAGTCCCAGGAGAGTGGGAACAGAGCCAACAATATTACACATATTTTTTTTTTCTCCTTCTCAAATCTATATTGTAGGTAACTTCCTGCTACTTTTATGATTTCAACTCTAATAACTACTTATTCAACATTACCAAGAATCAGATCTGAAATAGAATTATCCATAACTTTTTTTAAATGAAATAATTATTGAGACAATTCAAAAAGATGATTGTCTTTTGGGAGAGAGAGAGAGACAGAAACAAAGACAGAGAGACAAAGAGAGATCTCTAATTGGTGGCTGAATAATTAAAATTCTTTGTCATTACTATATTATCTCTTTGTGCCATGCTTAGCTGTTTGTAATCTGTCTGTTGAACTCATCCATTTTCTCTTTTTCACATGTGGTTTATACTTTTTCCAGGTGACTAAAATCATGTCTGTCTTTATATCCACTTATTCTCAGTCAAAAGCTCTGTGATATACTGTGCTCCCTCCCCTACATACTTCTCTTTCCTGTTTTTTTTTTAATAAAGTACATAAATTTTGGTTCACAGTCATGAATATCATCATACATCTCAGTGATACCATTGAGATTAAATGCATCTATCTGTTTTACAGTCTCTAGTTCATTTTGTTTGTTTCCTAAGTTTTGATCATTTGGGTATAGACATTTGGGTTATGCTATTGCCTCTTTTCTCAGATGTTTTTCTCCTATGAACTTCTTGGTGTCTCAACTCCTATTCTTCCTTAATAGTAGCTAATCTCTATGGTATCTAGTTTAATAGATTAGATTAGATGTAAGAGATATTAGACAGATAAATTCTCACCAGCCCTAGTTAGGTTAACTTCTTTCCTAAATTCCTATTATTACAATGTATTAGGTTATGATCCAAACATCCAAATTCTGTTTTAAAAGATCATAATTTTAGCATGACATTCACTTTCTAAATCAATTTTTTTGACTCTTTGCTATATTTGTCTTAAATAGGTAACAATGTTTACAACACCTTCTACATTACTTTTTTCTGTACCTTTTTCCCCACATAGTTGCAATCTTTGGTAATGTAATCTAGACTCCTTCTGAAAGTACTGTTGGTACCCTGAAGAAGTAGGCATAAATCTTCCATTTCAACAGTACTTAGAAGGATGTCATATTTTGGATGTTTATACTGTTGGAAAATAACAGATTGTTCTATTATTATCCAGTACATAAATACGTACTTCAGTACCCCTGATTAAGGAGTCGCCAATCATTCCTATTTTTTTTAATCTTCTGGCCATCACTGGATGATATGTAATATGTCAGGATATGGTGTTTCTTCATACTTTCCTCTGTATGACACCTTTTCACTCTCAAACTTCCTAACACAGGTCCTTTCCCCTCTGCCGTTTCAGATCTTTTTTAAACTACCTTTCCTTACTAAAACCCACTGGAACTTTTTAATATCTTAATTGAACTTGATAACTTGCAGGGCAGAAAAGAATAACTTAAAAACTTTCACCTTTTCAAAAAGAGAAATAAGCCTGCATGTTGCAAACTCTGTATATATAATAATCATTTGGCTTCAACAGACATGCAAGTGGAAGATTTGATGTAAGTCACTATAAAGCTTCTCCTACTCTACATACTGAGTTAGATTTTAAGCCTTTTCCTATAAAAGCTAGAAATTGAGTGCCTTCTAAAGAATACCTGAAGCAATGATTTATATGACTCTAATTTGTTAACAAGAAGTGTCTTGAGGATTAGTAGAACCTAGCTTATTGTGTAGGAAAGTATAATTAGCAGTTGTGGTATTGATTATCAAATTAGCAATGCCAAGAGTTTGGATAGATTAAACATTTGTTTCTCCTTAGGAGAAAATCTCCAGGGCCTCAGAACTCTTAGTATTTTCACAAATATAATTGTGGGGGACATGTTAGGAATAAATCTTAAGACATAGTTTTCATTAATGATGTGCTTATGATAAAATAATTAATTTTCATATCTGAGGTTACTTTCTATTTGACCACAGAGGCCTACGTAGTAAGTGTATATCTTGATAAATTAAGTTATTTTATAAAGCTCTTACACATGAATGTGATTTAATTTGGAAGTGTTTAATTCAATATAGTACCTCATTGTGTAGATCACTGCGACCTTAGAGGTGAAAAAAACAAGGGATGAAGAGCATAAGGCTAGGATACTTAATGTTTAGTTTGTAATCTTTTGAAATCAGGTTTTCCTTTTCTCCATTTCTTTTTTAATCCCAGTATTTAGTACAATACTGGTAGATGGTAGGTGCTAAATAAATGTTTCATGAATTGACTTGATGACTTAATGATGATGATAGTATTTAAACTTTATATTACAATTTAAAAGCATTTAGCACCATAAAACTTAAAAAAATATTTTCCAGTGAAAACCCTTAAAAATAATAAGAAGAATTTATAATATCAAATAGTTTTAAAGAGCAAATTTCTAGACAAGCTAAATTGTTAGTGTAACATCAATCTTCATAGTGATGTTCAGAGGTCTTCTGAACCCTTCAGTTGCTTCTTCTTCAAGCTAAATGAGAATAAAGTTCCAACATTACCTGCTCCCCACTTACTTCCTTTATAATTGTTCTTCCTTTGTTCCACAATTTGAAAATAAAATTATTTTTAAAGTGCTGTTATGTTTGATTATTTTGCAGTCATCACCTCCTTTACCTCCCTTCACTTTTTATCTATAGACATTTAATGAATCACTCCATGGTTGTTGAATCAACCCATTTCTAGGTTAGGAGAAACATATGGTTTCTTCTTCTTGTATTATGAAGTTTATAGCAGACAAAATATTTGGAGTATAATCACATTAGCTCAGAGCCCCCAGTAAGGAAAATTCCTAACATTTAGGCTGTGGTTTGACTCTCTATCCTAATTTAAATCCATATTTGTCCCTATATAAATCATGCCCCCTTTTTATTTGAGGCAAAATTCATGATACATGTAAAAGAAGCAAAAAAAGCATATTACATTATTAATGGACAGTTATGGAAAGAGAAAGTTGAAGAAAGAGCAAACCTTTTCTTGAAAATTTCCTCAGTCCTTGAAAAAGTGAGTAAAACTGGTAATTTCATCTTAAATCTTTTTCTTCAAGATTCTGAGAGGAATGATGTTCTTCCATGACCTTTCCCTCTTCTGTTATATCTCAACTTAGATTTCCTTTCACTTTCTCCTTTCAGTCTCTTTTCATTTTCTCATTTCTCCTTGTTGTTCCTGTGCCACCAATTCTTTCCAGCTCTCTTCATTAAGTTCTATGTAGGTCTGGGAAGACTGATCCCTGCAGTTGCTACTCCTAAGGTCTTCACGTCTCCGTTCCTTCCTGTTGTATCTGTCTTACAAATTATGGATATGATGCAAGCCTGCCTTCCAGCTCAATGATCACAATTGTTACAAAATGCTCTCAGAGCTGAAAGAGAATGCAGGTCCATATAAACTACAAATCTCATGATGCCATTTAGTTCTCAAACAATACTGCATCGGTATGCAAAATCCATAATGATTCAGTTTCATTTGGAGCATGACGTCTTTATAATTTTGCTGTGTACTGAAGGATACAAATTTATTCTAATCAAAACACTCTGTAAACACTTTTTGACCAGATGCTTGAAAGACATATAAGGACAGAATAAGGACAGCACTTTGATTACAAAAAAAACCAAGTCCATTACATCATGACACTCAAAGAAGCTAATAATAACTCACTAATCTTTGGAGCCTTTAAACATCAAAGGCTGAGGAAAGAAATTAAGGATAATTCAAGTATCTCCTTAGTCAAAAATCATAAGGATGAGAATGACTTAACAAATCATTCTGTTCACCTACAATCTGGCACAGGATTTAGCTTCATTATTGCTTTAGAGAATTTTAACCAGATGAGTTTTAAATGATTGCAATGCTATATCTATCACTGTGCTTTGGTGGGATCATTAGATAATAGGCATTGTTATCCAGAATGAATTGTTTATATTAGTATACATTTATTTCATCTCATTACATCTAAATAATGACCTTTTTTGCTATTTGCAATACATCTTCTCTATTCAATTTAATACATTTTTATTAAATGACTCCTGACCTTACTACCTCCTCTGAAAAGCCCTCAATGGGTCCGTATTGCCTAGAATGAAGTAAAATCTCCTTGATTTCTCATTTAAGGGCTTTTATGGTCCAGTGCCAACCTGCCACTTCAACCTCCTTTCCTGCTACTATCCATCTTACCTTCCATGCAAATGAATATGTTAACTATTCTTCAATTTATCGTATATTCTTCTATGTCCATGAATTTTGAGGGCTGTTTCTCATACCCACAACACACTTCTCACTCCCAACCCTTTCAAACTAATTAAAATCACCTCTTTAAAGGCTGAGATAAGAAGCTACCAAGTACTCCTCTGTAAAGATTTCTCTAATTTATATTAACTGGAAAAATTTCTTCAATTCATATTTTTCCCTAAATGAATTTATATAATAACCTCACCTGACCCTATAATATTGTACAGTATTCCGCACTAAAATGGGGTAAAAATACTTAGTACAGTGCCTGGCAAAGTGTAGACATTTAATACATGTGTTTCCTTTCTCTCCCACCACCTCAAACTTTTAAGCTATAATTTCATTGAGAAAAGATGTTGCATCAATTTAAATCTTTGAATCCATAGAATCCATCAGAATGTCATGTATTTACTACAAACTAAATAATTGTGTACCTTTGGATTAAATTGTTTGCAGAGCACTTTGCTAGAAAATGAGGAGATAAAAAGATGTATTTTTCCACCCAATAGTATTTTAATTTATTCCAATTTCATGTAATTATAGTTTTCAACATTAACTTTTTAAGATTTTGAGCTCCAAAAATTTTGCCTCCTCTTCTTCTCTCCCCCTTTCTTAAGGGAGTAAAAAACCTGATATAGATAATACATGAACAATCATTGAAAGATATTTTCACATTAGTCATGTTGTGAAAGAAGAATCAGAACAAAAAGGAAACCCATGAGAAAGAAAAAAAAACAAAAAATGAAACAGTGAAAATAGTATGCTTTGATATGCATTCACACTCTATAGATCTTCCTCCAGATGTGGATAGCATTTTCCATTGTGAGTCTTTTGGAATTGACTTTGATCATTGCATTGCTGAGAAGAATGAAGTCTATCATAAATGATTGTCACAGACCATTGCTGTTATAGTGTACAATATGCTCTTGCTTCTGCTCACTCCACTCAGCATCAGTTCACAGAAATCTTTCCAGGTTTTTCTGAAATATGCCTGCAGATTTGATGAGCATCTCCTCAATTTCCAAATCTTTGTCACCACAAAAAGAGCTGCTATAAATATTTTGGTACATGTGGGCCCATGTCTCTTTCTTATGATCTCTTTGGAATACAGACCTAGTAGTGATATTGCTGGAACAAAGGTTAAGCACAGTTTGGTTGCCCTTTGTTCATATTCCAAATTGCTCTCTACAGTGATTGGATTAGCCCACAACTCCACCAACAATGCATTAGTGTTCCAATTATCCCACATCTTCTCCAACACATATAATTTTCCTTTTCTGCAATATTGCTCAACATGACAGGTGTGAAGTGGTACCTCAGGATTGTTTTAATTTGCATTTCAGTAATCAATATTTATTTAGGGCATTTCTTATGATTATAGATAACTTTAATTTCTTCATCTGAAAACTGCCTGTTCATATCCTTTGACCATTTATCAATTGTGGAATGACTTGTATTCTTACAAATTTGATTCAGTTCTCTATATATTTGAGAAATGAAATCTTTATTGGAAACTCTGGCTATAAAAAATGTTTCCCAGCTTTCTGCTTTCCTTCTAATCTTGATCATTACAAAGACGTAACAGGAAATCTGACTTATCAAGATACTGTAATTCAAAATAGGAATGAATATGTTTTACAAAAATAAGCAAAGTGCTACATACAGAACAAAGAAGGAAAGATCTTTTTTGCAAAGGGGCATTGGTGAAGGTTTCATAGTCAAAGTCAATGTGGAACTAGTCTTGAGATTGGGTAGGATTTTCATAGGAAAAATGAGGTGAGAATGGAGAAAGCCTTGGAGAAAATGGCATACAAACAAAAAAAAAAATAGGGGGTGCATATAAGGAATAACTACGACAAACTTCAATCAAATAGAAACAAAATAACTTAGAGCTGGAAAGGGCTTCAGAGGTCATCTCATCCAACTTGAATTTGAGCAGATTACAACCCAAAAAAGTAATTATACGATTGCTTTCTGAAGAACTACACTGATGTGGAACTAATTACTTTCTGAGGATGTACTTTGACATATTCTTTCTTTTTTTTGTCTTTATTAATTTGTTTGTTTAC
>CM053583.1:249139036-249152400 GCA_028627135.1 Pseudochirops cupreus | reverse complement strand
ACTAATTACTTTTTGAGGATGTACTTTGACATATTCTTTCTTTTTTTTGTCTTTATTAATTTGTTTGTTTACTTTCAGTTTACAGGATTCACTTCCACAATCCCTTGAGTTTCAAATTTTCTCCCCTTCACTCTCCTCTCCCTCATTCTCCCATTACAGCATGCAATCAAGTATAGGATCTGCAAATAGTTTCACATTAGACATTAGTCAGGTTATAAAGGATTGTAACAAATGGAATGAACAATGGGAAAGAGGGAATAGAACCAAACAAGAAAAAGAATGAGAACAGGTAGTATACTTCAATCTGCATTCGAATTCTGTTCTTTCTAGTTCTTTCTCTGAATGTAGACATCTGAGAAATTTATTTTGATGGATTTTTTTCCTAAATAGAAGGTCTGCCATTTTCCATGTAAAGTATAATTTTTTGGAATATTTTATCCTAAATTGCCAAAATTTTCACCTGTTTTCTTTTAATGACAGACCAATGACAGTTTCAAGAAATTAAATGTTTTATGTGAGCATGACCAGCATCCATTCTATGGATCCATGTTCAAAATCACCATTTCTTTTTCTGGTTAACCATATTTAAGCTTTAGGAATGGTTCATGATCATATGGTGGCTTAGAAGAGGGATATTGTTGTGATTTGATGTTATATATCAATTTCTTAGTGCTTCTTTGGTTTTTCTATTAACCTGTGACAATGATAAAGGGCCAGACTTCTATAATGGTTAAAAGAAAAGACATCTTCTGGTTCAATTTATTTTCCTTAACCTCTCTGTGTGGCATCATATAACTTCAAGGTATTCAATGATAGATGAAGAAGGATTTTTTTTTTCAGCTTTCTGAAGTCATCATGATTTTGCCCATGTAGTTACTGCAAAGAGACCAAGCAAAGCCCTACCTATACCATAGAATGCACTGTCAACCTCTGCAATTGCTCTCTCTTGATCTCAGGAAAATTGACATCACTCCTGAGATGGATATATTCAGGCTTGAAGTTGATTTTGTTAATTCAAAAGGTAAGGGAGGAATTGCTGGCAGATATAACAACAATAACACACATACATTCCTATTAAACACATTTTCACATTAGTCATTTTTCATAGAAGAATTATAAAGAATGGGAAAAACTGAGAGAATTATCTAGCACAGACTCACTCTGTGTCAGATTGTTCTGGACCACTTGTCCAATATAAGTTTCACAGATACTTAGACTCCTTAAGAGTCTACCCATTGGGATGCCAGAGGGATGGAGCCAAGATGGCAGGGTAGAAGCAGGAAAGCTCCGAAGCTCCCACATAGCTATGTCAAATACCCACAAAATATAACTCTAAACAAATTTTAGGTCTCTAGAACTCACAAAAATACAGAAAAAACACATCTCTCACTGAAGGCAGCTTGGCAGGAAGGGCTCATTGCAGCACACTGGGAGCCGAAACCAGCCCAGCCTGAACCTTGCCCCTGGGGCAGCCAGAACAAGCTGCAGCTGGAGCATTCAGGATAGTGGATCAGCAGCAGCTGTGGCAGTTTCCAGAACTATTAGCCCAAAAGAAACAATGACAAAGCTCTTTCTCTTCAGCAAGGTAGCCAAATGGTGGGCACAGCATTGCAGAGATGCAGATATTTGTGAAGTCTCTGATGGGCAAGACCATCATGCTTGAGGTCGAACCCAGTGATACTATCAATAATGTCAAAGCCAAAATCCAAGACAAGGAAGGTATCACACCAGATCAAAAACATCTGATTTTTGCTGGAAAAAAAGCTAGAAGATGGTGAAACTTTCTCAGACTACAACATCCAGAAAGAGTTCACTCTGTACTTGGTCCTGTGTCTTCAAGGGGGCATCACTGAGACTTCCCTTTGCCAGCTGACCCAGAAGTACAACTGTGACAAGATGATCTGCACCAAGAGTTACGCCCACCTTCACCCCATGCTATAAACTGCCGTAAGAAGTGCAGCCACACCAACAATCTGTTCCCCAAGAAGAAGGTGAAATAAAGATCAGCATTGGAACCCAGTTTTGGTTTGGCTCCCTTGACTGAAATGCTCTTGAGTAGTCTGCTGTAATAAGGCCTTTTTCCTGGGTTTAATATCAATGAAATCCCCTTTTAGTTGAGAAGAAAAAAAAAGAAACAAGGATAAAGTGAAAGGTCAGTGAAACTCAGATCAATTTGGGGGGGAAAAGCAGTCCTGCCGAACTGCCTCCAAGGCAAGAAAGTTGCAGAAGTGGCAGCCCTACAGCCACTTCCATGTGGATGCTTCAGAAGCTCTGGCCTGCAGACTTCAGGGGGGCCAAGCAATCATTCAGAGGCTAAGAGCTCTTGTACTGAGTGGATTGGTTCCTGATTGTGGTCTTGAGTGATGGTGCTGGGGTGCATTTTCAGTGAGCCAAAGCTGGTGTGGGCTACAGCAGTCTCCTAATAGCTCCAGCAGCTGTGAAAATGCCACCAATTTGGGACAGAGCTTTCTCCTCTGGAAGCAAAGTTCCACAGAGCTAAAAATACAAGTAATTGACTAGCAATATGAGCAGTCAAAGGAAGCAAAGTAAGAACAGTAATCAAACTTTAGATTCCTTTTTTGGAGACAAAAAGGATCAAAGCATGGAATGGGAGGAAGATAAAGCAGTCAGAACTCCCACACCAAAAGCTTCCAAGAAAAATTTAGACTTCCTACAAGCCATAGAGTAGCTTAAGAAGGATTTTGAAAACCAAATAAAAGAAACAGAGGAAAAATGGGGAAGAGAAATGTGAATGATGCAACAATATCATGAAAAGAGAGTCAACAACCTGACTGAAGAAAATAATACCTTAAAAAATAGATTAACTCATATGGCTAAAGAGGCCCAAAAAGCCAATGAGGAGAAGAATGTTTTAAAAAGCCAAATTTGGCAGATGGAAAAAGGATCTCAAAAGCTTTCTGAAGAGAATAATTTCTTCAGAATTAGAGTGGAACAAGTGGGAGCAAATGATTTTTATGAGAAATCAAGATACTATTAAACAGATACAAACAAATGGAAAAATAGAAGGCAATGTGAAATATCTCCTTGAAAAAAACACTGACCAGGAAAATAGATCCAGGAGAGACAATTTAAAAATTACTGGACTACCTGAAAGCCATGATCAAAAAAAGAACTTAGAAAGCATCCTTCAAGAAATTCTCAAGGAAAATAGCCCTGATTTTGTGTGACCAAAGGGCAAAATAGAACTTGAAAGAATTCACCAATCACCTCTTGAAAAATGTCACAAAAAGAAAATTCCTAGGAATGTCACAGCCAGGTTTCTGAGTCCCCAGATCAAGGAGAAAATATTATAAGCTGCCAAGAAGAAACAGTTTGAATACTGTGAAAACACAATTAGGATAGCCCAAGATCTAGCAGCTTCCACATTAAGGAATCAAAGGGCCTAGAATATGATATTCCAGAGATCAGGTGAGCTAGGATTAAAACCAAGAATCACCTACCCAGCAAAATTGAGTATACTGTTCCAGGGGAAAATACAGTCATTCAGTGAGGTGGAAGACTTTCAAATATTCTTGCTGAAAAAACCAGAACTGAAAAGAAAATTTGACACTCAAATACAAGAAGCATGAGAAGGTAAACATGGAAAAGAAATCATAAGGAACTTATGAAAGTTTAAGTATTTACATGACAACATGGAAAAACGATAATTGTAACTTATGAAACTTTTCTCTGTATGAGGATAGGTGAAGGGAATACAAATGTGTATATACATATACATACACATATATCTATATAGGATGGTTTACATATGCGTATGAACACATATCTGAGTATGTGTATATATGAGTACATAGAGGGCATAGGATCAATTGAATAGGAAGGGACAATACTCTAAAAGGTGAAATTCTGAGTTGGGAGAGGATGAGAATGAGAGGAGAAAGGAAGAGACAGAATGGGGTTAATCATCTCATATAGAAGCGGCAAGGGATAATTGTTACAATGGAGGGGAAGAACAGGAAGGCAAAAGGAAAAGGGTCAACCTTACTCTCATTGAATTTGGCTTAGGGAAGGAATGAGATAAACTCTGAATGGGGTATCTTGCCACACAGGAGAGTAGTGGGGATAGAGATGAGAGGTGCTATGACAGAAGGGAGGGCAGGGGGAGGGAGAGTTGGTGGAAGTACGCATTTCTGCAAAGGGACAGGGACAAGAACAAGGTAGAGAATAGAACAAGGGGGAGTGGGATAGGAAGGAGGGACATATAATCAGTCTCTCACAATATGCCCACTGTGGAGATGTTCTGCGTAATTGCACATGTACAGCCTGGATTTAATTGCTTGTCCTTCCAGTGGGGATGGGTGACAAGGGAGGAAGGGAAAGAATCTAGAATTTAAAGTTCTATAATCAAATGTTAATAAAGATATATATATATATGTATATATATATATGTCTATATATGTATATATAGACACATAAAATTATTGTTGTTGTTTTTGTTGTTATTAACTACATGGAACTGGGAATTAAGATATACAGGCACTGGGGTAGGGAGGTCCATCCTGCCCTACCAAAAAGTCAGAAGGGCAATGACAGAGGACGTAGGAGGGAGCAGATTGGGGGTGGGGTTATACAGTGGGATGGCTCTTTTGAGGTGGTGGGTAGGGAAAAGATGGAGAGAAAATTTGTAACTCAAAATCTTGTGGAAATGAATGATGTAAACAACAAAATAAATAAATTAACTAATTAATTCTTTTTTTAAAAAAGAGTCTACCCATTATGGTGAATTTTTAATAAACTTCACTTTGTTTGAGAGGGAAAAAAAAGAATTGGAAAAACCATGAGAAATAAGAAATAAATAAAACAAAACAAAAAATTTGCTCCGTGTTGTGACTTAATAGTTTTTCCACTAGATGTGGATGGCATTTTTCATTTCTGGAATTGTTTAGGTCCTTGCACTGCTGAGAAGGGCTATCTACCAAACACAGTCCTTGCACACTGTGACTGTCAGTATGTAAAGTGTTCTCCTGGTTCTGCTCCCCTCCCTCAGCATCAGTTCATATTAGTTTTTCCAGGTTTCCTTTAATTCCACCTCTTCATAATTTCTTATACTGCAATAGTATTCCATCACATTCATATATCACAACTTGTTTACTCATTCCTCAATTGATGGGCATCCCCTTGATTTCCCATTCTTGACCACCTTAAAGACGGCTGCCATAAATATTTTTGTATATTTGTCTTTTTCCCATTTTTATTATATCTTTGGGATAAAGCCTAGAAGTAGTATTGCTGGGTCAAAAGTTATGAACATTTTTATAACCCTTAGAGCAGTGATTCTCAATCTTCCTAATGCTGTGACCCTTTAACACAGTTTATAATGTTGTGTTGACCCCCAACCATAAAATTATTTTCATTGCTACTTCATAACTGTAATTTTGCTACTGTTATGAATCATAATGTAAAGATCTGATATGGAGGATGTATTTTCATTGTTACAAATTGAATATAACCCAATCAACCCAGGTTGAGAACCTCTGCCTCAGAGCATATTTACAAATTGCTATCCAGAATGTAAGGATCTGCTCACAGCTCCACCAACAATGAACTAGTGTTCCAACATTCCTATATCCTCTCTAACATTTATCATTTTCTTGTTTTGCTATATTATTGTATCATGATCTAAGAATGATTCATTTAATATTTCTGCCTTTCTGCATTGGACTGTTGGGTTTTTATGCCCTAGTACATGGTCAGTTTTTGTGTATGTGCCATACACTGCTGAGATGAAGTTATATTTCTTTTTATCTCTGTTCAGTTTTTTCCAACTTTCTCTCATATCTGCCTTCTCAAAAATTCTTTCACCTCCTTAACTTCTTTCTGGTTTATTTTGAGGTTAGATTTTTCAAGTTCAGACAGAGGTGGATTGAGGTACCTCACTAGTATAGTTTTGCTATTTCTTTCTCTAACTCCCTTAACTTCTCTAGGAATCTGGATGCTCTACTGCTTAATGTATATATGTTTAGTAATGATATTGCTTCATTTTCAATGGTGCCTTTTAGCAAGATAAATTTTTCTTCTTTATCTCTTTTAATTACATTCAGGAGAGCAGATTGGTGTCAGCAATGGCAGTTTCCAGAATTACCAAGCCATAAGAAAAAAGGACTAAGTGAAAGGTCAGTGAAACTCAGCTAAAATTGGGGGAGAAAAATGGGTTGGCCAAACTGCCTCCAGGGCAAGGAAGAGGCAGAAGAGGAGGTCCTGCAGCAGCTTTCACATTGCTGCTTCAGAGCTCCCAGCCTACAGACTGCAGGGGGGCCAAGCGAGGGTTCAGAGGCCAAATGCTCTTGTTGAGCGGCCTGGATCCGAATCGTGGTATTGGGTGGTGGTCCTGGGGTGCGTTTTCAGTGAGCCAAAGCTGGTGGGGGCTGCAGCAGCCTCCTAAAAGCTCCAGCAGCTGGGAAAACCCCAGGGATTTGGGACAGAGCTTTCACCTCTGGAAGCAGAGTTCCACAGAGCTAAAAAAAGTCATTGACTGACCAATCATGAGCAGGCAAAGGAAGCAAAGTAAGAACTTCCTTCCATTCCCTGCTTTGATCCTTCTTTTCCCCAAAGAAGGAATCTAGAGTATGGTTGCTATTCTTACATCTATTTTTGCTTTTGCTTTGTCTCAGATAAGGATATCTGCCCCTGCTTTTTTTTTTTAACTTTAGCTGAAGCTTAATCTATTCTACTCCAGCCTTTTAACTTTAGCCTGGGTGTATCTCCCTGTTTCAAATGTGTTTCTTATAGACAGCATTCCATAGCATTATTTTAATCCATTCTGTTGTCCATCTCTGTTTTATGGGAGAGTTAATCCCATTCACATTCATAGTTATGATTACTATCTGTGTTTTTCCCTCTACCCTATTTCCTCCCCTGTTTATGTTTTATTTCTCCCTTCCCTACTTAAGAGTTTTCATTTTGACCATTGTCTTGCTCAGTAGTCCTTCTTTATCCATACCCCTGTCTTCTTGCCCTTTTCTCTCACTACTTCTTCCCTCCCTTCTAAACAGATGCCCTTTGTTCTCCCTTTCCCCTCCTACTACCTTTAGGGCACAACAGATTTTTATACTTAACAAAGTATGTTATTCCCTCCTTGAACCCAATACAATGAGAGTAAAACTCATACTATGCTCCTCTCCCTCCCTTCTTTCCCTCTACCATAATGAGTTTTTGTTTCTCTTCAGGCTAGAATACTATAGTTAACTGATTATGTTATTCCCTCTTGAATCAAAACTAATCAGATTAAAGTTCATATACTGGTCATCTCTCGCCTTTCTTTCCCTCTACTATGTTTTTATGCCTCTTCATATGACATAATTTACTCTTTTCTGTCTCCTCCTTTCCTTTTCTGCCATTACAGTCCCTTTGCATACCTATGTCCATGATAGTCATGTTGTGAAGGACTAACTATATTTCCTTCCATCCTGTCACACAACACTTTTATTCTATTTTCTCCTTTGACCCTGTCCCTTTTCAAAAGTGTTTGCTTCTAACTACCTCCTCCCCCAATCTGCCTTCTCTTCTATCATACCTCCTCTTATCCCCTTACTCCCTACTTTCCTGTAGGGTATGATACCCAATTGAGTGTGTATGCTTTTCCCTCCTTAAGCCAATGAGAGTAAGTTTGACTCATTCTCTTTCACCTCCCTGCTTTTCCCCTCTATTGTAATAGCTTTCTCTGTGAGATGATTTACCCTATTCTATCTCTCCTTTTCTCCTTCTCCCAATGTATTCCTTTCTTACCTTTTAACTTTATTTTTTAGATATCATTCCTTCATATTCGACTCACCCTGTGCCATCTGTATATGTATACATACACATACATACATATATACATATATATACATACATAAACACATACACATAAGCATATGCACATACATAAATATGCATATATACATACATACAAATACATACATATAGATATGTGTGTGTTTCCTTCAATTATTCAAACACTGAAAAAAGTCTCATGAGTTACAAATATCATCTTTCCATGTAGGAATGTAAACAGATCAACTTTAATAAGTTCCTTATGATTTCTCTTTCCTGTCAACTTTTTCGTGCTTCTCTTGATTCTTGTATTTGAACATCAAATTCTCTATTAAGCTGTGGGCTTTTCATCAAGAATGCTTCAACATCCTCTATTAAATTGAATGACCATATTTATTTCCTAAAGTATTATACTCAGTTTTGCTGTGTAGGTGATTCTTAGCTTTAATCCTAGCCCCTTTACCCTCTGGAATATTGTATTTCAAGCCCTTTGATTCTTTAATGTAGAAGCTGTTAGATTTTGTGTTATCCTGATTGTGTTTCCACAATACTCAAATTGTTTCTTCCTGACAGCTTGTAATATTTTCTTCTTTACCTGGTAACTCTGGAATTTGCATATCATATTCCTAAGAATTTTATTTTTGGATGCTTTTCATGAGGTGTTTAGTGGCTTCATTTAATTTCTATTTCACCTTCTGGTTCTAGAATATCAGGACAGTTTTTCTTGATAATTTCTTGAAAGATGATGTGTAGACTCCTTTTTTGGATCATGGTTTTCAGGTTGTCCAATAATTTTTAAATTTTCTCTCTTGGATCTATTTTCCATCTCAGTCTTTTTTTTTCAATTAGACATTTTACCTTTTCTTCTATTTTCTTATTCTTTTGGATCTGTTTTATAATATCTTGATTTCTCAAAAAATCATTAGCTTCCATTCGCTCCATTCTTATTCTGAAGCAATTATTTTCTTCAGTGAGCTTTTGGACTTCCTTCTGCATTTGGCCAATCCTACTTGTCAATGCATTCTTCTCCTCATTGGTTTTTTGGACATCTTTTGCCATTTGAGTTAGTCTAATTTTTAAGGTATTATTTTCTTCAGTACATTTTGAGCCTCCTTTAGTAAGATATTGACTTGTTTTTTCATGATTTTCATGCATCACTCTCATTTATCTTCCCAATTTTTCCTCTATTTCTCTTATTTGTTTTTCAAAATCATTCTTGAGCTACTCCATGGGCTGCAACCAATTAATATTTTTTTCTCGGAGGCTTTTGAAGCAGGAGTTTTGGTGTTATTGTCTTCTTCTGGTTCTATGTTTTGATCATCCTTGTCACCAAAGAACAGTTTTATATTCTGATTTTTCTTCCTGTATTTGTTATTTTGCCAGTCAGTTACTTGACATTTTACCTCTTTGCCAAGGTGGGGTGGAGAGTGTTGTGTATTCTAGAGAATCACCTAGTAGAATTTAATTATTTTACAAAGGAGGAAACTGAAGGTCAAAAGAAGATAATTAATTCTTCATGGTTATTCACAGCTAACTGTAAATAATAAACAGGAATGATCAGTACCCAGTACACTGCAGAGTAACATTATCATGCAAATTTACATAATGTTCAGGTCCAAGAATAGCTGCACCATATCTCTAAATCAACAGAGAAACAAAGAAATAAATAAAAAATAAAATCAACAACAACAACCAAAAAACATGTTTCCAGTTCACAATTCAAAGTACATTTATCATTCTCCAGGCATGGTTGGTTATGCTGATGTCAGGCTTAAACACTGAATAGTTGCTGCAATATCTCCTATTGCCTCTCAGAGATTCTTAAAGCAGTTTTGTGAACAGACCCAGAATACTTACTCTTTACTAAGTTAGGAAACATGTATTCAAACTACCATGAGGACCACATTTTTTTTAAGCAGGCAGCTAAGTCTGCTTTAAAGAAAAAAGACAAATGAAATGAAGGGCATGTATCCAGTTCCCATTTTTAAAAGTATTGTTGGAGTAATTAAAACCACAGACCAAAGTAGATAGATCAATAAATGTATCCAGACCATGAGATAAGGAGAAAATCTTTACACCATGGATGGTATAGGGATACAATGATGCCAAGGGTAGTTTCTTCATTATCTAGTAGAGTAGTAAAAGTGTTTCTGGTCAGAAAACCACTTTTATGATGGGCATCATTGAGCAATGTATAAAGAACAAAAAATGAGCAAATACTCTAGAAAAGGAATGAGTATAATAAATTAATATTACATAGTAAAGGAAATTAACTTGAATATCACTGGAAATGCATAAATGTTATAAATAAATGCTATGAACTTCCTCATATAAGAAAATGGAAAAAGTGAAAGATCTCCAGAATGCTTCAGAGGAATAATAAAAAAAAAAAAAGAAAGAAAGAAATGGATGGGATAAGAAAAACTATAACATCATAAACTCAGAGTTGGAACAGAAGTTTGTAAGTTAGAATAGAAATTAGAGCTCTGAAAAGAAGTAATCATTATAACAATACAGTTGAGAATTTAGTTCAAAAAAGAAACAATCAACAACAGTTGTCTCTCTCTGGAAGAGAAGAGTCAATTTGGGATAGAAAAATTCAGAGAAAAAAGAAAAAATGATTTTATAAATTAAAAAAAAAAGACTGGAAAAACTCATAAGCTCACCAAAAGCCAAAGAAACTGAGTATGAAGATAATATGAGAATAATCAAATGATCTTTGGTCTTCAGTAAAAATATACACACAGAAAATAGTATCCTTGGGAATGTTCAAACTTAAAAAATAACCAGCATAAAAGACCATATCATTTAAAATTCAGTTCTAATACTATTTGTTTGATATTGAGCAAATTACTGAACCTTTACAAGGCTCAGTTTCCTCAGTTGTAAAATGACATGTTGGACTATAAGACTTTTAATGTCCTTTCTTGCTTTAAATTTCTTCTTCTCTGAGTCCAAGAAAAGTACAACTCAAGAAAATCTTGACATTGAAAAAAAGAAACTCTAGGATATGTCAACAAGTAATATCATGGTCAGCAGCCAAATATTATAGGCAATCAAGAGTGAGGTCTTCACATACCAAAGAAAAAGTTAAAACCATGTGAGATTATTATTCATTCACAAAAAAATAAAAACTACAGAAAATTGAAAATAATACTTTTAAAGTGAGAGATCAGCATGCACCCACAAAATTGTATGTTCTATAAAACTAAACTTAATCTTCAATAGAAAAATCAAAGCTTTCAGCAAAAGTGAGGAATTTCAGCTATGTCTTCAAAAGAAACCAGTTTCAAAAGGTGCTTATCATGCAAATCTCACCAAAAAGCATAATATAAAAAGATAAGTAGGTACAATTAGAAAGACAAAAATCTAAGCAATGAAATCAATACTTTCATGCATCTAGTGCTAAATGAAGGTATAACATGTGTGTGTTTTACCTTAAAAACATCTTTAAAAATTGAAGTACATCAAGGACGATAAGAAGAGCTGTAGTGGTGGAAGAGTGTAGAGGAGCTAAAGGGGCTTTAAAGAAGAATTAATTCGATTAAAATAATGCTGAATTAAAATATTCATTTGGTGCTTTTAAAAAGCAATGTGGCTTAATAGGATGGGAACTTGAAAAGGAAAGTTAGGGCAACAATGCAAGGATACTTTGACAGCATCCACTCCCAAAACTGAAACAGCAGTTGACGATTTTGATCTAGAAAAACTTAACAAACATACAAACAGTAGCAAGAACTGACATCTCAAAAGCAGAAAGGGGAGAAAGGGCAAGGGTTACAACTAAGATACTGGCAGACAGCCTCAAAAATATTGGTGTCTTGGTCATGGCAAGAAGAGAAAGCCCATAGTGTTTTCATAATTGTTTGGTCCCAGAACTTAGTAGAGCCTTAATCCAAGTTCTCCCTAGCAAAATGAGTGGGATTTCTAGGCTTGTGATCATGCTAGAGATTTTTAAATGTCAGTGTTGGTATTAGTGAGTACTGTCGGATAAATAAAGACAGGTATTTCATAGGGTGGTGTAGAGGATGTGATAATAATATAGGTATCTTGAAGCTTCCGGCATGGAAGTTTTCAGAATTATATAATTTAAGATATATAACAGTATGTGGTGGAGGAAGGGGTGTCCAGAAAACAGCAGAAAAATAACAACAACAAAAAGCAATACTAGTCAGCAAAAATTCCCATGGTTAAATCAGAAGGAGCTTGTTGATAGGGAAAATTAGTTCCATATGACATATTAAAGAAATAATCTAAGGGGCCAATGATTTAAGAGAAAAGTAGTGGCTTGATCTTTGGAAAAATCCATGCACATGGAGAATATCTCTCTTATTTCTGTACTTGCTATGCGGGAGGCAGACTAGGTTTCATAGCTGATAGAAGGCTAGGTCTGGAATCAGGAAGTCCTGAGTTCAAATCCAGCCTCATATGCTTAGTAGACCTTTGTAAAGTCAATCATGATCCACTCCTCTGAGGATTGCTGCTGTGAATAACTTTGAGGACCCAACTGCATAGTGTAGTTCAGAAATAAACTAAAGTAAAAACAAACATTCAAGAAACTAAAGCACAACATTCACAATAATATGACATAACAATTTATTACTAAGGTGGCCACATAGTCTTAAACAAAGCATATGAATCAGCAAGTCAAAATCTCCTCAATCAGTACATAGTATCCAAGTAAAGTCCTTTTTCATCTTGACTTGAGGCTGCCTTTCTATCATCCTTAAGCTAATCATCCTTAAGGGGTAATCATCCTTAAACCAATCATCCTTAAAGGGTAGCAGAAAGTACAAACACCATCCATTTCTAGGCCACAGTAAGTCAAAATCTCTTCAGTCCATACAGAGTGCCCAAGTAAAATCTTCTTTCATCTTGAGTCAAAACTGGCTTCCAAACTCCTTGGATTCTCTTCCATAGGTTGACCACTTCCTGCTCTTGCCCAGATTCACTGGATTGTTGCCTGGATTCACACATAGGCAACTCTCCACTCTTGTTCTATATCTCAGCTCACAGGGACTGCTCCACTCCAAGCTCTTCACAGTTTCTGTTTCTAGGAAAACAAATCTTAACAGAGCTACAACAATATTTACCCACATAAAGTGTAATACAGCCACAGCCGTATTTACACACATTACTGGCATCATTATCTCAATTCACCTTCTGTCTGATGAAGTAACACAAATCAACAGAAAAAGCTTCTGTCTGAAAAATCAAACACAAATAAACATCAAAGTCCTCTTTCAAGACTCCTCTAAGGGCAGTAAAATCCCATTTCAGAACTTCTGTAACAGCAGTAAAGTCTTCTTTCAGGACTTCTATAACAGCAGTAAAGTCCTCTTTAAACAGATAGAATTCTTGTGTCTGACATAGTAACATCAACAAAGACAGAACAACAGACAGAATGCTACAGAGTACCAACATCACAAATGTTTTCTCTCTTAGCACTGCTTACTCCCTACTCTGTTACAGCTTTTCTCTGTTCTGTTCCTTCCTCTTCTACCCTTCTTGTCCTGCTGTTTCAGCAAACTCCTCCCATCATGGACTCCATGTGATTATGTTAGATATATTAAGGACAGGGAAGGTCTTCA
>CM053583.1:249109914-249138536 GCA_028627135.1 Pseudochirops cupreus | reverse complement strand
CCAGGAAAAACCGCTGACCCTGCTATGCGCCCTGCATTCCCTCCTACCCAGTTCCGTCTGTCCTTACCTCGGCTGTGGGAGGGCTGCAGAAGCTTCCAGCTGGGTGAGTCTGCTGGGTGGGGCTTCCCAGTCTGCCGCACTCTGCTCTCAGGTCCAAGCTGGTGCCACTCCTGTGTGCTCCGTTCTCCCTGCCCTGACCTGATTAGGCACTTCTCTGGGCTGGGAATCTGTCACTCCCTGTCTCCCAATGGGTTCTGTCACTCTTAAATCCGCTCAAATTTACTTTTTAGTTCCCAAGGATGAAATTCTTGGGGAGTTGGAGAAGTCACTGCTTACTCTCCGCCATCTTAGCTCCTCCCCTCGCAGTGCAATTTTCCTTGAGAATTTCTTGAAGGAAGATTTCTAGGTTCTTTTAAAAAATATTTTGTTTTATTTTTGCTTTTTTGGAAGGCAATTGGGGTTAAATGACCTCCTCAAGGTCACACAGCTAGTTTTTGTGTTAAGTGTCTGAGGTTGCATTTGAACTCAGGTCCTCCTGACCTAGCCCCCCCAGGTTCTTTTTTTGATGATGGCTTTCAGGTGGCCCAATAATTTTTAACTTATCTTTCCTGGATCTATTGCCCAGGTCAGTGTTTTTTTCCAATGAGATATTTCACATTGCCTTCTCTTTTTTTCATTTGTTTGGATCTGTTTTATATTATCTTGCTTTCTCATAGAGTCATTAGCTTCCATTTTCTCCAATCTTACTTTGAAGGAATTATTCTATTCATTGAGTCTTTAAGATTCCTTTCCATCTGGCAAATTTGACTTTTTAAGACATTTTCCCCCACATTGGCTTTTTGGGTCTCTTTTGCCATTTTAGTTAGTCTTTTTTTTTATGGTGTTATTTTCTTCAGTCAGGTTGTTGACACTCTTTTCATTATTTTCTTGCATCATTCTCACTTCTCTTCTCAGTTTTTTTCCACATCTCTTCTTGATTTTCAAAATCCTTCTTGAGTTTCTCCATGGCCTGTAATCAGTTCATATTTTTCTTGGAAGCTTTTGATGCAGGAGTTTTGACTGTGTTGTGTTCCTCCCATTCCATACATTGATCCTTTTTGTCCCCAAAAAAGGATTCTGTGGTCTGTTTGTGCTTCCTCTGCTTGCTCATATTGCCAGTCAATTACTTGACTTTTGAGCTCTTTGTCATAGTAGAACTCTGCTTCCAGAGAGGAGAGCTTAGTCCCAGATTACTGGGGTTTTTACAAATGTTGTCAGAGTTCTGAGGATGCTGCCCTGTCTACAGACACACACTGCCAAACTGGCATTTCTCACCCCAGGACCACTGCCCAAGAAAGCAACCCAGATCCAAGCAGGTCAAAGCAAGATCAATTGAGCTCTGAGTAGTCATTTGCTTCCCCTACAACCTGTAGGCCAGGAGCTCCTCAGGCAGTCACATGGCAGATGCTGCAGCCACCATGCCTCAGCCACCTTTTGCCCTGGGGGCAGGAGGTAGACTTCTCCCATCCTTTCCAACAGAATTCCTGACTGACCTTTTCTTTTCTTTTTGATTTTTAGGGGTTGAAAAGTCTAGAAACCACAACAGCTGCTGGTGATTCACTCTCCTGAAGTCTGCTCTGGCCTTTCTGGGGCCAAAATCACACTGCTCATGCAGGACTGCTCTTGGCTCCCAGCATACTGTGATGAACCCTTCCTTTTGCCTTGCCAGGCTTCCTTCTGTGGGATATTTGTTTCTCTCTGTCACTTTGTGGGTTCTGTATCTCTAAAATTTGTTTAGAATCATATTTTATAGTATTTGACATGGTTGTTGGGGGAGCAAACCACTCCTACTCCACCATCTTGGCTCCACCCCTAGCACTTTCAAGCATTCCTGATGAAAAGATTAGTGTTGAATAGAAAATTTGACTTCCAATACATGAAACAAGAGAAATATGAAAAGGTAAAGAGGAAAGAGAAATCATAAGGGACTTATTTAAATTGAACATTTAAATTCCTACATGGAAAAATGATATTTGTGACTTGTCATTCATAAGACCTTTCTCAGTATTAGGATATTTGGAGGAAATATACATACACACATACATACATATACAAAACATGGAGAGATAGGGACAGAGACTGAGAGACAGAGCGAGACAGAGAGAACACAGGGTGAGCTGAATATGAAGGATTGGCATCTAAAAAAATAAAATTAAGTGTTTAGAGGAATATCCTGGGAGAAAGAGAAAGGGAGAGGTAGAATATAGCAAATCATCTCACAAAAAAAAGGCCAGAAATTTCTTTTACAATGGAGAGGAGAGGGAGGGGGAAGGTAAAAGGGAATAAGTGAACATTACTCGCATCAGATTTGACTTAAGGAGGGAATAGCATACACACTCAATTGAGTACGGAAATCTATCTTACCCTGCAGGAAAGCAGGGGAGAAGGGGATAAGAGAGGGTGGATAACATAAGGGACAGCAGATTGCGGGAAGGCAAACACTTTTGAGGAGGAACAGGTCAGAGGAGACAATGGAATAAATAGAGGGTGGAACAGGATAGAGGGAAATATAGTTACTCTTTAACAACATGACTGTTATGGAAATGTCTTGCATGACTACATATATATAACCTACATTGAATTTCTTGCCTTTACAGTGAGGGTGGATGGAGAGGGAGGAATGTAGAGAATATAGAACTTAAAGATTTAAAAATGAATGTTAAAATTGTTTTTACATGCATCTGGGAAATTATATATAAAGGCAATGGGGTACAGAAATCTATCTCTCCCTATAGGAAAATAGAAAGGAAGGAGATAAGAGGGAGTGGGGTGATTAGAAGGGAGGAAAGATTGGAGGAAGGGGTAATCAGAATGTATGCTGTCTTGGAGTGGGGGAGGGGAGAGATGAGGAGAAAACTTGGAATTCAAAATCTTATGGAAGTGAATGTTGAAAACTAAAAATAAACTAATAATAAAGGATAAATCAAATTCTGATTTGTAGCATTTGTCAATTTCCATGGCATAAATGCTCACCCTAAAAATTTAGCAATGAGCAAGCAATTTTGAGATAAACCTGGAATATCAATAATCATATTCTTATACAAGAAAATTCACATATTTACTCCACTGAGACTTTTCTTCTGGCCTCAGGGGCTCCAACTTATTTATCAGAGGGCAATTGAAGTCCAGATTGTGGGTCTCCTTAATGGTGGTAGAGTACTAGAATTCTTATTGTCAAAGCTAGGGTCTCTTTCAGCATTATACTTTCAAGTTCTCTACATTGATCAGAATGGAGCCTGCTAAAAAGTTCATATACTGAGAAATACTTCTTCCACAATATTTTTGAAATTATGGAGATCTTTGGATTCCCAAATTGGTTATGCTTCAGCACACCTAGAAATATGGCCCATAAGTACTGTATATGACATGTTCTCACTATCTCTTAGAAATAGGAAGTCATTGCAAACAAATTCCAAACGTTTTCTGACATTTTTATTCTCCAAACATGCAATATGGTTTGGTATGCCTTTTCTTTGCACAAAACAGGCATACTTTTACTGAACCACCTCTAACTGCTGCTCAGAGACCCTTAACTGAGAACTTAGATTGTGCTGACTAGAAACCCAGTCAGACGTGAAGATTTATGCAAGGAATTTTCTCAAGTTCTATGCTTCAGGTGACCCATAGGCTTTATCTAAAAACTGTCCCTGTACTGGCCAATCAGTTATTGTTTCTGTGTTACTTTGATTGAATATAGATACTTGGGGGTGGGGGTGTGGAAGTTCTCTTTTTTTCTGATATTAGAGAATTGTACCTTTTTAGTCTCCCCCACCCAACTTGAAAATCTTTAATCTTTTTTTTTTCCAATTGGAAAACATATTACCTAATTTGTTATCCTGCCTAATTGTGTTTTTTTATGCTCAGAATTTTAATCTTTAATCACCTATACAATGTATCTTAGTTGAGTAATTCCAAGGTATTCTTTTAAAAAAATTACAGATTTTTAAAACAGCAACATTCAGATAGTGGTATATGTATATTTTTCTTTTTTCTTTTTTTTGTAATTAACTTTTGTTTATTTTAAGTTTACATCATTGATTTCCACAAGATTTAGAGTTACAAATTTTCTCCCCATCTTTCCAGTACCCCCCCCCCAAAAACAGCGATCCCACTGTATACCCTCTCCCCCAATCTGCTCTCTCCTATATCCTCCTCCATTGCCCATCTCACTTTCTGGTAGAGCAAGATAGATGTCCCTTTCCCAGTGCCTATATATCTTATTTCTCAGTTGCATATAAATAATAATGATAATAATAATAATAATAATAATATAGATATTTTTAACTTATGATTTTAGAACTTTAAATTCTAGATTCTTTCCCCTCCTCCCTTCTTACGCACCCCCACTGGAAAGACAAGCAATTCAATACAGGCTGTACATGTGTAGTTATGCAGAATATCTCCACAGTGGGCATATTGTGCAACACTGACGATATTTCCCTCCTTTCTATCCCGCTCTCCCCTTGTTCTATTCTTTACTTTGTCCCTGTCCCTTTACAGAAGTGTGTGCTTCTAATAACCCTCCACCCAACCTGCCCTCCCCTCCATTATCCTCCCTCTCATCCCCTTCCCTGCTACTCTCCTGCAGGGCAAGATACTCATTTTAGAATGTATGTTATTCTCTCCCTAAGCCAAATTCAATGAGTAAGGTTGACCCATTCCCTTTTTGCCTTCCTGTTCTTCCCCTCCTTTGTAACAGTTATCTCTTGCCTCTTCAGTGTGAAATGATTGACTCCATTCTGTCTCTCCCTGTCTCCTTTCACTCTATTCCTCTCCCACCACTTAATTTCACCTTTTAAAATATTATCCCTTCCTATTCAATTGATACTGTGCCCTCTGTCTATGCACACATATATACACACTCCCATATGTATTCATATGCATATATACCCTTCTGTGTATACATATACATATATACACATATGTATGTATATATGTATATATATGTATATTTGTATGTATATGTACATATATATGTGTGTGTATATATATACACACACACACACACAAACACACACACACACACACACACACACACACACACACACACACACATTTACATTCCTTTCACCTGTCCTCAGACTGAGAAAAGTTTCATAAGTTACAATTCTCATTTTTTCCATGTTGGCATGTAAATAATTCAACTTTGATAAGTTTCTTATGATTTCTTTTCCATGTTTACCTTCTCATGTTTCTTGTGTTTGAATGTCAAATTTTCTATTCAGTTCTGGTTTTTTCCTCAAGAATTCTTGAAAGTCCTCCACCTCATAGAATGACCCATATTTTCCCCTGAAACATTATACTCAGTTTTGCTGGGTTGGTGATTCTTGGTTTTAATCCTAGCTCCCTTGATCTCCAGAATATCATATTCCAGTCCCTTCAATCTCTTAATGCAGAAGCTGCTAGGTCCTGTGTAATCCTACTGTAGTTCCACAATATTTTAATTGTTTCTTTTTGCCTGCTTACAGTATTTTCTCCTTGAACTTTTGGCTCTGGAATTTGGCTACTATATTTTTTGGAGTTTTCAATTTGGGATCTCTTTCAGGAGGAGATTGGTGAATTCTTTCCATAACTCTTTTACCCTCTGATTCTAGAACTTCAGGACAATTTTCTTAGACAATCTCTTGGAGAATGTTGTCCAGGCTGCTTTTTCCATCATGGCTTTCCAGTAGACCAATAATCCTTAGGTTATCTCTCCTGGATCTGTTCTCCAGGTCAGTTGTTTTTACAGTGACATATTTTGTGCTTTCTTCTAATTTTTCAATCTTCATGTTTTGTGTGACTGACTCTAGCTGTATCATAGTGTCCTTAGCTTTGATTTGGCTAATTTTAATTTTTAGTGAATTATTTTCCTTGGTTAATTTTTGAAGCTCCTTTTTTTAGGGAGGTATTTTCTCCAGTTAGATTTTGAACCTCCTGTCCCAGTTCATAAATTTTACTTTTTAGGGATTTGTTGACTTCAGTGAGATTTTTTTTTCTAATTTGGTCACTGTAGATTTAAATGTATCTTCTACCTTTCTAATTTGGCTTTTAAAATCTTTTTTGAGCTCCTCCAAGAATGGTCTTTGGGCTTGAGACCAATTCACATGTCCTTCTGTGGTCTCCAGTGTGAGTATAGAGTACATGGTGTCTCCTGAAAGTGATTCTTTGAGTTCATAATAATAAGATTAATCTTTGGTCTTCCCTTTGTAAGTTGCTTCCAGCCCATTTTGATTGCATATTTCATGGCCTTTGAAGTGTATTTCTGCTTCTGGTGTACAGGGGGCTCTGACCCATGTTTCTCAAGCTGGGAGCTGGGTGTCTGGTTGTTGACTTTGTGTGCTGTAGCCTCTGGGTGACTAGACTGAGGCCAAGGGCAGTGTTTCCCCTGAGTTAGGGAGGGGCCTGGTTGCTTCATATTTCCACCTCAATACCCCTGAGCTACATCTCAGGCAGGCTCATCAGCTGGCAGCTAGCAGAGCTGGTGTATGCAGATTTTTTTGGTGGTGCCAAAGCCCACCTGGGCTTGTATTGTTAGGGCTTGCTGGCTTCACTACCCTGAGCTTTGGGAGCTCCTGCTGGTTAGCTGAGGTGGGCCTTTTTGGGACCCTTCCTGACCTTCGCTTCAAACTCCTTACTGCCTCAGTCATACCCTTTCTCTGTTATTCCTAAGCATGAAGCTATTTCCACTATTTCAGGATTTTACTCTAGGTGGGACATTTATCTCTGCGTTTTCTAGGTCAGGGAGGGCAAATTGGAGCAGCTGGGGCTCACTCTGACATCTTGGCCTCTGGAAATTCAGGTAGGTGATTTCTAGACTCCCAGACTGTGGGCTGATAATCCCAAAAGAAGCTACTGTCGATGCTGTGGGCCCTGCACTCTCTCTTACCCAGCTCCGACGAATCAGTCCTCTGTCCTGCAGTGAGATGGCTGCAAATCAACCTTGAGATAGGTGAGTCCACTGGCTGGGGCTCCTTCTCACTCTGCTCTAGTCTGCTCTCTGGTCTGTGCTGGTGCTGGCCCTGCGAGCGCCGCAATCTCCCTGCCCAGACCTATGTGGGCACTTTCCTGGGCTGGAAATCTGCCACTCTCCATCTCCCAATGGATTCTAACTCTAAATGGATTCTCCCTCTAAAATCTGTTCAGATTCACTTTTTAAGTTTTAGTGACAGAATTCTTGGAGGAACTTAAAAATGTTCCTGCTTCTGTTCTGCCATCTTGGCTCATTCCTGATTGTTTTTAATTTAAATTTAAATTAAATTTTAAAAAATTAAATTTAAATATAATTTAATTTAATTTTAATTTTAAAAATTTTAAAAATATCTGTCTCTCTCTCTATTCAAGGTCCAATGCCAAAACTGAGGGGGTCTGGTCCTGACTTATTAGGCAATTGGCATGCATTGCTTAGTAAAACAATATGCTTGGAAGCTCAAATCAGTTTCCACAATCATTTCATTTTTCACCTGCCACAAAAGTGAATTGATAAGGAAGTTATAGTAGAATTGTCTAGCAGCAGTGAAGGCCAGGTTGAGGTCATGTAATATAAACATACATTACACCTAATCAGAAGTGTAAAAGGCAAATGAGGGCAGTGATCTAAGACTGAAATTTAGCAAGGGAAAATCAGTTAAATGATTGGTGTCCTAGGCCCTCAGTAGAAAAGGATGGTATTGACTTGAATTGGTTTACCAAGAAATCAAAATCAAGCAAAAAAAGAAAAAAGAAAGATAGTGGCTAATGCATGGCAAATGGCCTGGAAGAGAATTGCAGGATTGAAGGATTGGCGATTATGGTATAGATGAAAAGCAGAGTTTCATAAAAGAAAACAGAAGGAGAGGTTGAAGGCCAATATGTCATGGTAGAATTATGGAATTCTTGAATACTAAATTAGTAAATTTGTGTGTGATGGCAAGATCAAAGGTATTGCCATATCTGTGTGGGACAGAAAAGTAGTTCATGGGAAATGAGTAGGTTAAGGAACTGAGTGGTGAGGATGTTTGAGCAAAAGCCAACATGAATGTAAATATCCCCCTAGTATGAGAGCAGGGGTTGAGGAGGAAAGATCACTAGCTGTGTGACTCTGGGCAAGTCACTTCATTTTGCCTCGGTTTCATCATCTTCCAAGTGAACTGGAGGAGGAAATGGTAAACTACTCCAATGTCTTTGCCAAGTAAACCCCTAATTGTGTCAGCCAGACACAAGTGAAATGACTGAAAAAAAAATAATGCATACAACAGGAAACTAACTGGGAAGGTATTCAACTTCAAGATCTAGCAGAATTGAGAGAGCAAAACTAACATAAATTTGGTAGTGGAAATCATATAGTCAGAACGTGCCAATATGGAAACAAAAAACTCCATTACAAAATCTATTTTTTTCTGAATTTGAATGTGTAATTTTATGTGAACAGATGAAAATACATCTTTTCAAATAAGACTAAATTCTCTTGGGATTTATGTGAAAGGAAGTTTTGTTGTTCTGGCATTCAAATGACAAATGTGATTGAGAAGATGGCAGTTTTCAACTTATAAAAGTTTCATTAAGCATCTAGTATGAAACCATTAAAATGCATGATATTGTTTGTGAAGAGCAAACTAGTCAGCTGCAGCCTACTTCTGATATCACATCCCTATTGCCAAATCAGCTGCCACCTGGCCTTGATTCTTTTCCATGAGTGAGTTTGCTGTCAGCCAATGCTTAGCCTGCAGATTTAGATATTTTACCGGCATACTGCTGTACAGAAGCTATTAAAATTAGAGACAGACAGGCAGACAGACAGAGACAGAGGCACAGAGACAGAGGATGTTTATGTGTGTGTGCACACAGGCACACAGACACAGACACAGAAACACAGACACACAGACACACAGACACACATACACACAGAATAAGAAGGAATGGAGGGATATTTGTGTGCCAAAATAGAAGAGAAGGGAATAAATAGGTTGAGTAGAACTTGGATTGAGGGTTATTGAATGTTTTAGTTGTTTCAATGGTCTGGTTAAATAAGAGTTAATAAGAAAACACTATTTATTTAAATCTCTAGAGTTAAAAATGTTTTGCACATATTAGTTCATGTTCCTGCCTTAGTAGACACAGTGCACTGGAATAATTTATCTCTTTTGTTTCTTTTTTAAATTGAATGAGGTGCTCATAGTGCCCTAGAGCATTGCTCTTAGCAAGAATCTCATTACATAATTCTGTAGAAAGATGTAAACATAGGAAGCATGGGGAGCTTGGCAAAATGTGAGTTGATTTGAGTATCTGTCTAATTTAAGTCTCCAGGTTTAAAAGTTGGTTTAAAACCAACTTTCTGACACTCTACTTACCAGTCTTATGAGCTGCTGCCCTCCAGTTCAAAAGAATAAGCAGACAACTTTGTACTACAGACAGCAGTGTTCCCTCAAGCAGACTAAAGAGGCAGGGTCACTAACCTGGCTTAAAAGGAAGCACAAAAAGGCCACTTAGCTGAAATAAATTATCCACCACACATACATACACACACACACACACACACAGGATCTGGATTCTTTATTCTGATACTTAAAAGAAAGAAAGGTAGAAATCACATGATCTCAAGAAAGAAAGTTAAGACCAAATAACAGCTTCTGGAATACTTTGGTCTAGTATCAAAGGGACAAAAATATTGAACAATGTATGTACTACTTAATTTCAAGTGAGGGAGCTTAAGCCAATGGCTTCCTGGGCACTTTGTAGTCTAAGCATCAATTGGGTTCCTCTGAAATACCTTGAGTATGATATTTTTTGCAAAATATCAGCTGAGAACAAGTGATAACTGAACTTCTGGGTTTTAGTGTCCTCCCAACACCCTTCCCCAAATAGGTCAAAATGTTGGAACAAGGAGTGAATCGTGGTCCCTTTGGGGGATTTACTGTATGTTATAAGGCTTGCATTTACTATGATTAATGTTTCTTTTACTTTTTAGATTAAACACATTATAAAGTGATGCCCTTAGTAAAGAGACTCAATGAGACAGAATGTGAAGGGAAATGGTTTGTTATGAGGAGGCCTTGTTATAACATTTATTTTGAAGAACATATAAACTCCTCTAGATTAAGGCTATGACCCACACTAGGGGACAGAGCAAATGGATTAATAACGAACAGATGCCTTGAAAGTAATAGGGATTTTGATGATACTCTCAGCACCCCTGGTGATAAGTTGTTATTACACTTCGAAAAGTTCAATCGATATAAAACAATGACCACAAAGAGGAGTCCAAAATAGTCCAGACACCAAGGTAGCTAATAAAACATTAGGGGATTTCCTTGCTCAACAAACACTTGAGAGTCAAGTACAAGCATCAGTTTAGAATGAGAACTTATTTGCAAAAAGTTACAGGTGATGCTGATAGAAGAATGTGAGCAATACTATCATGCAACATTGGTCAGCAAACATATGGCAAAATACATTTTTTTTCATTGATGAATTTCAAACAGTTGGTGTCAGTTTCTCTAAAGTACTTACCACAGTGACTGGCTTATGGTAAGTGCTGTATGTTAGGTAGGTAGGTAGGTAGGTAGTAGGTAGGTAGACAGGAGAAGGAAAAGGAAGAGGAGGAGGAGGAGGAGGAGGAATATATGATGGGGCTGAAATGATACTCAAGAAGTTGAAGAGATGCTATATGAGAACAAATACACATGAGGGAAAAAATCATGCCCTAGGTGGCTTTTCAAAGTAAGAAAAGGCTATGTACTTGATTGCTTGTCCTTCCAGTGGGGGTGGGTGACAAGGGAGGAAGAGAAAGAATCTAGAATTCAAAGTTATATAATCAAATGTTAAAAATATATATGTATATATATACAATTATTATTATTATTATTATATTATTAACTACATCCAACTGGAACTTTAGATACACAGGCACTGTGTTAGGGAGATCCATCCTGCCCTACCAGAAAGTCAGAGGGGTGAGGGGGGAAGACATAGGAGAGAATAGATTGGGGAAGGGGGGATACAATGGGATGGCTATTTTGGGGCGTGGGTAGGAGAAAGATGGGGAGAAAATTTGTAACTCAAAATTTTGAGGAAATGAATGATGTAAACTAAAATAAAAAAATATATTTTAAAAAAAATTTTAAAAAGGAAAAGAAAAAAAAAGTAAGAAAAGGCTAACTCCATCCTTCCTTTTCGAGGTCTTGTGCAAAAGAGAACAAGACCTGTTTTTGTATGGAAATCTCTGTTACATTTTTACATTAGGTAAATATGCTTATTATTTTCCAGATAAAGAAAGTGAAAAAAAATTGTGTTATAATGATGCAAATTCACTCTAATTTCTTCTGTGTTTATATTTGTTTATAGGTATGAGACTCTTACTTCAGTAAGCCATCATTAGAGAAACCTCAAAATACTCTTCAATTTTGTTGTGATTACAATCTAGTAAAAATAGTCTCATAGTAGCAAACTCAGGGTTGCAGTCTTGGAAAGGTTTTAAATCTTGATCACCCAAATATACAGATAAGAGGCTACTAATATGATAGAAGAAAAGGGAGATATAATCGTATTGCTTCCCGGTGTTAGCTTCATCTCTTTTCATGCTTAATCATCTTGCACAGGCGAATTGCAAGATTTTAGAATTGAGAACTAGGAGATTGTCAGCCATTTATGATTTGTTGGAAGAGTAGCTGCTACCAAAACAATAACAAGGTGTAGTGAGGTTATTAAAGATTAAAGTTGGGAGAAATAAAAAGTGTCCACTGTAAACTAAAGTTTGGACTCCAGCAGATTTAATGATCATTAAGTTGTATTAAAAAAAAAAGATATTAAACATAAGGACACCAATTAGTTGCCTCTGTTTTGTGTTCTAAAAAATTCAACATCTTGAGTAAATTATTTTCTTCTGGAGATGAATAGTATCTTCCAGCCAAAGCTCTGTAAATAAGATAGGCCATCCTTTAAGATTAAAATAAAAATTCTACCCTAGATCCATTGTAGCATGTTTTACTGTTACTTTGCTTGCTACACAATTTTATCAAATGACTTTGCTTTGAACTATATCATCTGACTATAAAATGTAAGTGCATGGGGAAGGACTCTCTCATGAGCTCTGCAATTATGTCTCTATTATTATTATTCAATGCTACTGGGGAGACAGAATTATCACTCCACAACATTTCTTATTAATTAGAAATGGACACCACTCAGGACAAGAGAGATTAATGTAGAAAAAATATTAAATAAGGGTATTTAGTTCAAATTGCAAGATAAAAAAGATCTGGACACAGTAATTATATTTATGTAGCATTACATTTATAATATTTATCAATAACATACACAAATTCTGATTAAAGGTATTATTATAAGGTCGTGAAAATGCTACCTATTGTCATATCTTTCAGCAATTATTATAATAAAAGAACTCACTTTCTGTGATATTAAATAAAATGTTTTCATGAGCATTTTATCTTAATTAAATAATTTGTAGTGAGCTTTATACTGATATAGAATAACAGAAGGCACGTATGCCACATGTACATATACAGGCATAGACATGTGTGTACACATATACAGGAATACAGTTCTCTTTATATAAAAGTTCCACTGAAACCTTTCTAATATTCCACTGCTTTATTATTAGAATATCTTGGGGCAGCTGGGTGGCGTACTGGATAGAGCCCCTGAGGAGGATCTGAGTTCAAATGTGGCCTCAGACACTTAATACACTTACTAGCCATGTGACCTTGGGCAAGTCACTTAACACCAATTGCTCTACCTTCCCCCCTCCAAAAAAAGCAAATAATAATAATAATAGTAATAATAATAATAATAAGAGCTTTCAAGACGTCACATTGAAAAAATGCATCAATGTCTTCTGTATCAATCAAATATAGATTGAAGGGTCATTTCTAAAGTTAAGAGTTTTCAGAAAAGTCACCAACTACTAATGCTTTCAGATAAATTAACTTCAGAAAACTAAGGAGTTTAATAGTATCACTTAAAGTTGACTAGTCAACTACACAAATCTGAATGCTGTAATTATGAAATAGTGTACATATCATCAGGCTTCAACTCATAATCCTAAGCATTTCTGATTTATCTTATCTCCAGAGTTGTCAAAATATAGTTATAAGGTGTAGAGAACAATCAAGGCAATGTAAAAGTATGAACAAAATTCCAAAATATTTCTTCATGCAAATAGTTACTTAAAAAAAAACACAATAAGCAAAACACACATAAAGCACCAGATCCAGAGTTAGAGCTGAGTCCAAATAGTTTTAGCTACTAACAGTGTGATCCAGATAATAAACTTCTACCTCATAGGATTGTTGTGAGGATCCAGAGACTTAATATCTCTAAAGCACTTTGTAAAACTTAAATTGCTATAGAAATTATAGCTATGATAATGATGATGAATTAGCTCATACTGTTAATTTGGGGTTTTTGTGCATTTTCATTGTCTATTCTGAAGTGACTTTTGCATCTCTGTTGGAGAGGGGAGTGCATGCAGGCAGCAAGAGTAATTTAGAAAATATTGCCAAAATACAACTAAGAAGTAATGAGAATCGGAGTTAGTTATTCTCTGAGCAGAAAGATTGATAAAAGATATGTTGTGGAGAGAAATTGCATCTTCTCACAATCAAAATGACTGCTCTCTTTTTTTTCACCTTTGTCAGTTTACTCAATGTGAGGTGAAACTTCAGAGCTACGTTAATGTATATATACTCATATATTTGCCTATCCTTCTTAATTTACATATACTTGTTTCATAAATATTCTCACCCCTAGCCATAGCTGTGAAAGCCAGCCTCCACTTAATCCTCCACTTTTCAAATGATGTGACATTTTACACTCAATTTGCATATGTATTTTAAATTTAACACGTTATATGGCACAAGCTCTAGCTCTCACTTCATTTCTACAGAAATCCTTTCCAATTTTATAAGGAGATCTTGTAAAAAAAAAAAAAAGGATTCTTTGCTCCAGCAATTTATGTCCTTTGATTTATTTTTAAAATGGATAGTATTTTTTATTGCTTCTGTTTCTTATGTAACCTGTTTCATATATAAGATTGCATTGTTGTTCAAACAATGTTAAATTGTTATTGTAAATAAACTTATTTATTTATTGTTAACATTTTTTAAAATTATGAGTTCTGTTTTCCCTTTCCTTCTAATCTCTGCCCCATCCATATAATATCAGTGATACATATGAAATCATGAAAAACATATTTAAATATTAGCTGCATTGACAAAAACATTTCACATAAAATGAAAAAGAATAAGCTTCAAATTAAACTCAGAGTTCATTACTTTTCTTTCTGGGGGAGCATAGCATTTTACAACATGAGTTCATGAGAATTGTCTAGTATCATGGTTTTAAATCAGAGATTTAAATCTTTCACTGTTGATTATCGTAATATTTCTGTTACTGAATACAACGTTCTCCTGCTTCTGCTCAATTCATTTTATATTGATTCATACAGGTCTTCCTAGGATGCTCTGAAACTTTCTTGCTCCTCATCTTATAGCACAATAGTATTCTATCATAATCATCTACTATAAATTGTTCAGTCATCCTCAGTTGATGGGAATTTCCTTGATTTCTAATTCTTCACCATGACAAAAGAACTGATACACACATATACATACACATATATGTGTGTATATATATATATACATACTTATTTACATATACACACATACACATATATACACATACATGTACATATAGGTATATATGTATATGTATAGTTCCTTTTCCTTTTTAATTGACCTCTTTGGGATACATACCTAGTTGTAGTATTCTTGAGTGAAAAGATATATAGAGATATATATCATTTTGGGTAAAGTTTCAAATTAGTCTCCAGAGTTGTTGAACCAATTCATAAGTCCACCAACAGTATCTTACTGTCCCAATTTTTCTATATCGCCTCCAGCATTAATCATTTTTTTTTCCTTTTCCATAATGTTAGTTGATCTGATAATAATGGGAAGGTACCTCAGAGTTGTTTTAATTTTTATTTTGGTAATTAATAGTAACTTAAAACATTTTCATGTAACTGTATATTGATTTGATATTTTGTTTTGGAAATTTATCAATTAGGGAATGGCTTTTTTTAAAATACATTTGAGATAATTCTCTATGTCTATGAGAAATGAGGACTTTATCAGAGAAACTTGCTGTACAAATCTCCACCACTATGCCACTCTCCACCCTGTTCCTGCTTTTCTTATATTCTTGGCTTTATGGTTTTGTTTGTACATTTTTTTTTTAATTTATGTAATAAAAATTATCTATTTTATTTCTTATGATTCTCTTTATCACCTGTGTGGTCATAAATTCATAGCTTATTTATAGACCTAACAGATAAAATTTTTGCATGCTGCTCTAATTTGATTATGATATCACACTTTATGTTTAAATCATGTGCCCATTTTGACCTTATCTTAGAATATGGTCTGAGACATTGGTCTATACCTAGTTTCTGAAAAACAGCTTTCAAGCTCTCTAGGAATTTTCAAATGCTGAATTCTTATCCCAAAAGTTTGGATCTTTGAGTTTATTAAAAACAAGTTTACCATGGTCATTTGCTACTGTGTATTGTATACCTAATATATTTTTAAATTACTAATTAGTTAATTTATTTATTCATTCATTTATTTACTCATTCATTCATTTGTTTGTTTATTTGTTTTTAGTTTGCAGCATTCAGTTCTACAAGCTTTTGAATTCCAAATTTTCTCCCTTTCCCTCTTCTCCCCTCTCCCAGCCTATGGCATCATGCAATTTGATACAGATTCTACAAATGCCTTCACATTAAACATTAGTCGATTTGTAAAGGATTGTAAATAATGGAATGAACAAGAGAAAGAAGAAAAAAAAGAGAGAGAGCAAGTTCTTTGTTTCAATCTGCATTCAGCCTCTGTAATTCTTTCTCCGGATGTTGATAGGTTTTTCCATCATGACTCTGTCAGAATTGTCTTATAGCCTTGCATTGCTGAGAGGATCCCAGTCTATCAAAGTTAGTCATCACAGATAACAATGTGTCTGTAATTGTGTACTATGTTCTCCTGGTTCTGCTCCCCTCACTCAGCATCAATTTATATGTGTCTCTAGGTTATTGTGAAATCTATCTGCTCCCTATTTCTTATAGAACAACAGTATTCCATTACATTCATATACCACACATAGTTTAACCATTCTTCAATTAATGGACATTCCTATGAATTTCAGTTCTTTACACTACAAAAAGAGCCACTCTAAATATTTTTGTACATATGGGTCCTTTTCCCATTTGTATGATCTCTTTGGGATATAGCTCTAGTAGTGGTATTGCTGGGTCAAATGTACCTAACATTTTAGCTTGATCCACCACTCTGTTTCTGAGCCATTATCAGATTATTTAGATGATTATTGTTTTGTAATATAGTTTGAAATCTAGCGTTGCTAGGGTACCTTCCTTCACATTTTTATACTTGATGAACTTGACCTTTTGCCCTTCCAGTTAAATTCTGAGTTTATTTTGATCATTGTAAAAAAAATACTTTGTTGCATTGTTCAATTTGCATGACAATAAATAATGTCATTTTATTTATATTGTCTCAAGTCAATCCATGAGCAATTGATATATGTCTAGTTGTTGAGATCCCTCATTACTCACATGAAAAATGTTTTGTAATTATTTCATATAGTTTCTGGTTTGTTTTGGAAGACTCCAAATATTTTATATTGTCCCCTATTATTTTATATTACTTTTATCTCTCTATCATTTTCTACTGGGATATATTGGTAATATATAGAAATGCCAACAACTTGTGTGGGTTCATTTTATATCCTTCAACTTTGCTAAAGTTGTTAATTGTTTCAACTAGTCATTCAGTTGATTCTCGAGGAACATGAAATATATTGTCATATCTTCTTTAAAGTGTGATAGATTTTAGAAGCTGATTTTATGAAAAAAATACCTTTAACAAAATATAATACCCATTCCAATTAAAAAAAAACATCTGGAAAGTATAGGAATAAATGGAGCATACCTTAAAATGATAAGATGTGTGTGTGTGTATATGTATGTATGTGTGCATGTATATGTATGTATATGTGTATATATATGTGTGTGTGTGTGCACATGAGTGTATATGTATATGTGTATATATGTATATGTACATGATTTATGACTAAACAAGATAAAGAGCACATTACACAATGATTTGTCTCATATAAAATTAAAATGTTTTTGCCCAAACAAAACCAATGCAACCAAGATTAGGAAGAAAAAAGAAAGCTAGACAACATTTTTTACAGCCAGTGCCTCTATTAAAGGCATAATTTTTCAAGTATATAGAGAACTGAGTCAAATTTGTAAGAATACAAGTCATTCTGCAATTGATAAATGGTTAAAGGATAGGAACAGGAAGTTTTCAGATGAAGAAATCAAATTTATCTATAGTCATGTAAAAATTATGTAAATCGCTATTGATTAGAGAAATGCAAATAAAATTACTCTGAGGTACCACTTTACACTAACATGACCAAAATAAAGCAAAATAATAAGTATCAGAGGGGATATGGAAAAACTGGGACACTAATATAATGTTGTTGGAATTGTGAACTAATATAACCATTCTGGAGAGCAAATTGGAACTATGCCCCAAAAGCTATAAAATATGTGCATAACCTTTGATCCAGCAATACCATTACTAGGTCTCTATGCCAAAGAGATTAAAAAAAAAAAGAAGGGGGGAAGAAACCTACCTGAACAAAAGTATTTTTTTACTAATTCTTCTTGTTGTGGCTAAGAATTAGAAATTGAGGGGATATCCAGCCAATTGGGGAATGACTAAACAACTTGTGACATACTATATTGATAGAATATTATCACGGTATAAGAAATGACAAGCAGGACAATTTCAGAAAAAAACTTGGAAAATATTAAAACAACTGATACAAAGAAAAGTAAGCAGAACCAGGAGAGCAATGTATTCAGTAATCAATATTGTATTATGAAAAACTGTAAGTAACTTAGCTATTTTCAGCAGTGCAGTGATCCAAGACAATACCAAAGGATTCATGAGGAAACATGTTATTCTCCTCTAGAGAAAGTACTGATATTAATTGAATGCAGATGGAAACATACTGTTTTCCACTTTCCTTCTTTCTTTCTTTCTTTTCTTTCTTTTTCCTTTTCTTTCTTTTTTCTTTTCTTTTTTTGTTCTTTCTTTCTTTCTTTTATTCTTTCTGTTGTTATAATTGTTATTGTTGTTCAAAACTTCTTGTACAAAATGATTAATATGGAAACATTTTACATGATTGTAGAGAAAAAAAGGGATAATTCTGTTTCTGCATTGTCAATTCTTATTCCTTTGAATTCTTTTTTTTTTCCTAATCTTATTGTTATAACTACCATTTCTTTTTAAGGCATTCTTCTCCTCATTGGCTTTTTGGTCCTCTTTTGTCATTTGAGTTAATCTATTTTTTAGGGTGTTAATTTCTTCAGTCATATTACTAACTCTCTTTTCATGATTTTCTTGCAACATTCTCATTTCTCTTCCCAATTTTTCTTCCACTTCTCTTATTTGGTTTTCAAAATCCTTCTTCAGCTCATCTCTAGCTTTAAGGCAATCTTCATGTTTATTGGAAGCCCCTGGTGGGGGAGCTCTGGCTACACTGTCTTCCTCTCTTTCTCTGCCATGATCTTTCTTTTCCCCAAAGAAGGAATCTAGGGTTTGGTTGCTGTTCTTGCTTTGCTTCTTATGCTTACTCTTATTCATGGTTGGTCAGTCTGTGGTTTGTTTGTTTTTTTTTTAATATCTGTGGGGCTCTGCTTCCAGAAGGGAAAGCTCTGTCCCAAATCGCTGGAGTCCTCCCAGCTGCTGTAGCTCTCAGGAAGGTGCTGGGTCCCTCCCCCACTTCTGGGCTCACTGGTTAAAGAAGACCCACAAGACCAAAGCCCAAGAGCATGATCTGGATCCAGGCCGCTCAACATGAGAGTGCTTGGCCTCTGAATGATCTCTTGGTCCCCCTGCAGTCTGCGGGCCAAAGACGCTGAAGCTGCAATACAGAGGTGGGTGCAAAACCTCTGCCTTTTTGCTTCTCAGCCCTGGAGGTGTTTCAGCCAGACTGCTTTTCTCCCACGACCTCACAAGTCCCACTGACGTAGTTCTGAACGCTGCCGCAGCTGCCACCAATCCGCTCCTTTAATCCTCTCGTCCAGCCACCCCCGGGGCTCAGCCAGGGCCTCAGGCCAGGCTGGTTGTGGTTCACAGTGCTGATATGGTTCCTTTTAGTCGAGCTGACTTTAGTGGAAAGTATATTTGTGTTCATTTTGGAGTTCTAGGATTAGTTTAGAGTCATATTTTATGGGTATTTTGGGGTGGCTATGTGAGAGCTGCGATATGTTGCTGCTCTTATGCTGCCATCTTGGCTCCGCCCCCTGGGTCCTTTTATAACTAGCATTTCTAATACAATATTGAATTACAGTGCTGATAATGGACATCTTTGCTTCATTTTGATCTTATTGGGAAAACTTCAAGTTTATCCTCATTAGCTATAATTCTTGCTCTTGGTTTTATATAAATACTATTTATGATTTTAAGGTGCATGTCATTGATTCCCATACTTCCTAGAGTTTTTAATAGCAATCAGTGTTATATTTTGTCAAAAGAAATTTTGGGGGCATCTATTGAGATAATATAATTTTGTTTTTATATAATTAATTTATGCAATTTATGTAATGAAATATGCTTATAATATTATGAAACATTTCCTAAATTGGTGGTATAAGTTCAACATGTTCATAATGTATGATTTTTTTCATTATATTACTCTAATTTCCTTAATAGCATTTTATTTAAAACTTTTGCATCAATGTTGCTCGGGGAAATTGGTCTAGAGTTTTCTTCCTCTGTTTTTGCTCTTCCTCATTAAGATATAAAATTTTATGTCAGAGAAGAATATTGGGAGGACTCCTTCTGTACTTCTTTTTCCAAGGTTGTTCTTGGTAGAATTTATTTGTAAATCCATCTGGTCTAGGTACTTTTTTTTTCTATGCTGCATTCAATTATGATTGTTTTATTTCTTTTTCTAAGACAGAGGAACATAAGTATTTGATTTCCTTTTCTGTTGACCTTAGCAATTCAATTTTTTTGTAAACATTCATCCATTTCAGTTTTATTGTCAGATATATTGGCATAAATTTCATCTTTATGGGTGGTAGTCACCATTTACATTTTTAATATTGTAATTTTGTTTTCTTTCTTTTCTAATCAAAATAACCAAGGTTTTATCTATTTTTTTTTCATAAAATCAATTCCCATCTTTATTTAATTTCAATTCACTTTATTTCAATGTTTAGGTTAGGGTTCCTTTTTTTGCTTTCAATTTTATTAATAAATTGATTGATTTTCAGGATTTCTACTTCAGTGTCTAATCTGGATCTTTTAGTTTGTTCTTTTTTTCAATTTTTTTATTGAATATACAATTAATTCATCTAATCTATCTCTGTTATTGATTTATATTTTTAGAGATACATATTATATGTTAAGTATTGTTTTGGTGGCATCCCACAAATTTTAGCATGTTGTCTCACCGTTGTCATTTTTTTTCAGTCATTAAGCATTTATTTTTTTCTAATCAGAATTTATTTATTTTTAGTTTTTACTTTTATTTCCACAAAATTTTGAGTTTCAAATTTTCTCCCCATCTCTCCCCTAACCCTCACTCCCAGATGACATGTATTCTTATTACCCATTCCCCAATCTATCCCCTGTTTCTATCACCACTTTGTGAAACCAAGCACAAGCAGCTCTCCAGAGGACTGCTGCTGTGAATAGCTCTAAGGTTCTGATCACATAGTATAGTGAAGTATTTACTCAGAGGTAAACTAAAGTAAAACATTTACAGAAACCAAAAGATAGCATTCACAATGATATAGCATAACAACTTATCACTAAAGGGGCCACATAGTTTTAAACAAAAGATATCATTCAGTAAGTCCTTAACTCAATCAACCTTAAGAAGCAATCCTCCTACAAAGGTCTCCCCACCCCTAGGTCACATTGCCTTAATCTTCTCAGTCATAAAGCCTTCTATCTTCTTGATTAGAGACTATCTTCCAATCATACCTTAAGTGGTACAATATACAAAATTCTCCCACCTCTAGGTCACAGTAAGTCATGATCTTGTCAGCCAGCACTAAGTACTCAAGGAAAGGTCCTTTCATCTTGACTTGGGGCTGGCTCCCAAATTCCATGGCTCATCTTCCATGCTCCCAGTTCTTGTCCAAATTCACCTAACCACCACCTGGACTCAACAGGTAGGCAGTCCCCAGCTCCTGTTCCAGTTCCTGTTCCAGTTTGAAGCTCATGGTGACCTGTCTTCCTCAAGCCCTTTGAAGTCCCCATTCCTGGGAAGAGAAAACTTAACAGAGCCACAACATATCTACACACATCAAGCTTAACAGAGTTATAACAACATTCATGCACATTGCCGGCACTATCATCTCAATTCACTTTCTGTCTGTGAAATCAACACAAGTCAAGAGACAGGAAGCATCTGTCTGACAAAGTAACACAATTAACTAGTCCTCTTATCTGGCAACATAACAAAATTGACAGATAGAATCCTATCTGACAAACAACAGATAGGGTCCTTCTATCTGACAAAGTAATATAAACAACAGATAGAAGGCTCCTGTCTCACAAAGCAGCACAAACACAAATCAACACAGACAGAACAGAGTGCTAAACACCACAAGTGTTTTCTTTCTCAGCTCTGCTCATTCCCAGCTGTGCTCAGAAAGGTATAAAACTGAGGGGTGTAATGGCAAGCAAAGGAGTATTTAGCACCCCCTTACCTTCTAGTAGGACAAAATAGATTTCTATACTTCATTGCTTGTATGTCTTATTACCCAGTTGCATGTAAAAACAAATTTTTTTTTGACATTTGGTTTTAAAAACTTTGAGTTCCATATTCTCTCCCTTTATTCCACACACTCACCTCCATTGAGAAGACAGGAAATTCAATATAGGTTATACATGTATAGTTATGTAAAACACTTCCATAACAGTCATATTGTGAAAAATTTAACTGTATTTCCCTCCATCCTATCTTGCCACCTCTCACTTATTCTGTTTTCTCCTTTGATACTGTCCCTTTTCAAAAGTATTTGCTTCTGACTTCCTCCTCCCCAATCTGTCCTCCTTTATGTAATCCCCCTCATGTCCTTCCCCCCTAATTTCTTGTAGGGTAAGATACCTAATTGAGTGTGCATATTATTCCCTCCTTAGGCCAAGTCCAATGAAAGTAAGGTTGATTCATTCCCTTTCACCTCCCCCATTTCCCCTCCATTGTAACAGTTTTTTCTTCCTCTTTTATGTGAAATAATTTACCCTATTCTATCTCTCCATTTCTCCTTCTCCCAAGATATTCTTCTCTCACCCCTTCATTTTATTTTTTAGATATCATCCCTTCATATTAAACACATCCGGTGCTTACACACACACACACACATACACACACACACACACACACACACACACACACACACACACACACACACATGTATTCCTTCAGAGCTCTGGAATTTGCTTTTAATGTTTCTGGGATATTTCATTTTGGGATCTCTTTCAGGAGGCAATCAGTGGGTTATTTTAACTTCTTTTTTTACTCTCTGGTTCTAAGAATTTGGGGGATTTTCTTTTATAATTTCTTGAATTATGATGTCTAGGCTATTTTTCTCATTATGACTTCCAAATAATCTAACAAATCTTGAATCATTTCTTTTCAATCTCATTTCCAAGTCAACTGTTTTTACTTTAATTAAGATTCATAAATATATATATTTTTATCATTTTCTTTTATCAATCTCATTTCTTTTCCCATTTTGTCTCTAACATTTTAATCTCTTTTCATCTTCCAGAAATTATTTTGGGGATTCCATCCAATTTCCAAGTTTTTTCTTTCTTTTTCTTTGAGGCTTTCCTTGTAATTACTTTCATGTTTTCATCTCCTTCTGAGTTTCTATCTTGATTTTCCCTTTTACCATACTATTCAACAAACCTATGTTTTAATGTTCAGGTTCTTGTTGTTGTTGACTCATTTTCCACCTTATTTCCTGACTTTGAATTTTACACTAAAGTTGGGCTCTGCTCCGGGGAGAATGCACCATCCCCAGTGTCAGGATTTTGTTTTGTTTTGTGGGTTTTGGGGTTTTGGTGGGGAATTTTTGGGCTGTTTTTAGAGTCAGTCTGGGGGTTTGAATATTTTTGGTGCTTTCAAGGTGATGTGATCTGGTGAATGTGTGGGCCATTGCTTTCTTGGTCTACTTTCTATTTTTTATCCAGAAAGGGACCTTGCTCCCCCACTGCCACAACCACTCAGGGCATCAGGGACCTGCAAATAGGAACTAGACTTTAGCTTCCCTGCAGCCTTAACCACTAGCTCTTCTCTCCAATCTGCAACTGCTATCTGGAACTGAGTATGGGCCATGAAATTGGGTCTGTACACTGTACCAGCTCATTTTCTCCTACAATCTCTTTCTGACCATTTGGTCTACCTTCTTACCTTCTCTGCTCTAAGAATTTCAGAAGCTGCTTTTTTTCAACAATCTTTTCAGATATTTATTTTCACTCTTCTTTGTATCTATCTACTCCGAGAGAAAAATATTAAAGTCTATTATTATTCCGTTGCTTTCTATGTCTTTTTTTACAATTCACTTACCTTTTCTATAATAAATTTAGGAACTATGAAATTTGGTGACTTTTTTCTTCATTGTATTTTTTTTAATTATCAATTTTATTTTAAATAACACAACATTTCTGCCTCATTGGTTTGAAAGGATCAGTTATTACTGTTTATTGTCTGAAATAATTACTGCAACATCTATTTTAAGTCTCCTGAAGAATAATAATTTTGCCCAATTCCCACTATTTGTGTTGATATATTATAATGTGATTTTAATTGCAGCAAATTGATGTTTCTTTTAAAAATTAAATTTTAAAAAATATTTAAAATGCAATATATTTATTTAAAAGTATTATCATCTCTTCACTCTCTTTTTATTGGGGAATGTAATCCATTCATAGCACTCTATCTGAAGATGCTCCTAATCTGAGAACATAAAGTTTGGCTGCTAAATATCACTTTCAGCATTCTTACATTTTGTTTTTTTTTAGTTCTGAGGGCTCATGACTCTGTAAGTTTATAATTGACATTTCTCTCCAACAAGAAAGTCCAGATTTCCCAGAGATGCCGCTTTCTTTAGACTGTTTCTCCTAATTTATCCATCTGCAACCACTTTGGTTGTTCTTGTCCACTTTTTGCTACTGATGATGCTATTCACCTCCAATCAATGATGGGATTTGTGGATCTCTCATACTAAGAAATTCTAGAAAGAAAGAGATTAACCAGATAGTGGATTGCCCCCTTTGTGTACTCACTGAGTCCTGAATCATCTATGCCTCAGTTATTAATTCTTCTGACTCTAAAGTCAATTAAAGCATTTTTCATTGTCATACTGTACCAGTCCCTCAGTCTCCCATTGGTAGTAATAATATCTCCCTAAGTTTCTATATGGTCACTGGGTTAGAATTTGGGAATATTTTGTAGGCCTCAATGACTAACACTTCTAGACTGATCTAGCTTTTCATTTCCATTATTTTGTATCTTTCCTATATAAAGTATATTTGTGCATATTTATTTGTTGTCTCTAATATTAGATGGAATGCTCTTTTAGGATTGGGACTCATTTTCCTCTGTTTTATAAACTCAGTGTCCAGTGAAGTGTCTGGCATTTGGTACATTCTTAAAAATGTTTATTGATGGACCAGATAGTTTTCTCCTGAAAAATATTAGATAATTTTAAACAGCACAACAGTTCAGGAACTTCCTCCACTATTGTCTTCTAGGGATATCACACTCCTTTTCTAGAGTTGTTACTTATCTAATTTTTTCTTTATATGAAGTCGGCATCATCTCTGCCATCCTGTCATGGAATTAATTTATAAGAAGTTGATGATTAAACTTGTAGCCATGGAATGATAGGTTGTAAAAATAATCTTCACTATAAAATTACTCTGTCTTCAATACTTTCATTTTTTTCTTCCTAATTTTGTTTGCCATATTTCCAAATATTTTTTTTTTACTTATTATGGTGGGAAATGAACCCTAGATTAATCTTCACTTAACATATTTCAAATATTCACTTTACTAATACCTTAGCCAATATTTTCAGCATTAATACTCACTACTATTAGTGAATAACAATAACACTCATTAATAATAACAATGACTTGGCAATATTCATTACTTATTTTGATTTATAGAATTCTTTTCTATAGGTTATTGTTCTACTTTATCTATCACTGGTAAGTTTGTGGGAAAATAATGCCTCATGGAAATGGGAAGAAGTATATTGTGAGTGAGGAAAAAAGGGAAGGCAAATTTGAATGGACTGGTGAGTGTAGTAGTGGGAGTAATATCCAGTGGGGCTGGAAATATAGGCCGCAGTAAGATTGTTTAAGATTTTAAAAGCTAAATAGAAGAATTTATTTTTTGTACTAAAGGCAATAATAAGTCCCTAGAGTTGTCTGAACAGAGGAATGAGACAATCACAAATGCACTCATGGAAAATCATATTGGCAGTAGTATATATGATGAATTAGAGAGAGGAAAGACTTTGGGTAGAGAGACCAATTAAGAGCTGTAGCCACAGTTTAGGTGAGAAATGATGAAGTGCCTGAACTAAGGAGACAGCTATGTTAGAGTAAAGAAGGGGTAATTATCTAGAGATCTTGAGACATTTGCAATGGCAAGATTTTGTAATTGATTGGACATATTAGGGAAAGGAGAGTGTGAAGTCAAGAATTATGCTAAGGATAACCTAGGAGACTAGATGGATTTTAGTGTTTCTTATACTAAGAGAGAAATATTTAATATGTGATAGCTTAGTGGAAAATAAAATTAGTTCAGATTTTGACATATTGAGCCTAATGTGTCTCTGGGATATCCAGTCTGAAGTCTTCCTTAGGCAATTCGTCATGCAGGACTGAAGTCTATGGGAAAGGCCAGAGATGGATATGTAGATCTGAGAGTCATCTACATAGAGACAATATTTACACTTATGGGATCTTATGGAGTTAACAAGAGACAGTATATAGTAGGGGGAAAGGACTTGGTATAGAACATAGAAAAATAATCAGTGGTATAAATGATGAGCCACTAAAAGAGACTGAAGAGAAGTGGAAGAAGAAAGAGTGGTTGAAGAACCAGAAAGGAGAGTAGGATAATGGAAATCTAGAAAGAAAATAGTCTCCAGGAATAGATGGTGATTGATAGCATTGAATGTTAGGTAATAATATTAATGGGTTAAAGGTGAGGACAGTGAAAACATCATTACATTTGGCAAGTAAGAGATCATTGAGAATTTTGGAAACAGCAGTTTCAGTTGAGTAATCAGGTCACAAGCAAGCTTGCAGAAGATTGTGGAGTGAAAAGAGAGGGAGAAAATTAACTAAATGGTCTATTTTCAACAATCTTAAGAATAAATCTTAGTTTTACTTAACTTATAAACTTATGAGGGTTTTTTAATGTTTTTGATTTTCAGAACTTTTATATTACTTCATCTTTGGGGTGGTTTTAATCTGTTGCTTTTTTCATTTTCGTTATTCACATATTCAGTTTATAGGATTTTTTTTCTTTTATTCTTGGCTTATAAAGATATACAATTTCACCTAAGGGTGTTTTTGTTGTTATTGTTGTTGTTACATGCCAGTACTTTTAGTAAGTTTGATAATTTAGTAAAGTATCTGAATTTTGACAATTTTAGATAAAATTATTTGTTATGGTTTTCTCTTTGAACTATTCATTCTTGTGGATGATTTTTAAAATTGAGTCATATTGAATCATTTCAAAGTTCTTTTCTTTCTTGGCTAGAATTTTTATTGCTTTGTGGTCCAGATAAAAAGTGTTCAATATTTCAGACTTAATGCATTTTAATGAGTTTTTATAGTACATGATCAATTTTAATAAAGGTTCCCTAGAAATATATACACACACATGTATGTTTATGCATTATAGTTATTTATGTATTTGCATATGTATACATATATACACACATACATACATTGTACAGCCATGCATGAGCAGCCTTCCAGAAGAATGCTACTGTGAACAGCTTTCCAGGGTTCTGATTACGTAGTATAGTGAACACGCTATTTATTCAATAACAAACTAGGACAAAACATTCACAGAAAATCAAGGTACAGCATTCAGAATATTACAGCTTATCACAGAAAATCAAAACACAGCATTCACAACAAATTATCACTAAAATGGCTGCAAAGTTTTCACCAAAGTGGTTACATAGTTTTAAACAAAGTACATTCATTTAGTCAATCACAAAATCCTTAATTCAATAAAAAAATATAAAAGTCAAAGTTCTCCATGCCTAGGCCACAGTAAATCATAATCTTCTCAGTCAGTACACAGTATCCAAGGAAAGTCTTCTTTCAGTTTGATTTGAGGTTGGCTCTCAGCTTCCACGGTTCCTCTTCCATGGTCCAAGCTCCAACTATCACCTGGGTTCAAAGGTAGGCAGCTCCCAGTTCCTTGTCCAGTTCTTCGTCCAGTTATCATTCCATATTGAAGCTCACATTGCCCAGGCCATCTGAAGTCCTTTACAGTTCCTGTTTCTGGGAAGACAAACCTTAACAGAGCCATGATAATATTCATACACATTGGCGGCACTATCATCAATTCACTATCTGCCTGTGATATCAACTCAGACCCACCAACAAGATCTGAGAACTCAACGCAAATCATCAACATAGAAATAAACACAGATCCACAAACAAGTTCCAAGAGGTCAGCAAAAATCATTAGTAAAGCCCCAGGACCTCCAGAACCCTCCTCCAGGACTTCTGTAAACATACAACCCAAAAAATCCTCTTTCAGGGCTTCCAGTAAGGTTCCAGGGCTTCTGCACAAAGTATTGCAAACAAACATCAACACAGACAGGGCAGAAAAACAGAGTGCAAGGATATCACAAGTTTTCTCCTTCTTGACTCTGCTACCACAAAAGTCATCTTTTCAGTTCTACTTTCTGTAGCCTGGGGTTCTCCTTATATATATGGTCATTAGCTCCTCCTCAAGAATTCTAGGGTTCAGGGCCAGAGCCAAGATGGCAGCGTAGCAGCAGCAACATATCGCAGCTCTCATATAGCCACCCCAAAATACCCATAAAATAGGACTCTAAACCAATCCTGGAACTCCAAAACGCACGCAAAGATACTTCCCACTAAAGTCAGCTTGGCTATGAGGAACCATATCAGCACTGTGAAACAAAACCAGGCTGCCTTGAAGCCGCGGCTGTGCCCCGGAGGCAGCTGGACAGGAGGAGCTGAGGAGCCTCTCAGGTGAGCAGATTAGCAGCAGCTGCGAGTGGGAATTCTGAAAGGGGGAGATAAGCAGTCTGGCCAGAAGGCCTCCAGAGCGGAAAAGCGAAAGGCAGAGGTTTTGCACCCGCCTCGGCATTGCAGCTTCCCGCATGCGGCCTGCAGGCAGCAGGGGGACAGAGTGATTGTTCTCAGGCCAGGGCTCTCACGTTGAGCAGCCTGGATCCGGATCGCCATCTTGGGCCTCGGTCT
>CM053583.1:249083043-249109414 GCA_028627135.1 Pseudochirops cupreus | reverse complement strand
AAAAAGTGACATAGGAGAGAATAGACTGGGGGAGGGGGGAAACACTGGGATGGCTGTTTTGTGGTGGTGGGCGGGGGAAAGACTGGGAGAAAATATGTAACTCAAAAAAAATTTAATAAAATAAATTCAAAAAAAAAGAATTCTAGGTTTCACAAGTTGTGGAGTTCACATGTTCTGTTTCTTAACAGACTTGATACAAGTCTCGAAAGAAACTTGAACTGAAACAAGGTGTTCATTCAGTAGCTGAAACAAGATGTGAACTATTTCTGTGCTTGCAATTACATATATACATACATATATATATGTATACATGGGTGTAAAAATATGTGTGTATGCTTAAAATTCCTATTTAGTAACAAATATATATATATTGTATTCCATTATTATAAAATTATATTTAGGTAATTAACTATTTTTCTTATTTGTTTGCATACATATGCATATACACACATGAAAAGAGAGTGTCAAGGTTCCTAAAAATTATTATTTTGCTGATTGAGTGAAATCTATATTTCCATCATCTTTTATTTTGCCTATCATTTCTATAGATTCTGAGTTGTAAGGGTCCTTAGAGGTTACTGGATCAAACCCTTTCATTTTACAAAGGAGGCAGAAGGGGCCCAGAGAGGCTAAGTGGTTGTTCTGGGTAAATTAGTAGTCCCGTTCATAGTTTCTCATTTTTGTAATGTGGATAATACAATAACATCTACCTTTCAGGGTTGTTATGAGGATAAAACAAAATAATATTTATGAAACATTTTATAAACATTATACAAATGATAACTATTGTTATTATCATCATGAATATTAATTAAACTGTCCTCTGGTTGTTTTAATGAGGAATGCTTGTAATTCACTGATTCTTTTAAAGATCCTTCTTCACCTAGTTATGCTTATGCTTAATTTGGCAAAATGTGTTCTTTATTATCTAAACTTTTCATTAGCATTCATATTGTAAGCTTTTCATTATTTTTCTCTTGTTTTCTACATTATCTTTTACATTTCTGATGGCAGTTCCTTGGTTCATGATCTGTATATTCTTAGCTTCTTGCAATATTTTCACTTTGATGCAGAAGTTCTAGAATTTGATTATCATATTTCTGAGTGTGACAAATTTGAGATTTCATTCAGATGATTTGTGTATAATGTGGGCCCATCTTGTTCCAATAGTTATATATTATTAAATTATTTCTTTAATTATGGTATGTAAAGATGTTTGTTTCATCTTTAGTTTTCAAGGATTTCTTAAATGATTTTTTCTTGTCCTTTTTTCTAGGTCTTGATTGATAATAGACACTTCACCTGTTCTTATTCTTCAGTCTTTTGATTTCATTCTTCTATATCCTGTTATGTCATTGAGTTTTTGAGTTATTTATTTTATTTTGCAAAGTATATACTCTTCTTCTAAATTATATTCTTTCATTTGTTAAAAAAAAAGCTCTAATTTCTTTATTTATTAAGTAAAAGTTTCATTAATTTATTAGAATTATCATTCCCGAAGAATTTGTAGTCAATTCATTCTTTATACTGAAGTTCCATTTGTAATTTTTGTAGAATTATTTTATGTCTGGAAATTTATCTTTGGGTTCTTTTAATCCATAATATTTCTTCATTATGTTTTCTTCTCTTCACTCATATCTTTAGTATCTGTCCTAGCAATGGCTATATATCCCTCTTTGATTGGTTTATTTTTTACTTCTTTACTTGCCTCATGATTCCACATGGAACTGGAGAATTCTAGAAGGCAAATTTCAACATCATATTTAGTGGTTGAAAGAATGTGTGGATGTTTAGTTCAGAGACCAGAAGGAGTAAGTGATAGCTATGTTCTAGTATTTGAAAGTCTTTCATGTAGAGGAGGAATTAGACTTTTTCTGTTTCATTTCCAGATGGAAGAACCAGGAGCAATGGGTGGAAGTTTCAAAGAAGAAAATCCTCTTCACAAACTGACCTGCCCTTAGTAGAAAGGTCTGGGACCAACCAAGTGCTGCTGGGTCACTCACAACCTTTAGTAAAGGATCAGAAGTCATAACACTCACCCTAAAAATATGAGGTCCCAGGCCTAATTCTATATGTGGTCCATGGAATGGCTTCTCCTGCATTTCATAACACTCCTCTTCTAGTCAGCACTCTCTTCTAGTTAGAGTGGCCTGTTAACTCTTTTCTGTACACAACTTTCTATTCATATACTTTTTTATATGCTTTACCCTATGTCTTGATTGTACTTCCTCCTGAAATCTACCTTGTATGTTGCCTCCTATAGACTATCTTTTCATGCTTTTTCAAATGTTTAGTACTTATTTCCAGTTAAAAATATTTTGTTTTATTTTGTATATAATCTTTATTTTGGGTAGCAAAATGTAATAGAGAGTTGGCCTGAGAATCGGAAGATCATCAGGTCCTCCCATTGATACATAGTGGTTGTATGACCCTGGACAATTCATTTATAATCTCAGTTCCCTAGGCAACTGTCTTAAGAATAAAATGCCTTTCTTAACCTGGTTTGCTTTATGGATCTTCTTGAACTTCTGCTGAATTCTATGGACAATTTTTTCAAAAGGTTTTAAAATACTGAGAGAATTTTAAACAATATGCTGTTATCACTTAATATTTTATTCTATTTTGTAATCAGCTCATGGGATATCAATTAAGCTAAAAAAAATGTGGTCTCTATCAATCTGAACTGACTAAAAGGCACGATTGACAAAGAATGATGTTATTATTCCATTTCAACTAGCCTCTGGGATATCTGTTTTATTTTCTTTACACAAAATCACCTTAGAGCCTCTCCCCAAAAGACAATTCTTCTACTTTTGTCTCTTCTTGTTAAATTAGACGTGGTTTGTTCTTCCCCAAAGGGAAAACTAAAAGAGTAGTCCTGATTTTCATGGTTCTGAATTTATAGCCAAGATTACTAGGGCAACTGAGGCTCATAAATTAATTTACATTCCTTAATTGCTAGAGAGGGGCATGGTAATCCACACTGGAAGGCCAATCCACCTTTCCCAGCTGTAGCCAATATTCCAAGAACTCTTCCTTTCCTGCTTCTCATTAAAGAGAGCGACTTTCCACAGTGGTCCCTGACCTGACTAAGAGGACCAATTTACTAACAGTTATCTGTATATGTCACTGTTAATAAATTGTTATAACGCTCAGAAAACACATACCTCAATTTGTCTCAGCTTCATTTCACTTGTCACAATGTATAAAATAAAATATAAAGGATCATAAAGGAAACTGATTATATTGAAATGCACTTTTCAAAGCAGTTTTAAAAACTAAGAACACTTACTCTAACCTTTAAAGTTACTGGTGATTTGAATTGATTGATAGGAGTTTCAATTACAGGTTGAGTGAGGGAGGAACTTCGTATTTATCTATGTGTGTGTTTGTTTTTTCCCCAACTGGAGACCATAAGCTTCTTGAGTACAGGAAATGTTTCATTTTTATATTCGTATCGCCAGCTACTAACACAGTGCTTTGCACATAGTAGGCATTTGCCAAATTTCTATGGAAATGAATTAAAAAGAAGAGGATGATTACATTTCTAGTGCCCTTCCTAGCTCTATAGATGAAGATAGTGTCCATCAACAAATTGATGCTTCCAGTTAGCTGACTCTACAGAAATCTAAGAAATTCTAGGGATGTCTTTATGACACATCTTATTTTTTAAAAAAAGAGAAAGTAATTAATCATAGTCATAACTTCATCAACATTGCAGAATTGATTTATAATTAATGCTTTCATGTTCTTGACCATGGTTGTTCCTTGAGAAGGGCAGAGAAGATTATTTACACCTATTAGGATCTGATAAAAAAAAAGGTCAAATAGATTTTTCTTCTGGTGCAAAGTAAATGTGACCTCCATGTACTCCTTTCCTGTACTAGGAAATGTTCATTTTTGACAAGTGCAATGACTTCAGCTGATCTAGAAGAAGAAGAGGAAGAGAAGAAGGAGGAGGAGGAGGAGGAAGAAGAAGGAGAAGAAGAAGAAGAAGAAGAAGAAGAAGAAGAAGAAGAAGAAGAAGAAGAAGAAGGAGGAGGAGAAGGAGAAGGAGAAGAAGAAGAAGAAGAAGAAGAAGAAGAAGAAGAAGAAGAAGAAGAAGAAGAAGAAGAAGAAGAAGAAGAAAAGGAGAGACAGAGACAGAGAAAGTGGGAAAGGGAGACAGAGACATAAAGGGAGCTGCAGACATGTGGTATAATGGATAGATAGGATAGGACTGGATTCAGGAAGAAAAGAGTTCCTTTGGCATTTGCACACCATGAAAACCTGGGTAAATCATTTAATCTCAGTTTGCCTTAATTCCCTCAAGGTATGCCGTGAAAGTAAAATGAGATAACATTTGGAAAACATTTAACATAGTGCCTGGCATGTGGTAGGTTGTTTGTGAAAAAAAAAACGTTACCTCCTTATTGTTGCAATTTTAACCCAGGCATGCAACAAAACTGTTACAGTGGGGGCTCTGCCCACCCAAAAACTTTTGGGGTTTCATGATGTGTTGTATTGAAATCATCTCAAAGAATTCAGAGTCACATCATTTCTAATCCAAGTATAAACATTTATTGAAATTGATGCCTCTCATGAAATGGGCTAGGTTCCAAGAGGAACCAGCAACTTCAGAGAAAGCAAGGTGAATTTTTATAGGGTAAAGATGCCAATCCCACAATAAAAATTTACATAGAATATAGTAATATGATTAATATTCAAAAGGCAGGAGGAGTTTAAGGAGTTAGGTAATTTAGAAGGGGTCCCATCTATGGTTCAGGGGCTAAATTCTGGTCATGCTCCAATTGACTATCTATTGTGGTTCTGTCTGGTCAAGATAAATTGTTAGGTATTGTGGTTCTGTCTTGGGCTAGATGAAAGATGTGATTGTGATTGAGTACAAGAACACACCTGTTTCTGTAGGAATGGGTCTGGGGCAGTGACTAGGTAGAGGCAGTAGCTGGGTTCCCATCACATGGACACATCTGCTGTTTCTGTGGGAACTAAGAATTCAGGGACACACCTGTTGTTCCAGTGAGCAGTGAGGAATGTAAGAAGAAGTTAGGGCATTGGCAGGAGTCAGGAGGGGGCTGGGCTTATAATGAAGTTAGAATATTGGGACTGGGGGCACTTTATTAGGATTCTGTCACTATGACTTGATAAGACTTTCTTTTTCTTTTTTTTTTTTTCTGCCTTAAGAGACATAAGTGGAAGCTTAAAAGGAATGAGGAACATTGGCATCACCTTAGAACAGATAAAACTACTTATTAAAAAAAAAAACCTTTAAAATGACTAATAATACCAGAGGTTTTTTTTTTTTTTTTGCAATTTGGCAGATGATTATAGACTTGTGTTATTCCCAGAGACAATGGCCCTTTAAATGATAGGCTCAGAAAAACATCCTTTTTAAAATAACCCACAGACACTGTGCTTCTACAGAAGGGTGAATCATTTAGTAGAGAGTGGTTGAATGGATAGTCAAGGATCAGGCAGCTGGCAACAAGTCAGGAGTAAGATCAAAAAACATTCAACAATCCTATTAGCAATAGACTAAATTAAAGAGTAAAAATAAAAAAGCTTCACAACAATAACTCTGAAGTAAAATGGTCCATGGTAGCTAACAGCATCATGTTTTTTTTTTCATTCCCTAGAAATAAGTTCTTCTTCTAAAGCTTACTCTTAAGAGGTCATAGTGGTTAAGGCTAATACACAAGCATTACTATTAAGGAAATCACTGTACCTCTGTAATACATACTTTGGATTTATTCTTCCAATGCTCATTTACATTGACAGACTGAGTACCCCAAAGCATAGTTGCTATATCATCTCTGGGTCCTAGGGTTAAGTTTAAGGATTTGGAAGTTCCCTCTCCTCCTTAATTCTATATATTATGAACCTCCACTGGCATATTAATCCCAGTCTTTACTGTTCTTGTCGGTTTTCAGCTGTGTCTTATTGTGACCCTCTTTGGGGTTTTTGTGGCAAAGATACTGGAGTGGTTTGCCATTTCCTTCTCCAGCTCATTTGACAAATAAGGAATTGAAGTCAAAGACGGTTAAGTTACTTGCCCAGAGTCGATCAGCCAGCAAGAATCTGAGGCCAGATTTGAACTCAGGAAGATGAGTCTTCCTGAGTCCAGCCCTGATACTTTATACACTGACCCACCTACCTGTCCTAATCTTTATTAGTTGAGGATCAATTAGTCAGTCAGCCTTTTAGAGAGGACTATTTGCTAAAGTCATATGGAAAGGACAGTAGGAACAAAACATGCCCCCCCCAAAAATTATATTGCCCATTTTCAATAGTAAAATGGAATCAAGCTCTAGAAAGTATTTGTGGAAAATTATCAACTCACAGTTTATGGTTTATGGAAGTCATTTTTCCCCTAATGAGTAATTTCTGAAATGTCCTTTAAACATTCTGTAACTTTTGTGCCAGGCTCCTTTAACAGAGTCTTGAATCAGCCTTTTTTACTTATGATATCTAATGTGTCCTTACCATCTGATTCAAGTATTCCCTTCATGTGTTCTGGAGATATTGTTAGATATAAATGGAAAATCTAAGAATTCTATGTAGCCTTAAAAGTTCTCAAGATCCATTTCTAGTAGTGGAGGTGAGAGGACAAGGCCTGAGCTAAGGCTGGAATAAAGATTTCTTCTTCAACCTTCTTTTTCTGTCAAATGTTTCCTTCTCAGGTGCTAGAGTCAGGGGAAGACTTCTACTCAACAATGCCAGATACTCGCATGTAAAATCCAACTAACTCCCTAGTTTAATACGAGCCTCTTAGATTATAACCAAATTCCTCAACTGTTCTGAAGGCATTACCTATATGGAGTCATTTCACTTTATGCAATGGCTTTCAAAGTCTTCAAAACTAATGAAATAAACACTTACTCTAAAGTTTTTTATAGCTTGGTTTCTAGAACTTCATCACAAGAGGAAGATGCAAGATGGCAGAGTAAAAGCAGGGACTTGCTTGAGTTCATCCACAAACACCTACAAATACCTATAAAAAGTTACTGTAAGCAAATTCTAGAGTCACAGAACCCACAAAATGATAAAGTCAAAGACATCTCTAGCACAAAAAAACCTGGAAGGTTGAAAAGAAGGGTATATTGTACCAGACTGTGAGTGAAGCACAGTCCGTCTTGGGCCACACCAGGTCAGATGGGGCCAACATAGGGCACAGAGGACTGAAATGCTGGCAACTGTGGTGTTTTCCAGACTTCTCAACCCACAAATGCCAAATTTAGCATGCAGGGTCAGCAGGGAAAATCTATGGGACCTGGCTGAAAGAGGAGCATGGTCTGGCCCCAGCCCAGGTACTGTGGAGGTGGCAGTGGCAGAGGCAACAGCAGCAGTGGCTGCTTCTGGAGCTCTGGGCCCACTAATGATGGGGGATTGAGCAGCCAATAAAAAAAAAACCCTTAAAGCTTGGGACAGTACACCCACTCCCACTGGAAACAGAGTGTTACATTGACAATAAGTTAGAAAGTCAAGTATTTGCCTGGGAAGATGAGCAAAGAGTGTAAATATACTCAGACTATAGAATCTTATTTTGGTGAGATAGAAGATCAAAACACAGAAATAGAAGACAACAAATTCAAAGCTCCTACATCAAAAGCCTCTAAGAAAAATATGAATTGGTCTCAGGTCATGGAAGAGCTCAAAAAGTATTTTGAAAATCAAGTAAGAGAAACAGAGGGGGAAAAATGGGAAGAGAAATGACAGTGGTGCAAGAAAATCATGAAACACAAGCCAACAGCTTCCTAAAGGAGATTTAAAAAAAAAACCTGAAGAAAATAACACCTTAAAAAGATAGACTAAGCCAAATGGCAAAAGAGGTCCAAAAAGCAAATGAGGGGAAGAATGATTTAAAAAGCCAAATTGTTCAAAAAAAAAAAGGAAGTCCAAAAGCTCACTGAGGAAAATAATTCTTTAAATATTAGAATGAAGCAAATGAAGGCTGATGACTTTATGAGAAATCAAGAAATTTTTAAAAAGAACCAAAAGAATGAAAAAAAAAAAGGTCAGTGTGAAATATCTCACTGGAAAGAAACCACTGACCTTTAAAATAGATCCAGGAGAAATAATTTAAAAATTATTGGACTACATGAAAGCCATGAACAACAACAACAACAAAAAGTCTAGACATCATCTTTCAAGAAATTATTAAGGAAAACTACTCCAATATTCTAGAACCAGAGAGTAAAATAAAAATTGAAAGAATCTACCAATCACCTCCTAAAAGAGATCCCAAAAGAAAAATTCCTAGGAATATTGTAGCCAAATTCCTGAGTTCCCAGATCAAGGTGAAAATACTGCAAGCAGCTAGAAACAAACAATTTTAGTATTTTACAAATATAACCAGGATAACACAAGATATAGCAGCTTCTACATTAAAAGATTGAGGGGCTTGGAATATGATATTTCAGAAGTAAAAGAAGCTAAGCAAAATCAAGAATCATCTACCCAGAAAAACTGAGTATAATCCTTCAGGAAAAATGTGGATATTCAATGAAATAGAGGGCTTTCAAACATTCTTGATGAAAAAAACTAGAGCTGATTAGAAAATATGGCTTTCAAATACAAGAATCAAGAGAAGCATGAAAAGGTAAAGAGGAAAGAGAAATTATAAAGGACTCATTAAAGTTGAACTGTTTACATTCCTACATAGGAAGATGATGTTTGTAAATCATGATTTACATTTGGAATTCAGTATTAGCTTAGTTTTAGGGGATAGACAGACAGACAGAGATGATTGAGAGATAGATAGAGAGATAGATGGCACAGGGTGAGTTGAATATGAAGGGATGATATCTAAAAAATAAAATTAAGCAGTGAAAGAGGAATATATTGGGAGGAGAAAGGGAGAGACAGAATAGGGTAAATTATCTCACATAAAAGAAGCAAGAAAAAGGTTTCGCAATGGAGGAAAAGAGAGTAGAGGTGAGAAGGAATGAGTGAATCTTACTCTCATAGGATTTGGCTTAAAGAAGGAATAATATACACACTCAGCTGGGTATCTTACCCTACAGGAGAGTAAGGGGAATGGGGGGGAGGGTGAGTATGTGTAATGGTAAGGGAATTTGAAAATTGTCCCTGCCCCTTAATAGGCCTAGGGAACTTGAGGACCTTCACTGATTTGAAAATATACCCTGCCCACTAATAGGCAGAATGTGGTCATATGGAGCCTGTGGTGGGAGGAGTTTACTGAAGGATGGAGCAGAGCTCAACAGGAGAAATTAGCTTAGGGGAGGCATGTTTTTAGGTAGGCCCTCACCTTGTTCCTTTGTAATTAGGTAGTGGGTCACAAGGGTTGTGATGTCCTATAATGCTGGAGAAAGCTTTATACATACCTCTGAGGTGAGGTTTTGCTTTGGGGATCACTTTGGGAAGAGTTATATGATTTGGCCAGATGAGACTGTGGGCAGCTGTTGATCCCCAGGCTTTGAAAACCCAGATGTTGGAGCTTCTCTCTCTGGTAACTATGTAGGTATGTGATGGTCAGACAGCTAGAAGCCCCATCTGTGAGTGAATTGTGTTCTTTTCTCTGTACTTTTTGTCTGCTTGTAACTTCTATTTGTACTTTCTGAAGGTCAGGGTGATGACTTTTTCCCCTGAACTAGGTAAATGGTATATATTTTATTAAAGTAAGATTGTTAACCCTTTTTGAGTTGCTTTGATTTAGAAAATCAGATCAAAGAACCTGTGCTAACAGCCATCCTGTGTATGCTAGGGTGCTTGCTGCTATAGGATGGTAGAAGGGAGAGCACATTGGAGGAGGGGATAGTCAGAAGCAAACTCTTTTGAAAAGAGACAAGGTCAAAGGAGAAAATAGAATAAGTGGTGGGGATAGAATAGAGGGAAATATAGTTAATCTTTTGCAACATGATTAATATGGAAGTGTTTTGCATAACTAAAAATGTATTACATGTATTGAATTGTTTGTCTTATCATTGAGAGTGGGTTGGGAGGGAAGAAGGGAAAGAATTTTGAACTCAAAATTTAAAAAAATCTTTTGAAAAAAATGGTTTTTACATGCCATTAATAAATAAGATTTACAGACAATGGGCTATAGAAATCTATCTTGCCTTAAAAGAAATTAAGGGGGAATGGGATTGGGGGAGGGGTGATAGAAGGAAGGGAAGACTGGTAGAAGGGGTTATAATGCCATCTCAGGATGGAGGGAAGGGCAGAGAAGCGGAGAAAATTTGGAACTCAAAATATTATGGAAATGAATGTTGAAAACTAAAAATAAATTAATTAATTAAAAAAAGAACTTGATCACACCTTTGATTGATTGTTCTCACCTGACAAAGGTATAAACTCTAAGCATCTTGATAATTGAGTGGGGTACGGTGATTTGATTGACTCAGCCATCACTCACCTTTATATGTTTCTGTTTTAAAATTTGTTATATTTTCTTTTTATGTCTTTTAAAATGTAGAATCTGAGAACAAGTAGAGCCCAGACCTCTTTAAGAATTCAAGCCATAAGCCTGCTGATATTCAGTAGGAATTCCTTTTTGAAGTCCTAGTAAGCATATATAGCTCTATGGATAAATTAGTTATCAAGAGGTTTTGCAAAGACCCAGAAGTTCCACTATCTCTTCCACTATGATGAAAGTTAGAGAAAGCTCCCTTCAGATTTAAGTAAAGGCACAAGGATCAAAAACCACAGGACATAAAGGCATGTCTTCTCTTCAGAAAGAATAGGAAGGAACTGAAGAGTTAGGTGGAATGATTTGAAAGCAACATAGAAATGCTAAGGAGGCAACTTGATGCCTTTACTCTAATGATTCTAAGCTGCCAGCTAAAAGTAGAACCTTCTAGATCACAGGACAAAAGAAAAGGATTTAGTCACTAAGCTATTCTATAGCACTGAGACTGGTGGCAGAACGGTAATAGGCACTTACTTCTCCTCTCCCTCCCCCAAGATTTCTAATTGTTCCTAAAGCTTGGCTTTCATATGCACATCTGGGTACAGGGGGTGGTGGGGAGGGGGGGGGGGAATATGAAAAATTAGGTGGTTACTAAAGTCTTCCCTAAATACATTTGGATGTTTCAGCAGTGGTGTTCTGGATTCTACAGTACTACAGTCTCTCCCTTAATCAAGGGAGTGTTTGTAGAATAAGCCCTTTATAACTGTGTGCTAGATCTAAGACAGAGGGCTTTGGGTGTGATGCTGGTTAAAACTGTACAGGACTGCTTTATTGAGCTATTGCAATTTCTCTTAATGAGCTGGCAAACTGGATGATGTGGTGCCAGGCACTAGGAGCCTTATCAGGGGACTGAGGCAACTGAAAGAAATGTTTGTTACTGGAGGTCTGTCACTGGGATGAGGGTTAATGGAATTAAAGCAGTGGATGTCTGGCAGTCACAAAAAAGTTAATGATTCTAGGATAGTAGAACATGGTATCATGATCTGTGGAATATGCTTAATAGTGTTGTTTTTTCTTTTCCTTTGGGATAACTGGAAGATCCAGAATTATGGAATATACTCAGGCCAGAGGCTGTGGAAATGCTCCTACAAGAGCTACAGATACATCTAGGTTACTGGAAGGAAAGGTACTAGGAACCATTTGGAGAAATTCCCTAATACAGAATGTACCTGATGGCAAATTAATAAGCATGTACTATTATCAAGTGCTTAGTACATTATATACACTATGTTAAGTATCTATGCTGTTAAAATGATGGTCATTGATTCCAACAAAATTGATCATCCAGAAGGGGAAAGGATCCCAGCTTCTCTCGTTTTGGCTGTAACTATAAAGTGACTTAAAACGATAAGCTGATCCTTGGATTCAATTTTTTTGGGTTACACAGCCCCAGAGAGACAATTTCTCTAAAGTCCATTAAAATGCTTAGTCTTCACACCAATCATATTAACTAATAAGACAGAAAAATAAAATGATTAATGTTGGAGAAGATGTGGAAAAATCTGAACGTAACACATTGTTGGTGGAGTTGTGAACTCTTCTAACCATTCTGGAAAGAAATTTGGAACTATACCCAAAGAGCAATCCAATTGTGCAAACCCTTTGATCCAATAATACCACTACAATATCTGTATCCCAAAGAGATCATGAAAAAGAAAAAAAAAAGACCCACATGTAAAAAAAAATATTTAAAGGAGCTCTTTTTTGTGGTAGCAAAGAATTGGACATTGAGGAGATGCCCATTAACAGGGGAATGGCTGAACAAGTTTTGGTATGTGAATGCAATGGAATACTGTTGTACCATAGGAAATGATGAGAAGGCAGATTTCAGAAAAACCTGAAAAGACTTACATGAATTGATGCTGAGTAAAGTGAACAAAACCTGAAGAACACTGTACACAACAGTAACATTTTACAATGATTAATTATGATAGGCTTAGTTAGATAATCCAAGGTAATTCCTAAAGACTAGTGACGAAAAATGCTATCCACATCCAGAAAAAAAGAACTATTGGTTCTGAATGCAGATTGAAGCATACTATTTTATTTTTTTTCTTTCTCACGGCTTTTCCCTTTTGTTCTGATTCTTTTTTCACACCATGACTAATGTGGAAATATGTTAACATGACGTTACATGTATAACCTATATCAGATTGCTTGTTGTCTGGGGGAAAGGGGAGGGAGACAGAAAGGAAGGAAGGAGAGAGAAAAAAATGGCACTCAAAATCTTACAATTTTTTTAATTTATTAAAACATTTATTAATAACTTCTTATAAGCTGGTGAAAGGTTCTTATCATACAAAAATTAATGTTGAAAACTATCTTTACATATAACTTGAAAAAATAAAAGGCTATTAAGTAAAAAAAAAAAGAGGAAGAAGAAGAAAGAAATGGTAAGCAGATGGATTTCAGGAAAACCTGGAAAGACTTACATGGACTGATATAAAGTGAGGTGAGCAGAACTCAGAGAGCACTGTACATAGTAAGAGCAATACTATGAGATGATCAACTGTGAAAGACAACTGTTCTCAACAATTGAATGTCTAAGACAATTCCAAAGAACTCATGAAGAAAAATACTATCCATCTCCATAGAAAGAACTGATAGAGTCTGAATGTAGATCAAAGCATGCTATTTTTAACTTCCTATATTGTTTTGTTCCCCCCCCCATCCATTTTCTTTTACAACATGACTATTATGGTAATATGTATAGCATGATTTAATTTGTATGGCCTATGTCAAATTGTTTATTGTGACAGGGAATGGGGAGATTTGAGAGAAAAATTCAAACTCATTTTTTAAATGAATGTTAAAAATTGTCTTTACATGTTACTGGGGAAAATAAAATATTAAAAAGAAATGCTAAATAAATAAATGAATAAATAAATTAAGAAGAAAATGGAAAAATTGAAAATATAAATTTTTAAAATGCTTAGTATCATTTGTTCAGAAGTTCACACACAGAAATCTGCTTTTAACTTCTCTCATGATCATTTCTTCTTTAGTCTGTCTGTCTGTCTGTCTATCTCTGTCTCTGTCTCACTCTATATCTGTCTCTGTCTCCATCTCTTTGTATTTCTGTGTCTCTCTCTGTTTCTCTCTTTCTGTACATACATGTGTATATATATATACATACATACACACATATATATGTATGTATTTATACATATATACATACATATACATATATATGTATGTGTGTGTATATATATTTATAGTGTGTGTGTGTGTGTCTCTGTCACTCTCCATCTCTGTCTCTCTCTGTCTCTGTCTCTCTCTCACTCTCTCTCTCAACTGACCAGAATCTATTTAGAATCAAGCCAATGACATCTAACAAGTGAGTTGATAGAAAAGGGAATAATCTCCTAAAATAGGAGCTGTGGATTTGAGTTCCAGGCAGAACATGACAGTTCACATTTAGTTTAACAAGTTCCTGATCTTGATAAAATGTCTTTATTTTATGAAGTACTATTGCAATTTAATACAAGTGAATGAGTCATAGCCAGAAGAAATGGAACTGAACAGGGTAACCTTTCACACTCAATTGCACATCAGACAAGGCTTTTTTTTTTCCTTTCAAAATAGATTATCAAATGACTCTGACCTTAGACATTTATAGTTACTTGTAGTTAATAGCATACTCAATAAGCTAACTCCATTGATTAATATTACATGAAAGAAAGCAGAATCTTTTGTTCTTAAACTTCTCTTTACTATGCCAGTCACACCTATCAACAAATGATACACGAAGGAAGTTAAATATCTGAGCTGTGGAGGTGCAAAAAAGCAGCTGTAGACATTGGGCAGCATAGCCCACTAGCCTTTTATTAACTCTGAGGGGAATCAAAACATCTGGATTGCTGCTTGTTAGCTGGCCCATTCTATTGCTATTGCAGACCCTAATTATTTTGGAAAGAAGGAAAAAAGTTAGCTAAGTAGATGTTTCATTGTGGAACAGTGTACCATAGGGATCTATTATTCTTCTGTAGCATGGCGTGTGTGTTTCTGTGTTCTGTGGTGTTGTATGTATCCTGAAAGATACCAAGATACACTATAAGTTGCATAAGAGCTTAGATGCTAAGAAAACAGAGGTGATTGGCATTGATGTCAGTCACAAGGCTTCAATATCATTTGTGGTCTTGACAATTTTCAATGGTTGCTTTATTTTCTAAAACATGTCTATGACGTATCAGAGGTCAGGTGACCCTTAGTGGATCTACCATCACACATTTTCTTTTTTTTTTTCTTTTACCTAACCTTTATTTCTGAGTATGTTCCTTATCCAATGAACCATACTATATAACAAATAATTTTTCAAAAGACTTAGGAAAAACTCGTTTCAGTGAAACCAATAATCTTAACCAAATCTTACAAGTATATGTGATATTCTTTACCCGCAGCATCCCACACCTGCAAAGAAGTGAAGAAGCTGTATTTTTTCGATGCTTTTCCTGAGCTAAGATTTTTGGTCATTGTAAATATTCAGGGTTCAATTTTGTTTTGGTTCTTTTTATTTACATGGATGCAGTCCTCTGTTACTTTGTAGTCTTCTTAGAATCTCTATTAGTTTAGGTTTTCCCCTGCTTCCCTGAATCCTTCATACTCATCATTTTTTATGGTGCACTAATATACTGCCACACCCATGCACCTGTTGTTTTATTCCTCAATCAATTGACATTAAATTTATTTTCATTTATTTGCTATCAATGTGAATATTTTGATGTATATGGTGTATATTTCTGTCTTTTGCCTCCTTGGAGAATATGTCTGGCATCAGAACCACCACAAATTTCCAAAATAAAGGTGCTAATTAAAGCAGAGCTCTAGTGAGAAGAAGCTATGGCTACCTCTTTTTTCTTTAATCCATCCCCCTTGGCGAGGAGAAAGAGGTTTTATATATTTTTGTTCTCAGATGGTAAGAATCAAAAAACGAAGCTTTGATCAAGGTTCTTTTCTGATATCTTCATTTTTCTATTCCCTAATCCCCTTCTGGACTGTGAGATGCTCATGATCATAAACTAACATTGATGACTAGTACCTGGACGGAGAAAATGCATGGTTAGTTTTAGCAGCTATATGCTGTCAATCCCGTCAGTTAATCTCTTTACTCACATGCCAGTTTAACACTAAACAGTCATTTGAAATCTTCCTGTAAGAGCTTCCCACCTTCATTTCTTGTAACAAGGAAGTAGCCTGAGCTTCTCTAGCATTATGCCTTCTTTAATCTTCCTGAGAATGATGTGACCCACTGTATAGCTTCTCCTTTACTTAATGCAATAGTTCCAGACAGTATTTAAGAATGTCTGGAATTAAACATTCTCTGTCAATTATGGATGATAGAGATCTACTCAGATAATGAGAGTACTACAGTGCTAACTTTAATTGGTACATTATAATCTGCAGACCTGAAAAGCCCCAGAGACCCTGAAACATAAAATCCCTTTTAGCTATGCAGGTGGAGAATTCATTATATCATTTCCATTTTTTTTTCCTTTAAAGGGAAAGTGAAATAAAGTGAAATGGAAGGGTGACAATGGCCTGGTACTCCTCAAAAAGCTTAAATATTATTTTAATATGTTAAATATTGATGTTATATGAGAGATCAATTGCTAAGGAAAGGGTATCTTCTCTAGCCTTAAAAAAAATCTATTTGCAAGGAGTAAGAAAACAGAAGTTTTCCCTTCATTTAATGTCATTCTTATTTTATTTTTTTGGAGGGTAGAAGGCAAGGCAATTGGGGTTAAGTGACTTGCCCAAGGTCACATGACTAGTAAGCGTATCAAGTGTCTAAGAGCAGACTTAAACTCAGGTTCTTCTCACTCCAGGGCTGGTGCTCTACTTACTGTGCCACCTAGCTGCCCCATTAAAAAGTCAATGAAAAAACATTACTGAATGGAATCTATATATCTTTTGGCCAACAAGACTTGGGCAGATCACTTCTTGAGTACCCAATTTCAGATGACCTATTTTAGGAAGGGCACTGATAAACTGAAAAGGGTCCAGAGGAAGGCAAAAGACTTCAAGTTCATATCATAATGACACTTAACAAGGGCCAGAGCCAAGATGGCAGAGTGAAAGTGGTGACTCTCTGAGCTCTCCCCCAACACCTTTAAATATCTTTAAAAAGTGACTTTGAAAAAATTCTAGAGAAGCAGAACCCACAAAGTAAAAGAGTAAGGCTGATTTCTAACCCAAGACAACCTGGAAGATTGCCAGAAAGAGTCTCTTGCACCAGGCTGCCAGAGGAGGGCAGTTTAGCACAGGCTCCACCAACACAGACTGACACCAGCAAAGCAGGAGCAGACCTTGGGTGACTGAATCAATGGCAGCAGTGGTGATTTCCTGATTTCTCAGTCCACAGACATCAGAGACAATTTAGAAGGTCAGCAGAGGGAAGGGCTTGCCAGAACTAGGTGAGAGAGAAGGGAGTGCCAGTACAGTCTCTGGCCTAGCAAACCAAGAGCAGGTCTTGGGAGTGACCAGATCAGCAGCAACAGTAGAGGCAGCAGAGGCAGTGGCTGCTTCTGGACGTATCAGCCCACAGACCGAATGTGTGAGAGTCATCTATTTCAACTTCCAGGATCTATGGTGGTGGAGTGAGCAGTAAGTTGCTCTTATCTTTCCTTATTTACCTTGAAAAATTCAAAGAATATAGTCCAGGAAAAATACTGAAATAATGGAGCCATCAGAAAGACAAGGTGCAGCAGTGTTTTACCTTGGGAGGCTAGGGGGATTAAGGAAATGGTTGCTTTTGCTGTGGCTGCAGAAGATCCGTACAAGATGGAAGGTGTCACAACAAGTCAGCAGCAAGCCTCACCTCAGTAAACAAGTGGGAGATCTTGAGTCCCAGGACTATGGAGCAGGAAATCACCAACACCAGCCACCACCAGCTCCAATTCAGCATTAAGTAGGCTACCAGCTTCCAACTGCCAGCTCCTGAGGCCCCAGCACACAAAACCAATAATCAGGCCTCTAGTCCCCAGCAGAAGAAGCCTGGGAGAGTGGCCCTTGTGTCCCAGAATCAAAGACCAAATTTAAAAGCCAGAAAAAAAAGGCAAACAACATAAGCAAAAAGCAACAAAGAAAAATAATGACCATAGAAGAGTATCTTCATGACAGGAGAGATCAAAACACAAATTCAGAAGAGGACAACATGGTCAATATATTTGCATCCAAAACTTCAAAGGGTAATATGAATTGATCTCAAGCCCAAAAAACCTTATTGGAAAATCTCAAGAACCATTTTAAAAGTCAAATAAGAGAGGTAAAAGAAAAATTGAACAATTCCTTTAAAAATAAAATTGACAAAGTGGAAAAAAAGTACACTATAGAATTGGCCAAATGGAAAAGAAGGTACATAATGACACGTAAATCCTGCCTCTATATGAATAGTTGCTTTCATGACCTCAGGTAAGTCACTTGATTTTTCTGAATCTTAGTTTTCTCAATTATAAAATAAGAAGAATAGAATAAATTACTCTTGAAGCCCTTTTTGGCTCTAGGTCTTTGATCTCATGAGGCTGTATTTAAAGGGTTTGAACAGTTTCTTCCCCTAGGACAATAAGCCTTAAAAGAGGCATGACAGACATCTTCAAATATTTGAAGGGCTGTCTTTGGAAAAATTAAACTTGTTTGCTTTGCCCTTAGAGGATACAACCAGTATCAATAGGTTGAAACTGCAAAGAGGCAAGTATAGGTTTCATTTTAAGGAAAAGTTTCCTATAGTGAGGTCACCCAAGTGGACCTATAGAGGTATAGAAATTTCAGATACTATTGATGGGAAGCCTTAAGACAAAGATCAGATGACTAGTCTTCAGGTATGTTTATACATACATAATACATTCATACACATAAATGCTTATACCAGTGGTTCTCAACCTTCCTAATGCTGTGACCCTTTAATACAGTTCCTCATGTTGTGGTGGCCCCTACCATAACATTATTTTTGTTGCTACTTGATAACTGTAATTTTGCTACTGTTATGAATCTATCTGATATGCAGGATGTATTTTCATTGTTACAAATTGAACATAACCCACAGGTTGAAAACTGCTGACTTATACATATATATCTATGTATGTGCATATGTACATATACATAATACACATATATACATATATTTTTTTTTATTTTTAGTTTTCAACATTCATTTTCTCAAGATTTTGAGTTTCAAATTCTCTCCTCATCTCTCCCCTACCCCTATCCTGACAGAGTATACATTCTGCTTACCCTTTCCCCCCAGTCTGCCCTCCCTTCTATCACTCCCCTTCTCTTATCCCCTTCCCTTTTGTTTTCCTGTAGGGCAAGATTGATTACTATACCACATTGTCTATATGTCTTATTTCCCAGTTGCATGCAAAGACAATTTTTTAAATTAATTTTAAAAACTGAGTCCCACATTCTCTTTCTTCCTCCCTTCTCACACACTCTCATTGAGAAGGCAGATAATTCAATATAGGTTACGTATGTGTAGTTATGCAAAACACTTCCATAATAATCATGTTGTAAAAGATTAACTAGATTTCCCTTCATCCTATCCCTCCCTCTGTTTATTCTGTTCTCTCTTTTGACCCTGATCCTACTCCAAAGTGTTTGCTTCTGATTACTTCTCCCTCCATTTACCCTCTTTTCTATCATGCCCCTTCTTATCCCCTTCTCCCCTACTTTCCTGTAGGATAAGAGAGATTTTCATACCTAATTGAGTGCATATGTTTTTCCCTTTTCAGCCAAATTTGATGGGAGTAAGGTTCACTCATTCCCTCTTACCTACACCCTCTTCCACTCACTTTAAAAGGTTTTTTTTTTGCCTCTTTTATTTAAAATAATTTATTCCATTATACTTCCCCCTTTCTCCGTCTCCCAGTATATTCCTCTATCACCCCTTAATTTTATTTTTTAGATATCATCCCTTCATATTCAACTCATGCTCTATCCTCTGTCTATACACACACACATACACACACACACCTGTGTGTGCATATATGTATGTGTGTATATATGTATCTATGTGTGTATATGTATGTATATGTATGTGCATATATGTGTGTGTATGTGTGTATATATATATATTTCTCTCCAATTACCCTAATACTGAGAAAGGTCTCATGAATTACAAATATCTTTCTATGTAGGAATATAAGCAGTTATTCTTTAATAAGCTCCTTATGGTTTCTCTTTTCTCTTTACCTTTTCATGTTTCTCTTGTGTCTTGTATTTGAAAGTCAATTTTTCTATTCATCTCTGGCCTTTTCATCAAGAATGATTGGAAGTCTTATATATCACTTAGTGTCCATTTTTCCCCCGAAGGGTTGTACTCAATTTTCCTGGTTAAGTGATTCTTGGTTTTAATCCCAGTTCCTTTGAAATCCAGAATATCATACTCCAGGCCCTCTGATCTCTTAATGTAGAAGGTGCTAAATCTTGTGTTATCCTAACTGTATTTCCACAATACTAAAATTTTTCCTTTTTGGCTGTTTGCAACATTTTCTCCTTGACTTGGGAACTCTGGAATTTGTTTACAATATTCCTAGGAGTTTTCCTTTTGGGAATTCTTTCAGGAGGTGATTGGTAGAGATGTTTTATTTCTATTTTCCCATCTGGTTCTAGAATATGAGGGCAGTTTTCCTTCATAATTTCTTGAAAGAAATCTAGGCTCTTTTTTTGATCATGACTTTCAAATAGTCCAATATTTTTTGTTAACCTCTCTCTCCTGGATCTATTTTCCAGGTCAGTTGTTTTTTCCATTGAAATATTTCACATTGTGTTCTATTTTTTTTTATTCTTTTGGTTTTGTTTTATAATTTCTTGATCTCTCAAACAGTCATTAGCTTGCATTTGCTCCATTCTAACTTTTAAGGAATTATTTTCTACAGTGAGCTTTTGGCCTTCCTTATCCATTTGGCCAATTCTGCTTTTTAAGACTTTCTTCTCATTGACTTTTTGGATCCCTTTTGCCATTTAGGTTAGTCTGTTTTTAAGGTGTTATTTTCTTCAGCATTTTTGGAGGGGGTCTCCTTTAGCAAGGTGTTGACTTTTTTTTTAATGATTTTCTTGCATCACTCTCATTTCTCTACCTAGTTTTTCCTCTACTTCTCTTACTTGATTTTCAAAATACTTTTGAGCTCTTCCATGGCCTGAGAGCAATTCAAAATTTTTCTTGGAGGTTTTTGATGTAGGAGATTTGACTTTGTTTTCTTCTGGTTGTAAATTTTGTTCTTCTTTGTCACCAAAGTAAGATTCTGTAGTCTGACTTTTTTCTTCTGTTTGCTCATTTCCCCAGCCAATTGCTTGACTTTTTTGCTCTTTGTTAAGGTAGGACTCTGCTTCCAAAGTACAGAGTACACTGTTCCAAGTTTTGCATAGCTGTTTTCAGAGATATTCCTGAGGACCTGTAAATTTTTTGTTTTTCCAAGGTTGTGAGATCAAAGGAGAGGTGTTTATTCCTCTTCTGTTCTCTGTTCTAATCTGTAAGTGACCACAATTACTCTTTTCTGCCTTGGAACTGTGAGGATGGTTATCTCTCTACCATTGCCACAAGCTCTGCCATGCCAGAACTCTTCCTCACCCCAGGACCACCACCCAGGACTGACCCAGATCCAAGCAAGGGCAAAGCAAGAGAATCCTGCATCAGCACCAGCAAAGAGCTCACCGAATTCCCACTATGATCAACCCTGAGATACCCCCACCATCTTTGGGTGGATAGCTCCAGAAGCATCCACTTATGCTGCTGCTGTTGCTTCCACAGCCATAGCTCTGGGGCTGGAGCTGGGGTAGACCATGCTCCTCTCTCACCCAGGTCCCACAGACCTTTCCTATTGACCTTCTATGTTGTGTTTGTCATATATGGGTTGAGAAGTCTTGAAACCACCATAGTTCCTAATTATTCAGTCCCCTTGTGCCTACTCTGGATTTGCTGGCACCCCGTTCTGTGCCAGTGTGGCCCACACTGAACTGTGCTCTTCTCTCAGACTGGTGCAACAGATTTTTTCTGTCAACCTTCCAAGTTGTCTTAGCCTAGAAATTTGCTTTACCCTGTTATTTTGTGGGTTCTGATGGTATAGAATTTCATTTTTACATGATTTTGCTGAGGTCTTGGGGAGATCTCAAGAAAGCCCCTGCTTTCACTTTGCCATCTTGGCGCTACCCTTCATCAGGTATGTTTTAAAAAGGCATTCTTTTTCAGGTATGTTTTGTACTACCTGTAAATTGAGGTCTCTTCCAAATCTTAAATTCTGCAATTCTATGAAAACTGGCCTATCTTAGCAAACTTTTGTATAGTTCTTTACAAAGTACTGTATGCCTGCTATGCAATTTGATCTTCACAACAACTTGGGGAGGTAGGCGCTATTATTCCCCTCTTTTGGAAATAAAGAAACTGAGGCAGACAGAGGTCACTTGAGATTAATAAAATACTCAAGCAAGAGTCCAATTAAGACTTATTGCTTATTCCAAGTTTGCCGTCTGTACCACGAGGCCACCCAGTAGCTTATCATAAAGTTGTAATATTATAACTGGCTTCTTTTCTCTACAACCTTATTTTAACAATAATAATAATAAACAACTTGCAGAATGTCATACTTAGAATGGAGATTATAGATCAAAAAAAACAAATAGAACATGAAGCCATCAGTTTAAATTCCTGCCCTAAAGCAGCATAAATCCCAACTACATCATATTGTATTCCTAAAACCCACTTGGTTGTCTTTCATAGCCAAGAATGCCGCAATGTTATTACAGAATCATAGAGTCACATAATTTGAGAGATGAAATGGAGGTCAGCAGTTATGTAATCCAACTCACACACACAAAAAATTCCAAATTTGACATGCCTCATAAATGGTCATCTACCCTCTCATTCAAAACATATGTGGAAGGAGAACCTACCATCATCTGTGATGGATGATCGATTCCACTTTGGGTTAACTCTAATTGTTAGATAGTCTTTCTCAATACCAGGCTTAAATTTTCCTCTTTGAAAATTCTACCCATTGCTCCTAGTTTGGCTCACCTCTTGGACCAAACAGAATATAAGTCTTACTCTTTCTCCATATGTCAGCTTTTTAAGCAATGGAACATATCTATCTTATCTCCCTTTTAATTTCTCTTTGACAAGTTAAAAATGCTCCATTTTTTTCAACCAATTTCAGTTTAAGAGCTGTGGTTAATTGAGTCAATCAATCATCCAATCAATCATCCTCTTCCCTCCCTATCCCCAACCCTACTTAGCCTTTGTATCTTTATCAGGTGAGAACACATATGAACTGACTCAATCAATGAGAGGTTTCAACTGGGTGTAAAGATCTGCATACTTCTACTGATAATCAATTAATCAAAGGCATTTTAATTAGGTTTTACAGGAAGACCTTTCAGATGAGAATTGACTTGGTCTTGTGGAGTATGTATAGAATTCTTGAGATTGGTAGAATCTTTACATTTAAGCATGTGGATACTGAGCAGTAGAAGCCTTCAGTCAAGGCCCAAGGCTGGTGGAGATGGGATTGGGGGGGGTGGGGGGCAGGAAAGCTGATTAGAGGAAGACCTTGTGAATTTCAGAGGGTCAGGTGATTTGGCATTATTCCTTGGAATCTTAGCAATACACCCAAAATACAATTGACTAGATATAGCATTAGCCTTTAGCGTTTAGAACAAACTAGATAAACAGAGGAAAGGCAGCTTTAAGAGTTTTGCAAGAAATGAAACATAAAAGGCACATGATAACTAAGGGAAACTTCATGCATACCCCACAAAGGGAAGAAAGAACTTCCAACAACCAGGAATTTCCCTTTTTCTACCACATGTGTTTTTTAAGCTTGAAACCATTTCCCCTGGATATTTGTGGGAGAGTGTAATAAATACATTGTGGGATGTTTTGTGCCAACTTTTTAATATACCATTGTAGTAAATACTCTTTCCAAAAAATAATTTATTTGGCCATTCTTGTCAATAACTAAGAGGAAAATGCTAGTGGGAAACCATGAGATAACATTAGTAAGCCAATTTCATACCATTGCCAGCTATGTAACCCCACGTGTTTACTTGCCCAAATCAATCAAAGTTAACCCTGGGGTTATGAGAGGGCTTAGTATGTGCCTATATAAAACACATCTTTGTGTGAGTGAAGGGTGGGAGTGTAAGCTCAGAGTCTATGCTCCAATCTTATGACATGAACTAGGCATGCCTTTTACCATTTTGGATGCCTGCTCTGGTCTGGACATCCTCCAGATTATCAATGTCCCTCTTAAAATACAGTGTGCAGAACTGAATACAATACTCTAGATAAATTCCAATGGGCATAGAAAATAGTGCAATTCCCAAGTCTCTTTTCCTAAAAAATTATACCTACTTTGATACAGTCCAAGATCATATAGTTTCCACTACCATTCGCTACCATCACACTGCTGAGTTTGGATCTACTAAAACCCTCAGATCTTTTTTCAGGAAAACCGCTATTTTTACTTGCCTCTAGCATCTTGTATTAGTGATTTTTTTTTAAACTGCGTATAAGGATTTATATTTATCCATATTCAATTTTGGCTACCTAACGTTATCCAATACTCTAGTCTGGTAAGATTTTTTTGGATCCTGATCATACAATTCATTATTAGCTTCCACTTTAGCTTTGTGTCATCCGAAAACTTGTTGACCTTGACATCCCCTTTAATCAAGTCATTGTTTTTATTGTTGTTGTCATTATTTTAGTATGTGAAAGGGCACAGGACCAAAAACAAATCTCTGTGTGGTACAGTGGAGCCCTCATGCCATTTTGCTGGTAAACTACTGCAAACTATGCTTCAAGTCAGGCCATTGAATCAGCTCTAATACATCTAATTTAATATTGTCTATTATGCATCTCTCCATTGTCTCCATAAAAATACATTTCTAAAAAGCTTTTCTACAATTCTAACAAAAACACATCTGTATGATTGTCCTCATCCACTAGTCATCACAAACTAAACTGATTGCTTCTCTCCCCTGTTCTAGATTGGTGTTGTTTGCCCCTCATTCTTAAACAGGACCATGATATCAGGAAGGTGATGACTTGCAAGTGATTTGGATTTAAGTGAGAAAGAACTGTGAAAAATCACTAGCCTCACTTTCTCATCAAGATACAGACCAGGACAACTAGAAATGCTTACTCCCCTACTCCCCACCCCCGAATTATAAACTAGTAGATGAAGGAAATAACTGACTTTTTTTAAGACCAAATTCTCTTTCTAGATTTTTTTAGCACCATGTTTTTAATCATCTATTCTAAAATTTTGTCAAGAATTAAAGAAGTTTATTGGCCTATAGTTTTCTGATTCACTTCCCACCCCTCTTTTTTAAAATCAGTATGACATTTTCCCTTCTCCAAACTGGTAGTACCTTTTCTGATTTCCATGATCTTTCAAATATTATTGATAGTAGTTCAACAATCATATCTGCCAATATCAAAGGATGTAGCTTATCTGGGCCAGGTGATTTGATTATACCAAGTACAGGTGGGTGCTCTGTTGCTCTCTCCTTACTTATAGTATCAATGACCTGTTAAATCATTTTTATTCTGTCATTTCCAGTCATATTCCTTGGCAGAGAAAAAAGAAGCAAAATAAAAGTTAAGAAGCTCTACCTTCTTTGTCATTAGTTATAACAGATCCATCTACTCAAGTCAATGTCCTATCACTTTTATTCAAAATATTACCTCCTTTAATGTTGCCATTTCAGTGTGAATTTTTAGCACTCCTCCTCTTGTTTTAAGGAACTGCCCAGAAAACTGAGCCATGCTAGTGGAGTACACACCAGGAACCAACTGAATTTTCCCAATAATCACCTCCAAATTACTTTAAAACAATGCCTCATAACCAATTTGTTAGCAGTAGTGGCAACAAAAGTTCAAAAGGAAACATTTTTCTAGCCCAAGGCGATATGGGAGGTCCAAAAGAGAGGTCTTTAAAGTTGGGGTAGATCCAAGCCTGGAGCGTTGCAGGGGCACCAGTGGTGGATTTCAGAAGCAGCTATGACAGCAGGAGTAGCAGCAGCTTCGGAAGTTTTCAGGCCAGAGTTGGTAAAAGGGTGATACAGATGATGAGAAAGAGATTACAGAAAAACCCTTTGATAGTTCTAGGTGCAACTAATGCTGATAGGAAACTCTGTTTCCCATGAGTAATTCTGAGTCACAATTCAAGGATGGAGAGGAACACTTGTGATTTGTTACAAGAAAGTGACAACCCTGGTGACTCTCCCAGGCTCAGAAGGACAGCTAGCACTTGAGGCTAAAGAGAGCAAGGGACCTGGTTAGAGTTCCAGGAATAAGAGAAGCATTAGTTCTTGTGGCTGAATGGTAGAAAGGACAATCCTAACTAAAGATCAGAGCATAGTACAGGGGAACAGTCACCACATTTCTCTCTCTTTGTCATGCCACCTTAGAAGTACTGAAAACCTGCTGATCCCCAAGAACAAGCTCTGAAAATAGCAGCACAAAAAATTCTTAAGCTTGGTATGCTGCCTCTTCACATCCAGGTAAACAGAGTCCAACTTTAACATAAATTTCAATTTCAGGTACTAAGATGGTAGAGTGAGACAGGAACTCCTTGGAGCCCTTCCAAGGTGCCCTCCAAATAACTTGAAAATCACCTCATAACTCATTTTGGGGCAGGGGTTCAGCTTACAAGTTCTGCAAGAAAGGTCTGTCTCACTGGAGTGGGAGGGAAGCTGATTAGAGATGAGAAACCAGCCTCACAGCATAGGGCCTGCAGCCAGGCTCCAAGCCCTGGTCAGTCCACCACACCAGTAATACCCCAGCCTCCTGAAAGCCAGGAGCAGTCTGTGCAGTACAGCAAACCCCAACCCCAGAGTTCCCCACCCCAGCACGGGCCACCAGCAAGGTCTCACCCTCATGCTGACCAGTAGTAGTAAAGCCCTGCCCCTGTCACAGGACAGCAGAGAGATGTCAGACCTGGGGAC
>CM053583.1:248985277-249082543 GCA_028627135.1 Pseudochirops cupreus | reverse complement strand
CTGGAAAAACTTATATAAAGTGATATAAAATGAATTGAGCAGAACCACTAGAATGTTGCACACAGTAATAGCAATACTGTACTATGAAGAACCATGAATGATTGGCTATATTTAGGAATACAGTGACCCATGAAAATCCCAGAGGACTCATGATGAAAAATACTATCCACTTCCAGAGAAAGAATTGATGTCTGAATACAGTGAAGCATATTATTTTTCTTTCTTTATTTATTTCTTTCCTTCCTCTTTTCTTCCTTCCTTTCTTGTTTTTTTTTCTTTTGAGTCTTTTTGCACAAAATTACTAATATGATTTATATGACTGCACATATATAACCTACATCTCAGTGTGTCATGAAGGGATTAGGGGAGGGAATACGGGATATAATTTGAAATGTGTAAGTATAAAAAAAGTGCTAAAATTGTTTTTCAACACAATTGTGAGAAAAATAAAATATTAATTTAAAATTTAAAAAGGAAGGAGAGTTGCAAACTATTAGCAACCAAATGAAAGAATATATCATATTACTAATAAGCGAAATACTAATCAAAATAATGCTAATGTGTCACCTAATATCTAACAATTTGACAAAGATGACAAAAAGATAAACATTCATTGTTAGAGAGGTTGTGGGAAAATTGGTACATTGTTGATAGAACTGAAAATCAGTTAAATCATTTTGTAAAGCAATTTAGAATTAGTGAAAATTCAATAGCTAAGCTGCTTTTACCCTTTGACCCAGAAATTCCATTGCTATGCTTTTGATATAAGGAGGTCAGTGATGAGAAAGAAGTCTGAGAAACACCAAAATGTTTGTAACAGACCTTTTTTTTGGGGGGGGGGGGCCAGGGGCAAGCAAAGAACTGGAAACAAAGTAAATGTCTATGGCTTGGGGAATGGATAAACAAATTACAGTACATGTATTTAATGAAATATTACTGTATTGTAGGAAATAAGAGTTGTGATGAATACAGAGAAGTTTTGAAAAATTTATTGAATATGATGCAGAGTGAAGTGAGCAGAACCAAAAGAACAATACAGTAATGTCAATGGAAACAACAATTACAATAAAAATTAAAAGTGAATGTTACAATATTGCCAAAAAAGGGCTGGGGGCTGGGGTAGTATCTCTGAACCACACCTGCTACACCGAAGAACTAAGAAACAGAAAAAGGATGGAAAGGATACCTTGGGAGTCATGGATGGGGAAACAATTCACTAAGTCTGAGGGAAACAACCAGCATTTACCTGGGGCCAGGTCTGACCACCCCAAAAATCACTTGAGGCAGAGATCTTAGCTAGTGGAGTACGGATTTCCTGGTGTTGGAGGATGTTGAAACACTTTGAGATCTAGTCCCCAAGGAAATCATAATCATGGAATAGTTGCTTCTCAGGATAGTGGAGGGGTGGGAAACCTGTAGCCTTGAAGTCACATGTGGTCTTCTAGGTCCTTGAGTGTGGTCTTCTGAGTCCAAATTTTACAGAACAAATCCCTTTTATTCAGTGGATTTGTTCTGTGAAGTTCAGATTCAGTCAAAGGGCCTCACCTAAGGACCAAAAGGGTCACATGTGGCCTCAAAACTCCAGGTTACTAATTTTGGGGATAGCAGATAAAAGAAAATCTGGTAGGGGAAAAAGACCAAAATTACCAAAGATCTCAGGAAGAAGACAACTCAAAGACCTTGAACACAAGCTAATTTTTAGAAGCAGGTAAAAGATTAACAACAGAAGAAAATATGACCTCCAAATCTAGTGAAGAATTTAAGGAATTTGTGAATATTATGAAATAAAGCAAAATTATCTAACATTTGATGAGATAGAGAAATCTGTGGAACATGAGTAAAACAAGGAGCCATAACACAGTCTCCCTGAGTGGTTCAAAAGGGAAATATGACTTATGAGACCAGTTTTAAGTCATGCTCAACAAAAATAATGAACAGAATAGAAAAACTTACATCTGTAATGGCAAGCCCCACCAAAGAAATAAAAGACAGAACAATAGTTTGGGGGTGTAAACACATAGAAATGAAGAGCAATCTATCAAAAGAGAAGCAAAAACAATAACATTAAATAAAATTGTGCAAGGAAAATATATTGACTTTGAAGCTAAAAATCCCAGAAAAACACATCATTAAAATAAAAGAGAAGTGTTCAGAACTTTTAAACTTAGAAATTAAATAGCAATTGAAAGTATTCATAGATTTCTTGCAGAAAAAAAATGGATATTTTTCAGTCATGTCTGAATCTTCATGACCTCATTTGGGGTTTTCTTGGCAGAGATAATGGAGTGGTTTGCCATTTTCTTATCCAGTTCATTTTACAGATGAGGTAACTAAGAAAAACAAGGTTAAGTGATTTATCTAGGATCACTCAGCTAATAAATATCTGAGGCCATATTTGAACTCAGAAAGATGAGTCTTCCTAACTCTAGGCCTGCCATTCTGTCCACTGCCCCACTTTGCTGCCCATAGGACAAAAAAAAAAAAAAAAAACAAGGCAAGAAATTCTCAGAAACAAAATGTAAAAAATTTAACAATTCAATTCAGAAAGAACAAGTTCTGAAAATAACAAGAAAGATATTTAAATATAAAGGAAAACAAGTTTATGTGCAAGACTTTTCTGCCCATCACTCAAAACATAGAAGGAAATGGAATAGTGTGTTTCAATGAGTAGTAGACCTTAGGTTGCAGCCCAAGTTGACGTACTGAGCTACATTCTGAAAATGGACATTCAAAAATAAAGAGACATTTGAATCATCTTTAGAAAGAAAAGCAGAACTGAAAAGATGATTTGCTTCTCAAACACCCCAGACAACAGTAATGCAGGAGTGAATAAATACAGCCACCAAAGACAGAAATAGAAACAAAGTGCCAGAAGAAAGACCAGTAAGAAACTTCTTAATATACACAAAGATACAAGGGTGAAAATGGAAGTGTTCAGTGAAGATGTGGGCAAGGGCATTTTGAAGTGAACCTTCATATGTATGTACTGGTAATGAGAATTCGAATATCTTCCCTGCCCCTTAATAGGCCTAAGGGAATTTAAAGATCTTCCTTGACTCTTAATAAATTGAATGTAATCACATGGAGCTGGTGGTGTGAGGAGCTTGCTGAACAGGTGGAGCAGGAAAGGTACAGTGCAACCCAGGGAAAGCTGGGAGTAAGAGCAATTAGAACAAAGGAAGGAGAGGATGTAGGCAAGCAGAAATGAATTTGCAGGTGTTGGTTTGGGGGAAGATACAAATAGGGGGAAGGCTTTGGGATGATATTGCTTCCTGCAGTGATAAGGTGTATTAACTTTTTTGTTGCTATGATGGATTTGGTTTTCTGGTGTAGGGATTTGACTTTCTGGTGTCTGAATAAATGTTTTGCTTTTGATGGAGAGTCTATTATATTTTGCAATTCAGAAGTATGCTGGCATATTCATAGTCACCGTCATTCCTGTGAATATTGCCTTGGCAATACAAAATCCTATCTACAGGTGAATCATTTTTGGGTGGAAGACCACATTAAAAAAATGGGAAAGTATATAAAAGGGAAATGGAAAGAAGGGGACTGAGAGGAATGTGTGATGTTCTGGGATCAAATCAAGCATTATTAATGAAGGAAAGGAGACTCCTGTAGTCTTAGAAAAAGACCCTACAAGAGAATGAGTTATGAGGAGGAGAAAAGGATCAAAAAGAGGAATGTGGAGAAGTAGATCTTGCTTTGGTGATGGAGGATGGTTCCATTGATTTATCCTACAAGTGAAGAGAGAGTCTGTGAAGAGAGAGAAGGACCTTGTATTAGATATGGCCTAGGAGATATAGTGCCTAAAAACTCTACTTGGCTGACCTTGGAAGGGGAGGAGTTGAACCTTCTGCAGGTAACTGGCAACTGGAAGATGTGACAGAGAATGGTTGGGGTTAGGGATATTTGGGGGCAAATCGGGGGAAGTGTAATCAGGAGAGGCTATAGAGTAATAGTAGCTTGTAAAATCAGAGATATGGTGGAGGAGGGGTGCTTTTATGGAATATGCCCTCTCTCACATCTGCAATAATTGACATTGTTCTGAGAATGTGGCAAAATGGAATTGGAGAATCCACAGGGTAAATTCTACAAGGCAGTGGCAGAAATAACCTTAAGGGAAGAGAATGAAGTGATTACCTTGCAAGCTCTGATTACATGTAGAACACCAAGAAAAGAAGGAGATCAGATTATTATAGGAGTCATAAATCAGAGAATGAGGGAGGATCTTGAGTAGACAGAGAGGATGAATATGAAAAAAACACTAACAAACAGTACTAGTTGAAAGGAAAAAGAAGGGGGAATCTACTTGACCTAGACTAGGGAAAAGAATAATATAACAAGATAAAAGCAAGAGAGAAAAATGAACAAATAAGCAAAGAAGCAACAAGGGGAAGCCATCAGGGGTGAGTGGAACAGAGTCAAGGGGAACTGGAACACCTTTTTAAAAGTTAAGGTAAAGTAAGTAAAGAAACAGAGAAATGTGTTTATAGAAGAAGAGGGAGAAAATAATAACTGGAAAAAATAGTAAAGGCAGTTGGAAGGATATATAAACCTGACTCTCATAACTTTAAATGTAAACGAATTAACAATCCAAAAAAATAAAAAGAATGAGAAATTTGATAAGAAAACAAAACCCTACAATATGTTGGTTACTAGAAACATTTTTTTTTAAAGAAAGAGACTTACACAAATAAAACTGAGGGAATGGAAAACTGTTTTTGCTATGTGTTAAATGAATCCAAAAAATCAAGAGCTGCTATCATGCTATCTGATAAATCCAAAATAAACATTTGAGGGGATGGGAAAGAAAATAAACAAGGAAATTTTATTATACTCAAAGGAACCATAGACAGCAAACCAATATTAGCAAAAACATGTATTCTCTAAATGCCTAAGCATCAAAATTCATAAAAGAAACCTTATCTGAGTTACAAGAAGACACAGCCAGTAACACAATAATGACAGGAGACTTCAACATCCCTTTCTCCTTGGATAAGAAAGGGAAAAATAAACAAAAAATCAGTTTTTACTATCAAAGTACTCACAGTCCAGTTAGAGAGACAACAGGCAAACCACTATATATAAAAAATATAAACATATATATATATATATATATATATATATATATATATACAAATACATGTATATATGAACGTATATATGTCTATATAAATACACATACACATATATGTATGCATATGTATATATTAACTTGGAAATTATCACCAGATGGAAGACATTAGAATAAAATATGATTGGGAGAGGCTTCTTGTAGGAGACTGGATTTTTCTAAGCCTTGAATTCAGTCAGGGAATCCAGGAGATGGAAATGAGAAAGGAAAATTCCAGGCATTGAGGAACAGCTAGTGAAAATTCATGGAGTTTGGAAATGGAGTATCTTGTTTAAGGGACATCAATGAGACCTGAACAGCTAGGTGGTACAGTGAATAAAGCCCTGGGTTTGAAATCAAATGGACTCTCTTCCTCAGTTCAACACTTCCCTCAGACATTTGCTAGCTATGTGACTCTGGGCACATCATCTAACCATGTTTGCCTCAGTTTTCTGATCTGTAAAATGAGCTGGAAAAGGAAATTGCAAACCACTCGAGTATCTTTGCCAAAAAACTCCAAAGAGGTCATGAAGAGTCAGTCATGACTTAAGCAACTAAACAATAAGACGATTGGACTGCTTGGTGAAACCTGACAGAATTTCAAAAATTAATATTGATTGAGTTTTGTTATGTGAAATCTAGATGTTGCAATGAATAAAGCAATGCACCTGAAGTTAGAAAGGCTTATCTTCCTGAGTTCAAATCTGGCCTCATACACATGTTAGCTCCACCACCCAAGACAAGTTGTTTAACTCTGTTGGACGAAGTTCTGCATTTTTAAAATGAATTGTAGAAAGAAATAACAAACAACTCCATTATCTTGCAAAGAAAACCCAAAATGGAATCACAAAGAGTTGGACACAACTGAAATAACTTAAGAAAAAAATGAAATCAATGTTACTGGATCATAAAGTTCATGGAATAGAAAGAAATTTAAGAAAATTGGAAAAGACAAAAAAGTGGACAGTATAGTTATGAAAAATTCCATAAGCCAAAAAGAGATTCTCTGTTTCATCCTAGAGGTAAGAAGAAGTCACTGGAATTTGTTGAATGGATGATAATATGTTTATACCTGAGCTTAAGGAAGATTAATTTTATAGCTGATGGAGGATAGACTGGTGTGAAAACCATTTAGATGCTATTCCAATAGTGTGGTCATGAGAAACCAAGTGTTTGTTAGCTGATTCATTTTCTATCCTTTTTAATTGAAAGTGTTTATCTGGATTTTTAACAAATCACTCAAACTAAACATCTATTAAGCACCTAGTCTGTCCCAAGTACTGTGTTAGGAAATAGGGATGCAAAAAAAAAAAGATGTTAAAAAAAAACAATCTCTGATCATAGATTACATCCTATTAGGAGAGATACAACATGTCCAAGTATATATTAAATACCTACTGAATAATAAAATGAATAGAAGTTAATTTAAAAGTAGTTACAGAGAGAGGGCAGTAACATTTGGGAGTGGGGATCAAGAAATAACTTATATAGAAGGTATTTTTGAGCTGAGTCCTGAAGTAAGAAAAGGATTTTATTAGGAAGAAGAGGGAGTGCCTTCTTGGCCCGAGAAACAGCCTGGACCAAGGTATTAAGATTGGACAAAGAGTGACTTGAAGAGTGAAGAGAAAACCAATTTATCTTACCTATAGATTGTGAAAAGGGAAGTAACATATTCTAAGGCTGAAAAGACTGGAAGAAGACAGTGTGTGAACGTATTAAAAAAATAACAACAACAAAAAAGCTTTACTCTAGTAGCAATAGGAAGGCATTGGTGTAGATTGAGTAAAGGAATGACATGGTAAGACCTGTGCTTAAGAAAAGTCACTTTGTCAGCTATATTGGAAATGGATTGATGTGATGAGAGAATTGAGACAGGAAAAGCTATTAGAAGGCCCTGGCAATCATCAAGATGATAATGGCAGTGACAGCCTGAACTAAGTTGGTAGCCACGTATATAGTGAAACAAGAGCAGATGAAAAGATATTTTGGAGATAGAAACAGTATCTGCTCTACCCAGATCTAGAGAGTATGTCAGACTAACTAGCTTTCCTTTCTTTGTCTACCATAAATTTTAAGATGAAATGGTTACTCCCTGCCAATTTTCTCTTGATTGGTTAAAAACCATTTCCACAATAACAATTACCCCTTGTTGGTGCCCCTACTTTTATTAAGAATGAAGTTATCATTAAAAACAAAACAAGAGAGTGTTCATTCAGAGGAGGGGGATTGAGGGGAGAGAAAGAGAGAGAGAGACAGAGACAAAGAGAGAGAGAGAGAGAAAGAGAGAGACAGAGACACAGAGAGACAGAGAGAGAGACAGACAGAGAAAGAGAAAGAGGGGAGGGCAGTTTCATGGTTATTGAAGTGATCCATCACTACTTTGTCATATCTCTTTGTCAGATTAATGATCCGTTTCCTAAATTACTCCTCTAGCTCCACCTTCTGTGCAGGTGGTCTATGTTATATTATTATTGGAATATTTATTTTGTTTTTTGTCTTTTATTCCAGGTTTTCCTCACATGAGTATTTCTTCTTAATGTATAATTATTTTGAAAAAAGTATATTCCCTTTGAATGAGATATACTTGTCTAGGATCATATTCTTGTGTAGATCCATCCCATCAAGTCTCATTGACATCTCTAAGTTATTATTGTTATATCTATGTTAAAATCACCAGTTTATCTTTCAATGTATCCGCACTTTATGCATTTTTCCAAACTTCTGAGAACATAGATTTTCTTGAATTTTATTTTCTATAAATTTTTAGATGTTTTCTTCCTACTATGTATTATGGTTTATGCTAGCCAGCGTGCTGGATATAAGTAAAGCAGGGTCTCTCTTAATACGTTATTTTCCATTTGAAGGTCTATTAATTACATTTTTAAAGATTTTAGGGAAATGTATGCTTGCCAGTCATTGTTAGGAGCACTCTATCACTGACCAAGAGAATCTCATGCCTCTATTTTAAACCTCAATCCAGAAATTTCATCTCCTATCTTCTTAAAATGGATAGCTTCTTAACCTTGCAATCCTTCACGTATTTTGGATATTTTTTGTTTATTTTTTGGGTGGGGGGGATCTGTATTTGTGATTTTAGCTATACGGAAGACTTCCCATGTGGAAAGTTCCTCCACCAGTATGGATGGACAACTCACCTGAAATGTATGGTCTTAGATATTTCTGGATCATGAATCTGTTTAGTGATTTGCCGAGTGTCACCTAAATGATATTGATCAGAGACAAAGACTGACACTAACTCTTCTTACTCCAACATTGGCCCTCTATCTGTTATTGGATCAATGTTGTTTCTAACAGTTATTATTAATGTCATTTTATAGATGAAGAACTGAAATTCTAAGAGGTTAATTGATTGGTGCAGGATTAAAAAGGATGTATCTAAACACAGACTGGCATTCAGGGCTCTTAGTCTCTAAGTATTTTCTATCTGTCTCTTTCCATCTGTCTCTGTCTGCCTCTCTCTCTCTCTCTCTCTCTCTCTCTCTCTCTTCCTCTCTCTCTTTCATTTTTCATCTCTTTTCCTGAATGTTTTTGAAGCAAGATGAATTCAATTGAGTGCATCACCATTTTTGTTGGTATGGCAAAATCTCACTCAGAGTTTGAAATAAGTTGCTATAGAAATAGTGTATATATTGTTCAGCATGTGAAATTATATGGCATTACATTTATAATTGTAATTTTAGTAATAAATTTGAACAGCTTAATTTGGAATATATTTTAATCCATATTCATTGGAAATGAGGTTTTTTTTCACTATAATGGAAAAAAAGTTTAATTAATTTGTATTACATAACTAAATTCCAATTCATCACAATGACATTTTCTTCTTACCTTTAACAAAAAAGTGTATGTTGATACACATAAGTGTGTGGCTGAACTTTGAAGAAGAAAAAAGCAAAAAAGTTTGACAGCATCATGTTTGTGTTTATGGAGAGAGAAATGGTGGTACTATTGTCCAGAGTATGCATTTTTTAAATCCAGAGCTCCTTTTTTTTTAATGAAGAGAGGTCATTCTACATTTTATGTTCTCAAGCTACAGCTTAAGTTTGTGGTAAAGAAATACCAATGGGAAGGAATTTACCTTCTGGACTTTGTGAGAATAATGAATCAAAACCAGATGTGCATGGTTTTCAAAAGTAAGGTTTTGTTACAGAAAATTTACTTAGCTTTGAAATACTGAAGCATTAGCCTGGGGTTTGGAGAGACGTAGAGAAAAGTTAGCAGGTTATAATTTTGCCAAAACACAGATTTGCATTTTAGTTCAAATGTCTTGTCTCCCCCATCCCCTTCTATAATTGTGGAAACAGGATTCTGTGCTCAGTACGGCTTTTAAGTTACTATTTAAGTTATGACTAACAATTTTGAAATAATGCAAACAGTGCTTATATGATTCAAACAATGAAAATGTTTGATTCTGAAACAAATACTCAAATTTAATTAGATGCTGAGTTCAGGTTGCCTCTGAGAAGCATTAGTCTCGATTAACCAATATATAATAAAAATCAGTAACTTGAACTGGCCTTCCTTAGAAAATAAAAACAAATTTTATTATACCTTTAATTCATAGAAATTATGATAAAATCTGTTGTAGAAGACTTCTAATTAAGCTTGTGGAGTCAACAGGGGTAGAATAATAATACAAATCAGAATCTGTATAGTATTTCACAAGTATTATCTGATTTTATTTCCTCATGATTATCCTAGGAAGTAGATGATATTATTTTTTCCCATTTAGAGGTGAGGAAACTGAGGCAGACAAAGGAGAAGTAACTTTCCCAGGGTCACAGAGCTGTCGTAGTCAGCACCCTAGCACATCCAGGATGGCCAGCTAGCACAGCTTCTTTGATCTGCTTTACTGAAGGAAAGCAACCTTTTAAAGGGGTCAACAAACTTCTTTTAATTACATTCACTAGTTCAGGGGAAAGGTCAGCACCCTGAACTTTGAGAAAATACAAGCAGAGAAATTAGCACAAAGTTTGATAGACAGGGCTTCAGCTGTTTGAACATAGCAGTATTGCTATATAATTTACATACATCACTGCATTGAGGAAGCACAGAAGTCTGAGCAGTTGGGGGACTCTTAAGAAATGGTCACTCAGGAAATCAAAAGAGCCTTGTCATGAGCAAACCTGTAAGCAAAATTCCAACCTCCCAGAATATATAACAAAGACTCAGTCCCTAATTGGCTCAGAGCCAGAAGGCTTGACTTAGCACAGTTGTGAATTATCAAAGTTCAAAGATGATTAATCCTTCAGATCTTTACAATTTAGACTGAGGCTGGGAAACTGAACTCCAAGACCACCAAAAATCCCACCTTGGTGGTACTCACAATATCCTGTAAACGAACAAGATCTCAGACAAGTACTCCAGTATTTTTTAAATCAAACCAAATAATGCCTAAGAAATCAAAAGCAGAATTAAAGTACCATTTTTCACTCCAGGTTTGACCAGAGAAACAAAAAGAAACAGAGGCCCATAGACAAAATTGAAGGCGTCCAGCCAGAAAGGGTACATCAAACACTGAGCTCAGTCCTCCAGTACAAATCTGTAATATCTGGAACCTATGGTGCTGTGGGATAAAATAACATAAAAACCCGAATACTTCAACTAGAAGTCCCCAGTTCAATCAAGAAACCAGTGTCCTCTTAACAGTGGATCCAGGAATAGGAGAAGGAGGACGAGGGCCCTCCAAATAGAAAGTTGCAGTGCATTAAAGACTCTGGATGTTTTATTGAGCATCAACAATGTATATGATAGCAATTAGTGTGTATGACCTAGAGATTCTGCAAGCTTGTAATACACTAAACCAAACTGCCCCTCAAGAACTTAAAATTCTAGCACTCTATTCCTAAATGATGCAGGTAGACCTGGAAACTTACTACAGAATGAGGATAGACACCAGTAGAAATCAAAACCAGTAGCAGAACACCAGTTAGTTTAAATTGGGACCAACAGGGGCCCACCACACCCATTCAATAGTGCATTAGAAGCCATGGCTCTACATGAAGTCACAATTCAGGAATTAAATAGAAAACATAAATATATTAAATAAATGTTATAATAATTTGGGCAAACTGGTAAGAAATAAAATAAATCTGCTTACATCATAAGGTTTCCTGGATAAGAATAAGAAAATACGCAGATGGAGACATTGGAAATAACACCATTCAAAGTAACCATAGAATTATAAAATATGTGTATGTCTAGCTACTGGAACACATACAGGAACTATGTGAATATAATTTTAAATTATTATTTATAGAAAGAGATCACATAACTGGAGAAATATTAGTTGTTCAATGTTAGAGAGGCAAGCCTACTGATAGTAATCAGGCAATTCACATTTGATAGTTGGATAAAATATGACACTTAAAAGTAATTAAGCTGTTAATAAAAGGAAGGTTACTGGTCCTTAAAACATCAAGGATTTACAACAAGAATATAGATGAACTTAGTTTCTCTGGATTCACCTCTCACCTTGTCTTCATATGGCAACACATTTGGTCAGCAGAGAAGAGTATGGTGACTGGTGAATTTCAGAAATCCTCTAGAAATTGGAAAAGCCCTGCCTCCACATGAAGACTTTTTTATGCCCTTAGGTGACTAGGAAGCTAAATCAAGGGATTCAGGGACCAATCAAATGTCAGGGACAGCTTTTTTCTCTTTCAGGGTAAACTAATTATTTCAAGGAAATGGTTCTATCACATCATGTCAGTAGGATAAAAAGACCATACCGATGAAAATAACTTAACTATTTGGTATCATACCACTTGAACTACTAAAGCATTCCTTTAAATAGCTAGAAAATATAATAAAATATATTTGGAGTAACAAATGGTCAAGAGCGTCAAGGTTAAAAAAATGAAAAAGAAAAAGATGGGAAGAAAGAAGCTTAGTAGTACTATATCTGAAACTGTATTACAAAAACAATATTCATCAAAACCATTTGGAACTGGTTAAAAAGAGAAAAGTTAATTAGTGGAATAAATTAAATTCACAATATCAAAAAAGCAAATGAATATAACAACAGAGTGTTAAATAAACTAATGCCACCAACAACTGGCATAAGCACTCATTATTTGATAAAAAGCTTTTGGGAAAACTGAAAAGCAATCTGAAAGAAGTCATTTTAAAATCAACAGTGCATATCATATACCACAATAAACTAAAAATGGTTATGTGACTTAGCTATATACATGGTTACAACATATGCATAGGTGTGTGTGTGTGTGTGTGTGTGTGTGCATCTGTGTGTGTGTGTGTGTGTGTGTGTGTGTGTGGAGTGGAAGATCAGGGAAAGAGATATCCATCAGAAAAATGGAAAGGGAATGATTTTTGACCAAACAATGGAGAGGAAGAATCATAATTTTGATTATACAAAGTTGCAAAGCTTGTGTACAAACCAGATCAATGAATTTTTTTTTCTAGATAAAGGTTTGATATCAAACATATGCATGTATGCTTATTCAAATAGATGAGAACACAAGTCATTTCCAATAGATCCAAGAGCAAAATCATAAACGGAAGTTTTCAAAGGAAGAAATGAAATTCATCAATAATGATATGAAAAAAAAATGTTCTTGATAATTAATAAGAGAAATGCAAATTAAGATTGCCCTGATGTTCTGCCTTGTATGTATCATATGAGTAAACACTGTTTGAACAAGATCCTTCCAAAAATTATTGAGAGAATTTTGAATTGGCTCTGAGGACAAGGCTAGTTCCTTGATTATAAAACAGCCACAAGTTGCTGCAGATGGGCTCTGATGCTTGGCTATCGGATAATTATGGACAATTTAGAAGCACAAGAGTTTTCATTATATCAAACAATTCTAAGTGTCCTAAATACATGTCCTTTTAACATCCTTCTCTTGATATGGCTAAGAAAATATCGGTTTGTTGACTATTAAATAAACTACAAGTGCCTCATTTCATTGTACAATTGAATATAAATAAACATACAACTAGATTGAGTGAGGGCCATCCCAGAAAAATTGGAACAGTTAGCAGGATCAAAGTAGCATGATTTTATTGCAAATGGGAATGGTAATCAAAGGAAAGTGAGATTGGAATGGCCTCCCTGCTTCTGGTGATATTTTTGGTAATGCTTCTAGAGATGGTGGTTACTTACATGAAGCATTTCCTGGACCTAGGCGGGTGTAGGACCACTACCTGTGGTCACTAAGCAAAGAGAAAATAACATTAATATTTTCTATTATTAATAACTATACTATGAAGAAAATTACAACAAACTATTAATAGTTTAATTTGTATAATTTCTTGTGTGGAAGAATGGTGTTTAGAACATTGCTCCCACCACAGCAAATATAACAGAAAAAGAGAATAACAACTGTTGGATATGGAATATAAACATACTAATGCATTGTAAGTGGAGCTATGACATGTTCAATCCATTCTGGAAACCAGGTTGGATCATGCCCCAAAAGGCACTAAAATATGCCTTTTGATGTGAGTTGAGTCATTGTTAAGTTGTGTCTGACTCTTTGTTACCCCCTTTGGGGTTTTCTTAGGAAAGATGCTGGGATGCTTTGTCATTTCCTTCTCCAGCTCATTTTACGTAGGAGGAACAGAGGCTGACTTACCCACAATCACACAGCTAGTAAGTGTCTAAGATGAGATTTGAATTCATGAAGATGTGTCTTCCTCATTTCAGGCCCAGAATTCTATCTACCATATCACCTAGCTGACTTTGATATACTGATATTGTTACTAGGTACAAACCCCCCTGCCCAAAGACCAAAGATGATAAGAAAAGACATAGATAAACATATAATGAGGAACTACAAAACGAAGGTCTCACTCATAGCACTCTTCACCATTACATACAATATTTTCAGCAGTTCTTTTGGTTGTGGTGGTAGCAAAGAACAAAAGAAAGAAAGGTTGGGATGCTGATCAACTGAGGGGTGACTGAATGGCACATGAAGATAATGTAATATTATTGATCTATAAGAAATTATGAAGGCTATGGGTTCAGAAAACAAAAACATGTTAAGACTTTTTACGTATTGGTGCAGAGTAAAACAAATAAGATTATATAATAACAACAAAGTAAGCCAGGGAACCCAGATGACAGGAAGAGCATTCCAGGCATGGGGGACAACCAGAGAATGTTAACAAAGAGGTCACTGTCACTGGATGAGGATTACCTAGAAGGAATAAAGTGTAATAGGACTGGAAAGACAGGTTAAAGAGGTTATTAAATGACAGAAATCTTTGTAATTGAATCCTGAAGGTAAGAGGGAAACACTAGTATTAAATAAGAAAGGGCTAACATACTTGAACCCTGAGCTTTAAGAAAATCATTTTGAAAGTTTAGTGGAAGATAAACTGGAGAGAATTGAAGCAGACAGATCCACTAGCAGGCTAGCAGGCTATTGTAATCATACAGGCATGAAGTGATGACGACCTGCACAAGAGTGGTGGTGTGAAACATTTGGGAGATGTGGCAAAGTTAAATTAATAGACCTCAGCAACAGAATGGATATGGGGGGTAAGGGGTTGAAAGATAGTCAAGAGCTGAAAATGACATTTATGAGCCTAGGGGACTAGGAAGATGGTCATACTCTTGGTTATCAATCAATCAATCAATAATAAATAAGCATTTATAAATAGCCAACTATGTGTCAGGCATTACGTAAAATACTGGGATTTTAAAAAGGCAAAAGTTCCTGCCATCAAGAAGGTTACAATCTAATGGAGGAGACAACATTCAAACAAATAAATACAAAATGAATCATAGATAGAAAAAAATAGAAAGAATTAAAAGAGGGAGGGCACTGGAATTAAGAAGGGTTGGGAGAGGATTCCTATAGAAGGTGGAATTTTAATTGGAACTTAAGGGAAGCAAGAGTGGTTGGTAGATGGAGTAGAGGACAGAGAACATACAAGACAAGGAAAAATGCCAGAAGTCAAGAGATGGAGTGTCTTATTTATGATAAACCAGACGAGTAGTGTCACTCATACTGAAGAATCCATGTTGAGGAGTAAGGTTTAAGAAGATTGGAAAGGTAGAAGAGAGGCAAGGTTATGAAGGACTTCAAATGACAATCAGAGAACTTTGTATTTGCTTCTGGAGTCAAAAGGAAATCACTGAAGTTAATTGAGTAGGGAAGAGGCATGGTTTGACCTGTGTTTTAGTGGCTGAATGAAGCACGAATTGGAGTGGGGAGAGATTTGATGCAGAGAGAGAAAGCAGCAGGTTACTGAAATACTCAAGACAAGATGTGATAAGGGTCTACACTTGGGTGGTGACAGTAGCAGAGGAGAAAAGGGGGAGCCCTCAAAAAACATTGCAAAGGTGAAATCAGTCGACTTTGCAACAGCTTGGCTATGGGGAGTGAGAGATAATGAGGGATCCAGGATGACTAAAATTAGCATAGAGATTTTTTTATTTCAATAAATTACATGTAAAAATCTAAATTTAAAAAATTTTGAGTTTCAAATTTTACTTGAGAAGGCAAGCAAAATGATATTGATTATACATGTGAAATCATTAATACATGTTTCCATATTAGACATGTTACAAGTTAATATTTCCAAATGGCAATGTTGTCACTTTCAGCTTTGCCTGTCTCTTTGTGACTCCATTTGGGGTTTTCTTAACAGAGATAGTAGACTAGTTTGCAATTTTCTTTTCTAGCTCATTTTACAGATGAGGAAATTAAGGTAGACAGGATTAAATGATTTACTTGCCCAGGTTCCCACAGCTAGCAAGTTTCTGAGGCCAGATTTGAACTCAAAAAGATGAGTTTTCCGGACATCAGCCTCCACCCTCTATCCATTGTGTCATCTAGCTGCCCCTTCTAATGGTGAGAATCCATATTTAGCTGGTCTGGAACTAAAAAAAACAATTCTCATTTCTGGATCAGTACTCAAGGTTGCTCCAGTTGAAAAGTTGTTTCTACAGAAAACTCTGATTTTGTTTTAAATGTACTCAATAATCTAGCCATAATGGCGCACTGCATGCTTTATACCTGTGACTTTCTCTTTTTTGTCTTTATGCCTTTGCACTGGCTATCTATCTCCCTTATCTGGAATGAGCTCTCTCTTCAGGTCCATCTTTAAGACTCAGTTCAAGCAACAAATTCTAAGGAAAGTTTTTCCTGATCTTTCTAGCTCTCAACATACTCTTTCTCAAAATGACCTTGTATTCATTGTGTATCTGTAATGCTTATACTTAAGTTTGCTAATTATATGTCCCCAATTAGAATATAAGCTCCATGAGGGCAACAACTATCTTCCTGTTTTCTTTGTACTCCTAGAACTTAGCTCAGTGGCTGCCATATAGTCTATAATTATTCAATTATTGTTGTTTCATTTGTTGATTTTGGCAGTTTAATTAGTAATAGAATTATCGACTATTTTGAAAGGAAGATGTTTTGTTTCTTTAAGAAGACATATTTTAGACATTTGCTGCTTGTCAACTGCAGAGGGCATCAACATATGGGTCAAATGTAATGTTTGCATGAAAATGTTATCGGTATATGGAATCATAGACCTCTTGAGTGATCACTACCCCATTTCTTTGCCTAAAAGCAGGATTTATTTGAATACATTCAAATTTTCTTCACCCTTTTCTTTAAGTGTAATCTTTTAAACTCAGTGAATATTTCTTCAAAAAGCCATTGAATAAACCCAAATTCTTGAGGATGAAATAAGAAAAAAAAGAAATAAGAAAAATATGAAATAAGAAAGGCTACTAGGTGGAATAGTAAATAGAGTGCTGAACTTGAAATCAAGAAGATCTGGATTTGATTTCTGCCTCTGTCATTTGCTAAATATGTAACTCTGGGCAAATCACATGACCTCTATCAATCTCAGTTACATCCCATGATTGTTGCAAGGATCAAATGGGAAAATAAATGTAAAGAAAACATTAAAAGATTACATAAATTATGCACATTGTTTTAATATTATGTATTACTATTAGCAGTGATTTGATAGACAAGTTAATATTATGGAAAATACTCAATATTCCACAAAAATTAATCAATTTTCACAGGTATTTTTTTAATACAAGATCTTGATTTCTTGATAATTGTGGTCTAAAAAATTATTCAATTTTAAAATATATTTTTAAAGAGTTTTTAAGAATAGTCTTAGTAGAATGCAATTTAGTGAATTTAACTTAGTAATTATATAGACATATACAGCCCAATATGTTAGTAATATACTATTAAAATTAAGTATATTTTATATCCCTTAGACAAAGCTAATTATAAAGCTTTGAAAGAGCCAAATAAAAAAGTGATTCATAACTTATATGTTTTCATATGCTCATACACACACACACACATACACACATATAAAACATACTCATTCACATATAGCTCTTTTATGAAAGAATAAGTAGACCTATTTTCTTTTATAGTTTCCTTGATTTCCCCTAGAGAGTTACACAAAATCTGATTTGTTTATTTTTACAGTATTCCTTAAAAATAAGTAGGCATTTCCTACTGAAAACATCAATAGAATTTTAGTAAAGTGAGCCTATGAAAAAAAAATTAATTTTAACACAGTAAAAATTGTCAGCAAACCTTACACCTTGCAGTGTTACAAGTGATGGAGAAATGTAGCACATTTCAGTACATTAATTTAGATTTAAATCTCAAATGTTTTACCACTTCTTATTTACCAAATCTCCTCCCTTAAAATTATCCTCTTGTCTGCATATATGTGTACATGTATGTGTGTGTATATATCTATATCTACATACATACATACATGCATGCATATACATGGAGAGGAAGAGGGGAAAGAGTTCTGCTTTCTAGGAGATCCTCCAGAGCTCAGAATGTTGTCTCCTCAGGCAAGTGCTATTACATTATTATCATCTCATGTGGATTTTTATAAATATGTGAAAATATGCTAAATACATTTTAGATGGTTTTCTAAGAGAGGAATTGTATGTGTAGAAAAATATAGAAAAATTACTTGAAAGAGCATAAATGTAGGTGATCTCCCATAAATCATTTCCAAAAATCTTGAATCTATCTATATTTTTCATAGCATTACCTTACTATTTTTTTTTATTTGGAAAACTAGGTCTTTATTTTCCTTTGCTTCTATAAGTTAGTATAAATAGAAAATCAGTAATAGTTCCCTTTAGAACTATAGCAACAACAATAACAGCAAACAAATGGATGTCTCTGTATTGGGAAGGTTGACCATATTCTAGGCATTGCATAAACATGTATTCAGCTCATATATCCATTAAGATAATCACAATCCAACTCTTGTATTTGGAGGTAGCATCAGTATTAAGTCCTCTTCTAAAGTCTCATCATGACATGAAGTTGAACCGTAGGAATGCAATGTGAAAACAAGATGGTCTTTGGCAGGCCTTCTCAAACTAAAACAACCTTGAATACCAGATTAGAAATGAGCTTTGTGTATGAGTTCCAGTCTATTTCACTATAAAGAGCCTCAGTACTAAAAGATAGTGCATTAAGTAATGATTCTTCTTTGGAAATAATAACTTAGTTCACCTATCTTCTATAACATCAAAAGGCTACAACAAACAAATGTACCTACATCAATTACGACACTTATCCTGAGAGCAGACCATCATTCATATTTTATTCTTTAGAATTTCAGTTTTCTAAAAGACCAACAAGCTAATTTATTATGCAACCTAAGGAAACAAAACCACAATATATATGACAAACAATATGTCAAAATTTTCCCAGTACTTTCAAGTAAATAAAGGCAGGAATTCACATGTGTATTGTGTTGGCATTAGAAAATATTAATCAGCTATAAAATAGTTTTAAATGAGATTTATGATGGAAAAACTTGTGATATGATCTCTGGATAACAATATATGCTGTTTCAAATGATAACAAGCTCCCCAGTACCCCCACAGGGAAAGGAAAAAAAGATTTAAAAAGTTATTATAAATCATTCTTACAGTATTGATGTCTTAGAAATCTGTAGCATGACACAAAAAAGGATTTAAATGAACTACACAGTCTATATACTCACGTTAGTAGTCTCCATGATGCCTTGTTTGGAGTGCCATAATTTCCAGATTATTAACTTAATTATTTAAAAAGAACTTTTCACAGTGTTAATCCCATTTAAATCTAAGGAAACACCAAGTGAAAGAGAAGCTCGATTAGCTGTACAATGTGAAACAAATAGGAGCACAGAATGCAGCTCAGACACAATGGAAAGCAACTTGAATTTTCCATAGGCATCATTAGCCAATGAAGATTCAGAAAGAGGGAGTTTGCACTGAAGGTTTTCTTGACATGTCACTATCACTAATAGAGTTCAGTTCATTCATGTTTCATTAAGTGCCTAATTGAGAGAAAGGAAGTTATAAACAGAATCCTTTCATGGGAGAGTAGGGAAAAAAGGGTATGTCAGGGGTTCTTAGAGATCTTATATAATACCATAAATTAAAGAAGCATGTAAAAAAAAACCCCAAAATGAAAGTAATAATCATAAAAAAAACAGTAAATAATTCATCAGATCGCAATCAGATCCATGTCAATGTAATGGGACAACGGGCTAATAAGGGCCCAGTCTTTTGAGTATGACCATTGAACAGTCTGATATCCTTTCTTGTGGAAGCTTAATGTGTCAGCTTCCAGAATTTCATGATACAGGGAAGGTGCTTTATGTCTCTATTTCAGATTATGTATAAGTATTCTCTTATTTTTTCATGCCTCCCATAAGCTTGATGAAAGACCTTTAATTGATTGAGACAGCCAGTGTATGAATAAAGATAATGAATAGATGAAATAGATCAATCAAGGTGAACACTCTCTCTCTTGCTCACTCTCTGTCTCTCTCTCTTTCTCCATGCCTCTCAAAATCCATAAAAAAGTAGAATTTCAGCCATTGGAAGCTGTGTCAGAGCTATTCAGTAACTACAGTAGCCCAGCCACACTTGAAGAGCTACTAGCTTTATCTATCTTTAGCTAGAACAGAAAGATTAAGTGATCTTTCCAAATTTCTTCCATCCTTCAGGGCAGCTGGGTATAGGAAAATCTGAGTGTCAATCTTGCTTCAAGTACTTAATTGCTATGTGACATGTTACTTAGCTGCTCTCAGTCTCAGTTTCTTCATCTTTAAAATGGAGATAATAATAGCATCTTCCTGAGTTATTGTGATTAAGTTTAAAAAATGAAATAATGGATGAAGAGTACAAAGTTGAAAGTATGTTCATTGTTATTATCATTATCATAATTTCACCATAAGACAGGAGACCACAAAGGGGAAAATCTATATGCAGGAGAAGGAGAAACTGGGTAGTTTTGTATGTACTGCTACATAGGTGCAATGAGTTTTCTGGATAAAGGCAATATTTTGCCACCATACCCTGCTTTGCTAGTACGCTGATATAGTGGTAGGCTCTGTTGTCAGTTCTGTACCAATATGAGTTACTTTCTTTCTCTTGTTTTTTTCTTTCTCTTGTCTTTTAAATCAAGAGATGCCCACTTTCCTACTTATAGTAAAGCTATGACTTGCAAGTATTATTCCTAGGGTTAGATAGCAAAGCCTTACCTGATCTGAGTGGTAAAAAATGAACATGATAATGGAAACACTTAAATTTGGGTGGGAAGTAAGTCATGCAGCAAAAAGAATTCCAAAAACGAATGCCTTTTTAATCATAATGTTTGTTTTTTAAAATATCTTTTTCACATGGTTTGTCCTTTTTATTTTCAGTAATTATTGAAAACTTTAGGAAAGAATAGCTCCTTTTTCTTCTTTCAGGCATACCATGGTGCCATACACACAAGCACCTAGAATTCTCTTGATTGCATTAAACCTATCTGTACAGATATATATAGGGTCCTTTGACAGATGCTAAGATATTTTCAGAAAAAAAAATGCGTCTCAAAGTTTCTCTTTGTCTCTTTAATGAGCTCTTTACTGAGGCTAATGCTCTATATGAAAATCTTCATTTGATTCTTGGATAAATTTGATCAATTATTTTATTCAAAGTTTATAGATTCCATAGTAATTTTCCAATGAAAACAATGGCTAGGAACATTTCTAGTTCAGGTTGCACCAAGGAGAATTTTCTACCATATTGTCCAAAAGGAATATGCTTATTTCTCAAGAAAAACAAACAACAAAGACATATAAATTTGGTAAGAGTTTACATAAAGGTAACTTTTGATAAACTTTTTAAAGTCATATTATCTAAATAAATTGTAAGCTATTTAAATACTTCATATGGACAGATTTGTATGACAATTATACTTAATAATATATACTATCAATAAGAAACACAAAATGAAGATTTGTAATTTTTATTCCATCTACACATTTTATCTAATATCAATTCAAAATTTCCTTTTGTGGATCATTTAAGAAAGTTTCACTAAGCACTTCTTCACCACACCTAGTTTCTGAGGGTATACATTACGTTTTTACCTATATAAACAATAGAATAGCCATAAATCACAGGATTGCAAATTGAAAGAGATCATAACAGTCATACAGTTTACTTCTTTCATCGAACAGATGAGGAAACTGAAATTCAAAGAACAATTAGCTTGTGCAATGTCACATAGCTAACTAATGACTGAACTTGGATAAGAACCCAGTTTCCTGAATAAGTAGTCTCAAATTTTTTTTTCTGTTATTCTTTATTTTCTATTCACTACATTATAACTCCTTCTATGTCCCTCATCTTTCCATCACAATAGTGGCCTTATGCTTGCTAACATTTCTTACCTCAACATGTATACAGATTCTTAGATAAGTTTGGTAGAAGAAAAAAGATAAAAAAGGAAATCAGAAAATTATTGCAGGATACTGACTTTCTGTTGCATTTTTCCTCCCTGTTAGGGATAGTTATTAGCCTTTAAAATGTATTTGACTTGGATCGGAAGGTGTAAGTCTATAATCCCTCCTTCTGCTGAGGCTGAGACTGATGGATCTCCTGAGCTCAGGAGTTCTGAGCTGTAGTGTGCTAAGATGACTAGTGTCCACTCAACAAAATTATGGTGAGCCCCCGAGAGCTGCCTAAAATCTGGCTGCCTAAAGGGAGACAGACAGTGCTAAGCGTGAAAAGGAAAATATAGCCTTTTGTCAACTAGCAGTGGGATCTGGCATAAGTGGCCACTAAACTTCCTGCTGGGGTAAGATAGGGAAACACAGTATCACAAACAAAACAAAAGAACATAAAAAAAGTATTTTGCAACAAGGATATTTAAATTCTTACTAAGTACAGATAGAGAAGATTATAGACCCTTGACAATGGCCTCATTTCATTGTACAATAGCTACTCTATTATCAGAAATATAAATAAATAAGCTGAAGAAATAGCATTTAAGATTGCTTTCTCTTAAAAGCTGATCCAACATCAAATGAGCCATGTAGCCATCTTTTTTATTACATACTTTTAGGGCACTACTTGCATTCTCTGTGTTTTTTCCCTAATACATAATTTTATCTTTCCTTACCTAAATGAAATTTTTCATGGGTTTTCTGTAAGATCAAGCTTCAAACTGCAGTCAAGTGTTACTCAGTTCATTTGAGTATTGTAATGATTATTATTTTCTGAGACACATTCTCCACAGAAGAAAAAACGAAATTTATTGAATCCAATTACTTCAATATATCTCTTTCTGTGACATAAGCTCCCAAGGTAGTCTTACCATTATTGTTACATTTCATATGATTCCTAAAATTGTAGGAAAAGTCATATAAAGAAAAATATCTGTTAATGAATAATGAATGATCTACTGAAAAAAGTATGCTATCCATCATATAAATAAACGTTACTGTAAGCATGTAGAATGAATGACATATGTCTATCCACATCCCTCTGGTCAAATAAGGCCGTATTGATATCTTTCATAACTCTGGTTTACAGGTCTCCTCCAGACTGCCTGACCATTAATATTTGTTCCAGGCAATTCTTTGCTCTCTCTATACTGAAACATATAACCATTTTTTGCCCTTTTTTTTTTCCTTCTGGATATAAAGGAAATTTTTAAAAACACTATTTTAAACATCTAACTATACAACAAAGTAAACAATCACATACCATGGAATGAATTTAAATGGTATTTTTTCTACTAAATAGATTAAAATAAAAAACTCAGCACACCTTTACCTTTCTTACCATAGAGTACTCTCCCATATAAAATGCACAAACATTTCTATTTCATGTTGCACCAAAGAGAATATCCTACCATATTATCCAAAAGGAATATGCTTATTTTTCAAGAAAAACAAACAACAAATACATATAAATTTGGTAAGAGTTTACATAAAGGTAACTTTTGATGACTTTTAATAGTTTCCTTTGTACCTTGAAATTGTTAAGCTTATATAATTGTCAACTGCCATTTGTGCAATCACTTATAAAGCAGTTACAAATTGTATGAAAGCTTATTATAGGCACACATCTATGACACACATATCTTCCACAAAATCTGAGTTATAAAGGACCTCTATATACTCACTATGAGTACTAATGTGTACTAATTCCCCATAATTTATTTATTTTAAGTTTGCAACATTCATTTCTATGAGCATTTGAGTTACAAATGTTCTCACCATCTCTCCCCTAACCCCAACTCCAGTATGGCAAGCATACTGAATACCCCTTCCACCAAACTGCCTTCTCTTATATCCCTCCCAAACCCCCCATTACTTTCTTGTGGGGCAAGATCAATGTCTATACCCAATTGCTTGTATATCTTATTTCCCAGTTGCATGTAAAAACAATTTTTTAACATTTGTTTTTAAAACTTTGAGTTCCAGATTATCTCCTGTCTTCCCATCTCACCCACCCCCATTGGGAAGACAAGCAATTCAATATAGGTTATACATGTGTAGTTATGCAAAACATTTCCATAGTAGTCATATTGTGAAAGGCTATATTTCCCTCCATTCTATCTCCCCCCACTGATTCTATTTTCTCCTTTGACCCTGTCTCTTTTCAAAAGTGTTTGCTTCTAACTACCCTCTTCCTTAATCTGTCTTCCCTTCTATCTCCTTCCCCCTTTATCCTCTTCCCCCCTACTTTGGGTAAGATACTTAATTGAGGGTGTATGTTATTTCCTCTTTAAGCCAAGTCCAGTGAGAGTAAGGTTGACTCATTCCCTTTCACCTGCTTGCTCTTCCCCTCCATTGTAACAGCTTTCTCTTGCCTCTTTCATGTGAGATAATTTACCCTATTCTATCACTCCCTTTCTCCTTTTCCCAAGATATTCCTCTCTCATCTTAATTTTATTTTTTAGGTATCATCCCTTCACATTCAACTCACCCTTTGACCTCTGTCTATATATACATGTACACACATAATCACACACACACACATATACCCACCTATAATATATATATGTACACACATATATATGTATACACACACATATATGCTTGTAATCCTCTATTTCATTGAAAATCCATATTTTTCCCTGAAGTATTACACTCAGTTTTGCTGGGTAGATGATTCTTGGTTTTAATACTAGCTCCTTTGACCTCTGGAATATCACATTCCAAGCCCTTTGATCCCTTAATGTAGAAGCTGTTAGATCTTGTGTTATCCTGATTGAGTTTCTACAATACTCAAATTGTTTCTTCCTGACTGCCTGTAATATTTTCTCCTTGACCTGGGAACTCTGGAATTTGACTATAATATTCCCAGGAGTTTACTTTGGGGCATATTTTTAAGAGGTGATCAGTGAATTTTTTCAATTTCTACTTTACTCTTTGGTTCTAGAATATCAGGGCAGTTTTATTTGATAATTTCTTGAAAGATGATGTCTAGGCTCTTTTTTTGATCATGACTTTCAGATAGTCCAATAATTTAATTATCTCTCCTGGATCTATTTTCCAGGTCAGTGGTTTTTCCAATGAGATATTTCACATTGGCTTCTATTTTTTCATTCTTTTGGATCTGTTTTATAATACCTTTATTTCTCATAAAGTCATTAGTTTCCATTTACTTCAATCTAATTTTGAAGGAATTATTTTCTTCAGTGAGCTTTTGAACTTCCTTTTCCATCTGATCAATTCTGTTTTTTAAGGCATTCTTCTCCTCATTGGCTTTTTGGATCTCTTTTGTCATTTGAATTAGTCTATTTTTTAAAGTGTTATTTTCTTTAGTATTTTGGGGGGACTCCTTTAGCAAACTGTTGACTCCCTTTTCATGATTTTTCTTTCATCAATCTCATTTCTCTTTCCAATTTTTTCCTCTACTTCTCTTACTTGATTGTCAAATCCTTCTTGTGTTCCTCCATGGCCTGTGACAATTCATATTTTTTCTTGGAGGCTTTTGATGCAGGGATTTTGACTTTTTTTGTCTTCTTTTGGTTGCATATTTTGATCTTCTTTGTCACCGAAGAATGATTCTATGGTCTGATTTCTTTTCCCCTATTTGCTCATCTTGCTAGTCAATTACTTGGTTTTTCAACTCTTTGCCATCATAGAACTCTGCTGCCAGAGTGGAAAGGGCTGTGTCCCAAATTTCTAGGGCTTTGCACAGCTGTTGTTGGAGCTTCTTCTAGGCACCTGCCTCAGAAATGTGAGGAAGACTGCCTCTCCACAGTCTCAACAATCTCTGTCATGGCAGCATTCCTCACCCCAGGACCACCCAAGACAGCAACCCAGATCCAAGCTGGGCAAAGCAAGAGAATCCTGCCTCAGAGCCAGCAAAAGGATTCCTGCATTTGTCCTCTGCTCAGCCACTTGGTCCTCCTATTATTTGTTGGCCTGTAGCCCTGGAAGCAATTACTGCTGCTGCTGGCATTGCTGCCACTGCCTTCACTGCCACAGGGAAAGGGGCTGGAGGGCACTCTTTTCTCACTGAGTTCCAACATAATTTTCCCACTGACCTTTTACTTTCTCTATGGTGTTTATGGGTTGAGAAGTCTGGAAACAACCACAGCTGCCACTGATTCAGTCCCTTGAGTTCTACCCTGGCCTGTCTGTGCCACCAGTCTGTGCTTGTGTGGCCCATGTGAGACTGCTCTCTGTTCCAAGTCCAGTGCAATGGACCCTTCCAAACTGGCCTGCCAGACTGCCTTCCACAGGAGATTTGTTTAATTCTATCACTTTGTGGGTTCTATAGCTCTAAAATTTTTTTAGAATAATTTTTTAAAGGTATTACAGGTAGTTGAGGCTTGAGTTCTAGCAAGTTCCTGCTTTTGCTCTACCATCTTTGCTCTGCACCCCTCGAGTAGCAAATTCTCAGAAGGAATCAACTAAAACATACCTGACTTATACATCCACTGCTTAGAAACTGCCAAAAATTAGGTAAACCACCAGCACTTGAGGAAACCCATTCCAGATCAGTACAGCTTTCATTTTTGGGAAGTTGTTGTTATTTTTTTTTTCCCTGACATAGAGCCCAAATTGATCACTTTGGACAGAACAAATTTAATTGTCCACTCAACACATCTTTCAAATATTTATCATGGCTATTATTTGGCCCTGAGTCTTGTCTTCTACTCGTTAAAAAAGACCAATTCCTTCAAACATTCCTACTTCAGCATGAATTCAAGACCTTTCATCAACCTGGTTATGCTCCTCTGAGCCCTGTTTAATTTATCAATGTTATGTTTAAAACTGTGACTTCCAGAACTGAACAAAATGCTCTATATTAAGTCTGACAAGGTCAGAGTAAGGAAGAATCATCACCTCCTTATTTCTTGAAGCTATTCCTCTCAGGGAAGACCAAGAACATATTGGCTTTCCGGTTACTACATCATACAACTGACTTATAATGGGAGTTCAATTCACTAACATCCCTAGATTGTTTCCCAATTAGGTATTGTTCAAAAAGACCTCTCCCATCTTATATTTATGAGACTGAATATGGGTACCCAAGTCTATGCTGTTACATTAATCTCAACTGATTTTCATCTTATTAGATTTAACCCAAAGATTGTCAAGATTTTTTAGATACTTATCTTTTGTATTAGCTATCCCTCCTGATGTGTCCTTTGCAAATTTTATAAGAGTAAGATCAATGTCTTCATTCAAGTCAGTGATAAAAATATTAAATAGCATAAAACATAGCTCCATTGGTTATTTAAATAGACATCCCATACTTTGGTGTCATTGAATCATCCAACCAGTTCTGAATTAATAAAAATTATTTTATTGTCTAGCTCAGGAAGCCACAAAGTATAATCTAAGAGTCAAATCTATCTTCTACTTTTTTTTATGGTTCTCAAGCTAAGAATGCTTTTTTTTTACATCTTTAAATTCATTAAAACTTTATTGAAAAGTGTGACTATAACACTTGTAGGTCATATGATCAAATACATGAAGAACTATAAATTTTTTCTGATGTTCATAAACTCTGAAACCTCTCCAAAACAAAAATTATGAGTCAAAAATAAAACAAGTATACTTGATTCTTCATCTTTCATCTGTGCATAGTTTAGGACACTAAGAACCCCAAAGAAGTTTAAAATTCTATGATATAATATCTGACTTGTGTTCACTAATCACCCTTATCGCCACCTTCCCACACTGCTTAAACCATCATGAAACCTGCATGAGTCACCTGGCCTATACAGAGGCTTACAAAAAAGGGAAAAAATACTCTGACCACCTTTCTTTCTTTCCAGTAGAATGTATATCCAAGCTCCAAACTGCAGAAATTTGCTAGGCCTCAATAGCCAGTAGTGCTACAATGTTCTATGTTGTAACACAGCTCTTTAAGGGAAAGGATGAACAGAGGAAATAGTTCAAGATTTAGTCAGCTTATATTAGAGCTTGATCACTTACCTAAACCCTAACATCTCTTCCTAAAACTTCAGAGATTTAAACTCCAAATGACAGAAATCTATCCAGAATGCAATAGGACCTACATGGCAATGTTTTGTGTTCTTAGATCAGAGAAATGAGGAGCAGAGGAGACAGAACAGGACACGCTGGATCAGGGGAATGTAAAATTAGCACTCTGCTAAAACTGAAGTAAAAAAAAAAATCTGGTATCCATCTAGGATCAATTCTTTCCCTCTAAAATGTACTTGGGGCAGAAACCTGGGCTAGTGAACCATGAATTGTCAAGCATTGGAGAAGTCTGAGATACTCTGAGATACAGTCTCCCAAGGATAAACCATCAGTTAGGAAGGGAGTCAGAAAGTGAGCAATAGGGGAAAAAATGAGAGAGGGTGATAGGGAGACACTGAAATAACTAATGTTCTCATGAGGAAGAAAATCAAAAGCTTGGGCATAAAGAAATAAGCCTACATGGGAAAACATTAAAAGAATAAGAAAATAATGAATTCTAGATCTTGTAAATGAGTTCAGTTATCTATGAATAAACATACGCACACACACAGAAAGAAAATGATATAACACCTGATGATGCAAAAGTTAGAGAAGAAAATGGGATGGCAGCATCCTGTCCCTGAGGGGTTTAAAAGAAAAATTACAATTAGCAGAAGTTATAACTTGCACAACAGAAATAATTGAAAAAATAGCAAAACTTGAATATACAATGACAAATCTCAACAAAGAAATAAAAGAGAATACTACTAATGGGAAATGTACAGAAGTGAAGGACAATCTTGAACAAGAGAAGCCAAAAGCAATAACATTAAAAGAAAACATGCTCTTTCTACAAGCAAAATACGAATTTCAAAGTTAAGATGCATAAAAATAACTAATGATTTATAGATCTCCCAAAATAACATTAAAAGTCAATAGACTTGAACAGTATAATGAAAGAAGTAATGCAAAAATACTTTATGTAAGTTTTGAACATAGACAACAAAAGTGACAATTGAAACACTCCAAAGATCACATTTTTAAAAATGTAGATTGCAAACTCCAAGGCATAGTAGTTAAATTTAAAAATTCAATTTAAAATCAAGAAATTCTGGGGAAAAAAACAGAAGAAAAACCTTCAAATTCAAAGGAAAGAAAAAAAAATGGATATCACAACACTAATCTGTAGCTATTGGGAAATGCTAGAAAGAAAGGAATAAAGTGTTCTGACAAGTAATAAGTGGACCTACCCTGAAAATCTGAGCTTAATTGTAAATAAAAAATACAGATATTCAATAATAAAGAGACATTTCAAATGTTCTTAGGAAGAAAACCAGGTCCAGAGATGTTATTTGCTTCTCAAATGTTCCAGAAAGCAGAAATGTATGAGGGATGAATGAATGCAACTTTCAAAGAAAGCAACAGTTACAAAGAAACTCTGGAAAAACTAGTAGAAGACTTCTTTCTAAGTGAACACAAGGAGACTAAAAGAAAAGGTGAAAGTCAGAGGTAGGTAAGGGTGGAGTGATGGGCCAGGAACGTTATAGACAAACAGTTCCTCATGGTACATCACCTAGAGGTCAATCAATGTGTTTTGTGGCATAAATTATAAAAAGTGCAGAGAAAGTGATGAGAAAAGAAAAAAGTATAGAAAAGATTGCATGGTGTGCCCTGACTAAACTGATAGCTAGCAATGAGGTGGAGGTGATTACTGTGGTCTCTCAAGAAAAGAAGAGTCTGCAGGGGAATGAGGGAAAAGGAAAGAAAAAAAATTGAATGGGGAAGGGGAAGGGAGAGCCTTGGCTTGGTGGTTTTAGGAGGTTCCACTAATAAATGCTCCTACAAGTGAAGGGAGAAGTTCTATAATGAGAGATGGGGACATTTTGCTAGGTATTTTCAGTAGGAATTTGATGCTTGAAATAAATCATTTATCCCACTGTGGTGGGAGGTGGGGGGTGGGGTCAGAGCTACTGGAAAAAAGTGGTAAATTGGGGAGTGGGAAGCAAATGAGGAAGGAAGGTGACTAGTGGTAGGGTATAAGTCAGTGGTCAACTAAATAATTGGGGAAGTCAGTGAGTGAAGTTCCTGCCATGGGACCACATCCTTCCTATCAATTGCAAGAATTTACAATTTTCTTGGATTGAGGCACAATGGAAATTGGAGAGATGGAGGAGTGAAACTTCTATTGGCAGTGTCAGAAACTGCAAAGAGAGGAAAGCCTTGAATGGTTACCTCATAAGGTTTGATTCCATGATGAATGCAGAGAATAAAGAGGGACTAGATAATTACAGATTCCAAGAATTCCAAGAATTAAAGAAGACAGAAAACAAAGATGGAGATTCAATGTAACCCTAACCTTTGAAGGAGTGAAAAAGAAAAAAAAAGTTATCAAAACAATAAGTATGTACATGACAATGAAGCAATATACCAAAATTTCTGAAATGTAGCTAAAGCAGACCTCAAGGGGCAAAAAAAGGCAGATACCTGCCAATATACATTTATAAAATAGTGAAAGAGAGGGTTCATGAACTGAACATGAATTTAGAAAATTAAAAAGCCAACAAACCAGCAAACTTAAAATAAGCACAAAAATGAAATATTGAAATTAGGTAACTGGATAAACTGGAAATGAAGAAGAACACAGAAATGATCAATAAACCTGAAACCTGGTTATTTGAGAATACTAATAAAATTTATAAACCTTTAGTTAATCTCATTAAAAAGAGAGAATAAAATCAATTTAAAATTGCAAATGAACAGAGTATAACGCAACATAATCAGAAGAAATAAAAAGTATGATCAGAACCCATTTTGTCACCAAAACTGAAACCTCCACAAAAAGGAATAACTTCAAAATATAAATTATGGGGGAGGAACCAAGATGGTGGAGTAAAAGCAGTGACTTGCTTGATCTTGCCAAAACTCCTTCCCATACCTGTAAAAAATGACTAAACAAATTCTTGAGCTTCAGAACCACAAAATGACAGTGAAACACATCTCCAGTCCAAGACAGCCTGGAAGGTTGACAGGAACAGTATATCACACCATGCTGTGGTGCAGTCCAGCACAGAGCACACATGCATAGATAGGCCAATATAGGCCCCAGGGGAATGAATCACTGGCAGCTGTGGCAATTCCAAGATTTCTAAAGCCACAAACACTGAGGACTGCATGGAAAGTCAGTGGGGAAACTCTGTGGGACCTGGGTGAAAGAGGAGCACAATCTGGCCCCAACCCTGGAGCAGTAGAGATGGTGGTAGCAGCAACAGTAGCTGCTTCCTGAGCTCTGGGTTCAAAGACTGTGGGAAATCTAGGAGCTGATACAAAACCTCTGAAGCCTGGGACAGTACCCCCACCCCCATCCTCACTGGAAGCAGAGTGCCACCTTGTGAAAGAGTCAGAAAGTCAAATACTTGGCTGGGAAGATGAACAAACAGCGTAAAAACATTCAGACTATAGAATCTTTGTCTTGGTGACAAAGAAGATCAAAACATACAACCAGAAGAAGACGATGAAGTTGAAAATATGAATTACATGAACTGTCAGAAGACCCGAAAGAGATTTTAAACAACTAATCCCATAAAAGGAAACAGAATAGTTGTAAATGAACTATTAAAGGAAAATGTCCTGGTCATATGATGAATTCATGCGAGAATTTTCACATACTTTTAAAGAAAAAATAATAATTATATTTCATAAATTCTTAAAAACAGAAAAAGCACCCTACCAGAATATTAGTGATAATATCTAAATGAAAGGATAAAACAAAGAAAAAAAACACAAGCCAACATAATTAATAGATATTGATTTAAAAGTTTAAACAAAATCTTTTTCAAATAGACTGCAGAGATTTAGCCAAGAAATCATTTATTATCACCTAGTTAGATTTGTACTAGGGACACACATGTGGCTGAACATTAGGGAAAAACCAATATCACTATATTAAAAAGCAAAACATCCAAAGTCACATGTTTATCTCAATAGACTCATAAAAGGCCTTGGAAAAGTACAAGACTCATTTATACTAAAAACCCTCCACAGCACAAACATGGAGAAACCTTTTTTTTAAATCATAAAATTTTTCCATTTAAACCCAAAAGCATGAATTATTTGCAGTACAGATTATATTTTTTTCAAAAATAAAACCAAATAAAAGTAAAAGAGTAAAGTAAGGAAGCTTGCTGTCCTCATTATTATTTGATAAAGTTCTAGAAAAGTTAACAATAGCATACAGAGACTGCTAAAAAGTAGATAAGATCATCTCTGTTTGCTAATGATATAATTGTACATTTGAAAAAAAAATCCTGGGGAATGAGCAAAGATACTGACTTAGACAATTAATAGCTTAAGCAAATTTGCATGCTGCAAAATAAGCTATCAAAAATCAATTTAATTTCCATATAGTAATAACAAAATCAAACAAACAATAACAGAAAGGGAAATCCCATTCCAAATAACTATGAAATGAATAAAATATTTGGGCATAAATCTATCAAAGCACACAAAAGACTTATATAGATTTAATTATAAAATATTCCTTAAGGAAATAAGTATCTTCTCAAAGAGCTAAATGATCTAAATATCCAAGGAAATTAGGTAGAGACAAAATGGTGAAAGGGCAATAGCCCTTCCAGACCTCGAGCTATATTATAAAGTAATTGTCATCAAAATCATCTTATTTTGGTTAAAAGAAATGGAGAAGTAGATCAATGGAATAGAACAGAGAAGCTTAGGAAGACAGACAGAGAGTTCTCCTGACTATGGCACAATTAAATGGTGGCAGTAGTAGAAGGGGCAGAAGTGGCAGTGATGAGGTGTTTGGACCCTATGGCAGGAAGCACTGGGAAAAAAACAAACAAAGAACATTCCCAGGAGATCATTGAGCCTATGCTAAGATTAGGAATGGGTACTAGCTGGCAACTCTAAGTTCCAAGTCACAATTCCAGATCAGAGAGGAAAAACAAAATATTTTTCACAGAAAAATCAACAAAATCAAAAATTAAAAGAAAAAAAGGAAACTAGAAAAAATATCTTTCCAGGAAATTTCTATCTTCTCTCTCCCTCCCTCTGTGTGTGTGTGTGTGTGTGTGTGTGTGTGTGTGTATTCACATATATACACATATATGCATGAAAGTATGTATTTCTAAAATATATAGGGAATGGAGTCAAATCTACAAGAATAATGGTCAAATGATGTAAATAGGTGATTTTCAGAGGCAGAAATCAAAGTTATCCCTAATAATTAGTAAAATTTATATTAATTTTTAAAGTATCATGTCATAACCATCAAATTGATGAAAATGATGAAAAAAAAGGGAAATGACCAATATGAAATAAAATGTAGAAAAGCAAATATACTAATGCATTGTTTGGAACTCTGAATTTCACCACCCCAGAAAACAGTTTGAAACAATATTATAAAAGCTTTTAAACTGTACATAACATTTACTGACATTACTTCTATACTCCAAAGAGATCAAAGAAAGTATAAAAAGATCAATATATACAAAAATATTTATTGCACTTCTTTTTGAAGTGACAAAGAATAGGAAACATGTCTCATGAAAAGTGCAATAGCTGAACATGTTATGGCATATGGATGTGATAGAATGCTCTTGTGTTCTAAGAGAGAATGAAGGGGGCATTTTTAGAAAAAAAAACTGAGAAAGGTAAATATTAACTTAGGGAAAATAAATTGAAAAAGACTAGAAAAGCAATTTACATTGTCACAACAATATTGTAAAGATAAGTAACTTAAAAAGATAGTAACTCTGATCAACACAATGACCCACTACAATGTCAAAGGGATGAAACATGCTAGCCATATTCATATAGAGAACTTTTGGACTCGAGAGTGCAGATTATATCATCATCATTATCATCATCATCATCATCATCATCATCTTCATCATCTCCATCATCTTCATCATCTCCTCCTACTCCTCCTCCTTCTTCTTTAAAACTCAAAAAATGTTGAAATGACTCTCCATGTTTCTAATGTGTTTTATTTTTCTCATCTTTTTAATGGGGGGGGGGGGCAGGAGAGAGAATTCTGAATTTTTTAAAATTAAAAATCTATGCTTAAAAATGAACACAGAAGGGGCAGCTAGGTGGTGCAGTGAATAGAGCTCCAGCCCTGAAGTCAGTAGAACTTGTGTTCAAATCCAGCCTCAGACACTTAACACTTAGTAGCCGTGTGACCTTGGGCAAGTCACTTAATCCCAATTGTCCTGCCTCCAAAAAGCAAAAAGAATAACAATAATAACAAGAACAATAAATGAATACAGAACAGTATGGAAAGATCCACATGAACTAATGCAAGATAAGATAAGCAGAGCCAAGAAAATAAATTACACAGCTACTGCAACAATGTATATGGAAAGAACATACACACAAATAAAAAGTTAATGTAGAAAATGTATAAATATCAAGCTATACAAAAAAAGAAGTGGGTAAAATTTGGCCCCCAGTCTGTTGTTTGCTGAACGTTGGTCTATACCAGATTTCTCCATCTTTCCCACAAGAAGAGTATAAGATACTTCATTAATAGTTTTGCTAAAATCTAGATGTACTGCATTTACAATATTCTCCTTACATACCAGTTTAGCAATTCTGGTTTAAAAAATGGAAATAAATAAGATTATTGAGGGATGATCCATTTTTTAATGAAGCCACGTTGATTTTTTGTAATCACAACTTTCCACTTTAGATTTTTACCAACCATCACTTTAATGATCCGTTTTAGAATTTTCCCAGGAGTTAACGTCAATCTCATTGGCCTTCTCTTTAAAAAAAAAACAATGCAAAATAATATTCCCTTTTCTCCAATCTTGTGGTACTTCTGTTTTCCATAATTTTTAAATATTTCTGACAGTGGTTCCATTATCACATGTGTCTTTTTTTTCTTTATCAAATGATATAGATTATATGAACCAGGTGACACGAAGTCATAATGTACAATTATGTGCACTTGCTATTACTTTGCTTATGCTTGTTATCAATGGCAAATTAGTCACTTTTATTTTGTCACTTTCAGTTTAAATGCCCTTATCAACAGAGGAAATAAAAGTAATGATCGGGGGCAGAGCCAAGATGGTGGCATAGGAGTAGCAAGGTTTCACAGCTCCCACATAGTTACCTCAAATACTCATAAAATATGACTCTAAACAAATTTTAGGGCACCAAAATTCACAAAAATACACCTCCTGCTGATGGGAGCTCAGCAAGAAGGGCTCATTGAAGTGCTGGGAGTCGGGCTGAGCCCAGCCCAGACTGAAACTGTGGCTTGGCCCTGGGATGACCAGGATGAGCCACAGCTGGAGCTTTCAGGAGAGTGGATCAGTGGCAACTGTGGCAGTTTCCAGAATTATCAAGCCATAAGAAACAAGGACTAAGTGAAAGGTCAGTGGAGCTCAGCTAAATTTGGGGGAGAAAAGCAGTCCAGCCAAACTGCCTCCAAGGCAAGGAAGCCACAGAAGCAGTGGCCCTGCAGCTGCCTCCACATGGCTGCTTCAGAGCTCCTGGCCTACAGACTGCAGGGGGGCCAAGCAATCATTCAGAGGATAAGTGCTCTTGCACTGAGTGGCCTGGATCCAGATCGTTATCTTGGGTGGTGCGTTTTCAGTGAGCCAAAGCCAGTGGCGGCTGCAAAAAAATGGCAGCCTCCTAATAGCTCCAGCACCTGCAAAAACCTCAGTGATTTGGGACAGAGCTTTCCCCTCTGGAAGCAGAGCTCCACAGAGGTAAAAAAAAAATCAAGTAATTTACTGGCAACATGAGCAGGGAAAGGAAGCAAAGTAAGAACAGCAACCAAACTTTAGATTCCTTCTTTGTGGACAAAAAAGATCAAAAGCATGGAATAGAAGGAAGACAACACGGTCAGAACTTACACACCAAAAGCTTCCAAGAAACACGAAGATTTCCTACAAGCCACAGAGCAGCTTAGGGAAAATTGGGAAGAGAAATGAGAATGATGCAAGAAAATCATGAAAAGAGAGTCAACAACCTGACTGAAGAAAATAACACTTTAAAAAATAGATTAACTCAAATGTCAAAAGAGGCCCAAAAAGCCAATGAGGGGAAGAATGCCTTAATAAGCCAACTTTGCCAGATGGAAAAAGGATCTCAAAAGCATTCTGAAGAGAATAATTCCTTCAGAAGTAGAGTGGAGCAAATGGAAGAAAATGACTTTATGAGAAATCAAGATACTATTAAACAGATCCAAACAATGGAAAAAATAGAAGGTAATGTGAAATATTTCCTTGAAAAAACCACTGACGTGGAATATAGATCCAGGAGAGACAATTTAAAAATAATGGGACTACCTAAAAGCCATGATCAAAAAAAGAAACTAGAAAGCATACTTCAAGAAATTCTCAAGGAAAATTGCCTTGATATTTTAGAACCAAAAGGCAAAATAGAGCCTGAAAGAATTCACTGATAACCTCTTGAAAAATATCTCAAAAAGAAAACTCCTAGGAATGCTATAGCCAGGTTCCAGAGTCCCCAGATTAAAGAGAAAATATTACAAGTTGCCAAGAAGAAATAATTTGAATACTGAGGAAACACAATTAGGATAACCCAGGATCTAGCAGCTTCTACATTAAGGGATAGAAGGGCATGGGATATGATATTCTGGAGATCAAGGGAGCTAGGATTAAAACCAAAAATCACCTACCCAGAAAAATTGAGTATAGTGTTCCACTGGAAAATATGGTCATTCAACGAGGTGGAGGACTTTCAGACATTCTTGATGAAAGAACTAAAACTGAAAAGAACACTGAAATACAAGAAGCATGAGAAGGTAAACATGGAAAAGAAATAATAAGGAACTTATCAAAGTTGAACTATTTACATGCCAACATGGATAAAACGATAATTTTAACTTATGAAACTTTTCTCAATATGAGGATAGGTGAAGGGAATACAAATGTGTGTGTATGTGTGTGTGTGTGTGTGTGTGTGTATATATATATGTATGTATATATATATGTATATGTGTGTGTGTGTATTTAGTTAGTTATTTATACATACACATATATCTGTATAGGAGGGTTTATATATGTCTATGAACACATCTCTGAGTATGTGTATATATGTGTACATGGAGGGTACAGGATCAATTGAATAGGAAGGGATGATACTTTAAAAGGTGAAATTTTGAGGTGGGAGAGGATTAGAATGAGAGGAGACAGGAAGAGACAGATTGGGGTTAATCATCTCATATAGAAGGGGCAAAGGATAATTGTTACAATGGAGGGGAAGAACAGGAAGGCAAAAGGGAAAGGGTCAACCTTACTGTCATTGGCTTAGGGAAGGAATGACATAAACTCTAAACTGGGTATCTTGCCACATAGGAGAGTAGGGGGGATGGGGATGAGAGGTGGGATGACAGAGGGGAGGGCAGAGTGAGGAGGAGGGTTGTTGGAATTACAAACTTCTGTAAAGGGACAGGGAAAGGGAGAGGGTAGAGAACAGAACAAGGAGGGGGGCAAGAGTGGAAGGAGGGACATATAATCAGTCTCTCACAATATGCCCAGTGTGGAGATGTTCTGTGTAATTACACATGTACAGCCTGTATTTAATTTTTTGTCTTTCCAGTGGGAGTGGATGATGAGGGAAGAAGGGAAATAATCTAGAATTTAAAGTTTTATAACCAAATTTTAAAAATATATATGTATGTATATATTATTATTATTATTATTATTATTAACTTGATCCAACTGGGAATTAACATATACAGGCACTGTGGTAGAGAGAATCATCCTGTCCTACCAGAAAGTCAGAGGGGTGAAGGGGAGGACATAGGAGAGAGCAGATTGAGGGAGGGGTTATACAGTGGGATGGTTGTTTTGAGGTGTTGGGTAAAGGAAGATGGAAAGAAAATTTGCAATTCAAAATCTTATGGAAATGAATTATGTAAACAAGAAAATAAATTAATTTATTTTTTAAAAAGTTATTATCATCCCATAATCCCATGGAAGATCCTATCCTTTATTCATCTTCTTTTCATTGCATATAGTTGAAATAACAAGCAAGCAAAATGAAAATATTATAACTCTTTCTGTTGTTCTTAGTTTCTCTCAACAGTCCCTGCTCTTTCCGAACTTTAGCATTCCTAACATTATAAAGGTTTGTGATGTTGTTATTCACCCTTTCTTACTTGTCCTTGTTCCTTGTATATTGCCTTAAAATCTAAATTGATTCATGAATTACCTTTGCATCTATATTGATCTCTTCAAATTTCATATTTTTCTGTCCTGATTGATTCGGCCAGCCCCAATAGCTATTGTCATATAACCTGTACCATTCTTTATGTCTTTAAGAAAGCCATCTACAAGAGATTTGTGGTGAAAGAAAGGGATGTGGCATTTGAACTAAGCTGCAGTCATGCCATTCCTTGATACTCAAAACCAGCCGGGCCTCAATATTGGCAAATGGATGACAATTATGAGTGCTGAACAACCTTACAAAATGCCAACCTGATGCTGTGCTTTTGAGAAGGAATGAGGTGAATGTGTCCATGGAATTGGCATGACCCAAGCCAAGAAAGAATGTAAACTGGAATATATCATTGAATGTTTGTATAGGTAGAAAATGATAGAATGCTTGGGAAAAGTAATGAAGCAGAAGGAGAAGCTAATGAAAGAAGCAAAGTATACTCCCCCAACTCACCTGTCAGGCAAGGAAGAGTCAAGGCCTTGACCAGCCAGTGGTGACACTGGGTGGCTTCATTCTCTATGATGGAGTGAAAGTATACCCTGTTGTCTCCTGGAACTGTATATTTCTTAAAACAGAAATTTCCTTCCAAAGAATAAAAATCAGACTATAGAAGCCATCCTGCTTTCCCCAGTCACCAGTTCTCTCTATACTTTGCCATTAGGACAACCACACCAGGCAAGTTGGTGGCAGTGGATAACCCTCCCATATATGATCTGTGATTCTACCTGTATATGAAAATCAGCATTTTGGAAAGTAAATATTTACCAGTGAGGAAAAAAAAATTGGAGGCCATCTACAATTGTTATCGTCACTTCCTTTGTTTTAATTCTTTTCTAAACTGTGTTGTCTGGCTGCCCACAACATCTTTCAACAAAAACTGTTCTCTCGAAGTCATCTCTTAATTGCCAATTCCAAAGGTCATTTTTCAATACTCCTCCTTCTTGACCTCTCTATAGCCTTTGACATTATGGATCTCTCCCTTCTTCTTAAAATTCTCTGTTTTCTGAGTCTTTGTGACACTGTTATTTCCATGTTCTCCCACCTTCTGACTGCTGCATTTCAGTCTACTTTGTCAGGATTTTCATAAAGGTTGTGTATACTAATTTTGGATGTCCCACCAAACTCCATCCTGAGTCCTCTTCTCTTCTCCCTCTCTATTGTTTTACCTAATGATTCCCTTGAATTCAAATGTCATGTCTGGAATAATGATTCTTAGATTTATTAATGCAGCTCTAAGCTGTCTCCTGACCTTTAATCTCACATCTTCAACTGCTTATTGGACATCTCAAACTTGAATTCCTGTAAGCATATTAAATTCGATATGTCTAAAACTGAACTCCTTACCTTTCCTCTCCAAATCCTCTCCTCTTCCAAATTTTTCTATTATTGTCAATGGCACCACCATCCTCCTAGTTATCCAATCCCAGAACATATATCTTCCACCAAACTTCTCACTGTCCTTGTCTAATGGATGGGTCAAATCCTATTGAATCCACCTTCATATCATCTTGGAGAGATTCCATTCTCTTATTTTGTACTGCTACACACAGGCTGTTGCAATGGCTTTCTGATTTGTCAGACTGGCTCATCTTTTCCTTCTCTTACTTATTTTCCAATCAGCGGTCAAATTCCTAAAGGGCAGATCTGACCATGTCACCTCCCCTCCCTTTATTCAACAAATCCTAGGGCTTCCCTATCACCTCTAGGATCAAATATAAGATTCCCTTCTTGGTATTCAAAGTTTTTCATAAGCAGAGCCCTCCTCTATCTTTCAAGTCTTTAGCCCTTAGAGCCCATACTTATGTATTCAGCAATTCAATGATATTAGGGTGCTTTTTCCTCACATAAGACACACCATTTCCTAACTCCTTACATTTTTGCTAAATGTTCCACATGACTGGAATTCTCCCTCCCCATTTCTGCCTCTTGGATTCCCTGGATCACTTCAGTTTTTGCTTAAATTCCCCTTTCTGCAAAAAGCCTTTTCCATTCCTCCTCAATGCTTATGACTTCTCTGAGATTGCTTCCAGTTTATACTGTATATATGAGTAAGGTATAACCCTCCAAAGTCATATGTATTTGTATGTTTTCTCTATCATACTGTAAGCTCTTTGAGAGAAGAAAAAGTTCTTTGCCTTTCTTAGTATCTCAACAGTTTAACATAGTGCCTAGTTCATAGCTGACACTTAAATTCTTGTTTGCTGGCCTTTATTTTCCTTTTGAATTGAAATTATTTGTATCTTCAGAATTTTATTCTTGAGCGTTTCCTAATACCTCTGGGCTGAATTTCCCAGTTGAATTTTAGTCTACATGGGATTCTAAAAATTCCTTGAAATGTGTGTTTCCAGAATTTAGGGTACATTTCATACTATACCTGAATTTCTACTACCCTATCACAAACTCTCCATGACAAAGGTCCTTCCACTCAAGGTTTCTACCATCCCTATCTTAGCAACATTTCATCCATGATAGTGAAGATTCAGGACCAGAATACCATTTTTCCATTTTCTTTTCTTCATTGTTTGTATGATGAAATTCTCATTAAAGCAAATAAAGAAGTATCAACTATTTTGCTTTTGACTGAAAAAGAGCTCAGCAAATGCCTGTTTGAATGGAGTTAATCACTTATCCTCTCTGGGTTTAAGTCAGTTATCTTTTCTGGGTTTAAGATTTCTCAGTCATAAAATGAGAGGTTTGTACTAGTTAGGGGCTTCTTAGGTCTTTTCCAGTTCTAAATCTGTGATGTCAACCACCCTGTATTCCATGACTTGATGCAAGGCAAATGCATTCTATATTCTTTCTTTTTAGTTAGTCGGATATTCTAAGGACAAAATGAATTTTGCTTCTCCCTTCATTGACTTTTACTCAAATGTTCGTAATTCTTACCTCTTCTGTTTCCTTGATATTCTCACATCAATAGAACTTTTTTTAAAAAAAATTAAAAATTATCTTCACCCAATCATTTTTACCTATGCTGTTTTTTTTAATGGAATAACAATTCAAAACCATATTTTAGTCAAGGGTGTCATCAAAAAAAATTTCAACAATGTTTCCGTGGTAAAATTCCCCTCTTTGTGTTATAACCTGCATTTCATTTTTTTTCTTCTTCAGATTTTAGCATTTGAGGCCAGGAACTTTCTGAGATTTTATTTACTGTGAAATTCTGGGTATTATAATTGCTATTTTTACTTCATTGTGGCCACTACATATAGTTTCTAGTTGGGAGTTGTACATAGGAATTAATCCATTTTAGTTTAAATTCCTTCACATTAGATTTTTAAGGCACCTGATGAAAATTGTATTCTTTTTCTAATCATACTACATCTGTTGCTAGTCAATTGTCATCTTTCAATTTGAAGTTATGGTTTGCAAGTCTCCTATCTTCAGATTCCATTTTCTTAGCTGGTTTACTTATCAAAGAATTGTTTTCTTCTCTTTTGCATCCCCTGCATTTAACAGATTTGAGTGAAAAATAACTAAAGCTGTGCCTTGTGGATTTTAGGGGTTTTTCCCCTAAGGTTTTATAATCATTGGTAATATATTTGAGCTTCCTTCTGGAAGTGTAACTTGTGTCCATAGGAATCACCAAAATACTCAGTATGCATTTTGATAAGGCTCAAGAGGTTTTCTACTATGGATGCATCCGGCATGTGTCCCGATTGTTGCCATAGAAAACAACATTCTTCTCTTTAAAAAAAAAAATCAATTTGACAAATAACTCAGTATTCTTGAGAAGATAATCCCTGTCTGTTATTACTACTGCCTTATTCCCTAATTTTTACTGAATGTTCTTTCTCTTTATATACTCTGTGACTCTACTATATCATTGATTGAAGGACAAGCAGTTGCTTCCTCTTCAGAATATTCAATTCTTCCCTCTTAAGCAAAGGTCTCGAGTCTGTTTTTGAATTCTGTTTGTATAACTATATTTTTTTGCCCTCTCATTGTCCCATTGTTGTTAAACAACACTCTTGCACTCTCTAATCTCCCAACAAGGGTCAAGTTTCCTCTTCTATACTGCAGATACCTTTTCATCAACATAAAGCATTGGTTCATTTTCTTTTTGAACACTTCATTGTCCCTGACCATTTGATATGTGGAAAAACATTCCTCAAGTATGTTCATTTTTTATCCTCCAGGAGGGAGATCACCTTTTACACGGAAAAATAATGTATTAGATAAAGAGCTCCTATTAAAAAAAACTAATTAATTCATGTAAGAATGTGGCTTTTTTTGTTGAGGCACCAAAGAGGGTGGCCCCCATTAAAGTGCTCCCAAGATTTCTCAGTATCACCTCATGTGAGCTTAACTTTGATAAACTTACATTTGTCTCAAATGTTTTGCAATGTTATGTCAAGATCTTTAATTATAGCTTATTGTCATAAGCTCTCCTATTTATTGGAAATCTTACTGCAATTATTCCATATCCTGCCTGTAGCCCTTCAAGTTAACACATCAGAAAAGCTTTTTAAATTGCATAAGATTTCTCAAATTTCTATCCATAGAAATTCGTTTGAATTGAAATTATTTGTGTCTTCAGAATTTTATTCTTGAACATTTCCTAATACCTTTGGGCTGAATTTACCATATCACATAAGTAGAATTTAAGAGGCTAGCACACAGGAAAATTCAACCTCTGTCATTCCTACCTCTTCCCTGAACTGATCACGAAAAAAGGTGGAGCTGGAGCTGGTTATAAACATTCCACAGTTCAGCTAGGAATAAAGGGGCTTTGGGATAGACTCCTTAGTAGGCACCAACATGCCAGTCAACTCTTAGCCATCTGTCTCTCCCATCCGTTCCTATTGACTACCCTGCAGCAGGTGCCAGTCAAAGCCATAGAGTAAGCAGGCCAGAGGATCAATCATCCAGAGATCAGAACTCTCTCAACTCAATCCACCACCTTCTTGAGTGTAAGATGGAATTTTTTCCAATCTATTATTCTCATGACTTTCAATGCCACATTAAAAAAAAAAAGTCACCAAACTGATGAATCCTGGAACAGACTCTGTCTAGCCATTTTCAGTCTGACATCTCTATGGCAACACTCACCAGGCAATGGATTGGGATCTGAAGAATTACACAGAAACAGACATTAGACTGTGGCAAAGAAATAAACATCATACACTAAATGCAAGTTGCTGCCCAATTACCCCTGTTCTCTATACTAGAATTTTTTTTTGTTTAATTCTTTGTTTCTCTTGAATCAATTTTTGATTTTTCAAAAATGTATTATCAGAATAAATAGCAGGATTTGTTTCTATGTACAACAATCATTCCCTATAGTCAAACTATGTACTTCTCAAAAAGCTACTAAATTATTATTTTATAATATGTAAATTCTATAATCCAGAAATGGGATAACAGTTTAAAAATATTATCTTATCAGACTGTCCAGAAAAATAAGACATGGACAGATGTTTACCAGGTCTAAACTGTTATGGGATAATAATCAACAAGGATCTTACAATTTTATAGTTATTTCACCCATTTCTATATTGAAAATGGGATCTCACACTAGAGAATTATGCCAATGAAGTTAGAAAGATAATTTTGGCAAGCAGCCATGGGGATGGGGGAAGAGAGGGGAGAAAATTTGAAACTCAAGGGATTGTGGAACTGAATCTTGTAAACTAAAAGTAAATAAATCAATTTTTAAAAAAAGATGATTTTGAATTTGGAAGTAGAAAAGAGTATCTAGTATGTCTGTGCCTTTGTCACAATTAGTCAATATTAATTATTAGTCAATATTAGTCAAACATAATTCATAGCATTACATAAAATAATGTATAAAAATACTTATGGATAAACGTAAAATATATACCATATATTAGAATAATATACACACACTCAAACACAGTAATTTGACATTTAATTTGGGAATAATTAATGCATTTCTGCCAAGCCAATAAATAATTATGTATCTACATAATCAATAATACAATGTACCTGCTTGGTAATAAAAAGGTAATAGCTAGATTCTCTTAAGAAAAAAGAATGAATACCATCCTCAGGCAGTAGTATAGATGGATCATGAGCCTTACTTTCACCAGGTACTTTAGTTTTTAATAAAACAAACAAAAAAGCTCTTACATTTCACATTTCTGCCTCCAGTTAAATGTTGATTTGGAAATTGCAAAAGCAAAGTTCAGGTCACAGTGGGACAAGTCAAACTGTATTCATAGCCAGAGTCCAATAAATTGGGCCATAACTGGAACTCCAAACTTGTAGAAACTTGTTAGAGTTTAATGTACTGGCAAGGTCAAGAGCTTTCAGGGTACAAAAAGAAATTGCTGCCCAGGAGTTTCATGAGCTTGATGACATTTCTATATTCCCCCAAAAAAAGTGTTTAGAGCATCTGGAGGTTTTTGTCACAATAATTTTGTCTTTTGTGGGTAGGGCATAATGGGAGGAATGTGGTGGGGGACATCTTTATGTTGTTAATTCTATCAACTTTGCTCTCAAGAGAAAACATGCAAACAAATACCATCTAGCAAGCACACATCCCCAGAGGTAAAGGTGACTTAACAGTTTACATAATTACCAAGGTGTGGAGTGAAAATTGCAAGTATGGCCCTGTGGAAAAAGAAAGTTTATTACTACAGACCTAGCTCAAAGCCTGAATGAATATTCATCATTAATTATTTGGTAAATATATGCAGATTTTTTTCCCTATACACTAATGACATTCTATTTAAGAAACTTTCCAATAAATCTAGATGAATTATTTTTAATCAGTATACTACAATAGGAAAAGAAAAAAGTTGGACTTGGAGTCTGAAGACCTGGATTTGAACACTGGCTTGTGAAATTTGGAAAAGTGATCAATCTATCTGAGATTCAGTTTCACAATTTGTAAAATGGGGGGTTATTCTACATGGTTGTTGTTAAGTTCAAGTCAGATAGCTTATGTGAAACTATAGGCATTATATAATGTGATGTAGTATTATCATAAAATACAATTAATGCATTTATGATAAAGCAAGTTTAGGATTTCCTGTCCTCTCTGACAAACAAAATTATTTGATATATCTGGTCATTAAATAAAATATCATAATTCATAGTGGTATAAAGGTCAAATATGGAACTAAAATATTTCAGTGATATGTTTCCTATGCCTATGAGAGTAAGAATATTCATTTCTGGGAACAGGTGGAAAGGAATCTGAGGGACATTATTTGGTCTTCACAGTTAGTTGCAGAAGTGAGCACAGTTGTGGAAAAGAACAAAACAGGACTCCTTTTGTCATCAATTCTATCATTTTTGTTTCACTTAAGAAGACTGCTGGCTTTATATCTCATTAACCAATTCATTCAGTATCATTAGGGCTAGAGGGCTAATGAATACTTCTCTTTGTCTTACAATATTTATTAAAATAATAGACAAATCTTTAATGCGGTGTAACTTCCTATTAATATTCTAGGGTCAGATTATCACATTGTACTCAGCAATGATATTGTCAAATATGTGAGCTTGAGGCACAAGACTGAGAAATGCATATCTTTAACCCTTTCATTTAACATCCTGACAGTGATTTTGTTTTTCAGTGGCATGACTATATGGTTAAATACATCATACTTGGTTTTTCCAGCTGTCTCAATAAATTATATTTGTGTATATACACATGTGTGTATATGTATGTGTGTATATATACATATGTATGTAAGTGTACGTATATATGTAGGTGTACACATGACTGTTAATCTCTCTAGTAACCTACATTATGTCTAAGCATGGCATTTTGAATAATATCATGAGCTAGCCTTGTAATAAGGAAGATTTACATTTAAACTTCATTTCTAACACATACTAATTGAACTCTGCGCAACTCTCTATAGCTTTAAAGTGTAAAGAAGGTGCCAACTTGAACTGGTAGAGGGAGTTTCATCATTTGGGACTTCTCTAAACCAATGAAATCATACTTCAATTCCTATCCTTTATTCTGTTGCATATGTAATGGAGGGACTAGTCAATAGGGACCTAGGTCTCATGGGGGTAGCTTGATAAATCTATTTTTGGATGTGTATGAATAACCAGACCCCAGAATTTCAAACTTATCTTGGGCTTTGTTGAGTTCAAGAGCAAGAGAGTCCCATTCAAACAGGACAGAGACTCTCTGAAGAAACAAAAGGACAAAGCATATATAAGTTTAACCACAAAGGAGAGGGAAGGCTTCAGGCAAAAGGAGATCTGGAGGAAATATTAGATTAGATGAAACACCTTGACCTAAATGACCAAGCAGATTCTTGAAATTGAAGTCTCCTTGAATGACTGTTATCACAGCAGGTGTTCTTCTTGAGGGGTCACTGGGGTGGGGAGCATGACAAGGAGGTCCTTTAAGTGATGAACTAATATTTTTTTTTGGTAGTCTTTATGTCACCTCTTTTTTTAAAATTAAACTTTATGTTTATTTTTAGTTTACAACATTCTTTTCCATGAGATTTAGAGTTATAGATTTTCTCTCCATCTTTCCCCTATCCACCACCCTAAAACAGCCATCCCACTGAATACCCCTCTGCAACCACCTGTCTGCTCTCTGGGCTGACACCAGCTCAGCCCTCTCAGGAGTCACATGGAATCATGAGACAGGGAAACCAGGAGATAGTGAATAGGCTCCTGTTTATTGTTTGTTCCCAGCCTTCCTTTATATGCCCCAGAAGGCTCCTGCACAGCTTATGGACAATGCCTGTCCTCCAATGAGAGGAGAGCCAAACCAGCTTGTTTGCAGAAGTTCCATGGAGCAAGTGGTCCAGCAGGACTTCCTTGTGCAGCCCTCCCACATGCTGTGACCCTTGACCATGGAAACTATTGTGTCAGCAACTTCCCTGTACCCAGAGGCACCCTCTGGGTTCATATTCTGTTTACTGGCATGCAAGCTGCCTCAGGTCTTGCTCCAGGGGTAGAGGCCAGACTGTGCTCCCCTTCCCCCCTCCCCCTCCTCAGTTCCAACAGTGTTCCATAGTGACCTTTTACTTTGTCTTTGATATTTATGGGTTGATATTTCTGTAAATTGCCACAGCTGCTGGTGATTCACTCTCTTGAAGTCTCCTACAGCCAGTCTGTGCTGCTGGTCAGGGCTTTCCTGGGGCTGGATTAGACTCAACTCTCAGCCTGCCAGGCTGCCTTCAGCAGGAGATTTGTTTCTCTCTGTCACTTTGTGAGTTCTGCAGCTCTAAGATTTGTTTAAAGTCATATTTTATAGGTATTTGAGGTGGTTATGCGGGGAGCTCATGGAGTTTTCCTGCATCTATCCCACCATCTTGGTCCCACCCCCAATGAACTAATATTTAACATAAGATAGAGGGAGTTGTGCACAGTTCACTAAGATGGAGGCAGTTGTACTCATTTGTGATCCAGTCATGGAGAGGGTCCTACTTCTATTCAGAGCATGTCCAGGTATCTGTATTCTCTCTGCTCATTATATGACTGCTGAGCAGTAAATAAGAATAAACACAAAAGACTCCAACAGAGAAATCCTGCCTCTCTCTTCTGGTGGCAATCAAGGGATGAAATTTTATAAGCCTCTTATTGGAGGCAGAGAACTTAGGTCCCTATTGTTTTGACCTGATCTAACACATGATCATGAGCATAAAATGTCTCCATTTGTTAAGCACTTTCTTTTTAGTGTTTGTATGAATGAATATTGAGCCAGAATGAGCCAGGCTACAACCCTGTGGGCTTCAAAAGGTTAGAAGAGCCACTAGAGTTCCACTGGCTAATTCTGGGAAAGAATCTGCCCTGAGAAGTAACCTGCTGTACCAGTCCAACAGTGGTTTAACTTGGCATTTGCAATGACATTTCTCTAAGAAAAGGAGAGATGTATCCACTTACATCTCCGAGTGCCACCTGGAAGTGAATTCAATGATGGGAAGAATGTACCATTTCAAGTTTAAGCCTATTCTCTCTACAAACCAAAGTGTAAATGGAAGAATGTACCCTGGATAGGGGGAATATTTTTGTACTATTGTTCTATGTATACACTATGTACTATGTATACACATATGTATACATGTATATGCATGGACATGCATATACACATAAATACACATACATACTATGTATACACGTGTATGTGTGTGTGTGTGTGCGTGTAAAATACTAAAGGTAAAAACTTACCTAATCAACATTGAGAAGAAATAAAACCTGAGTAAATGGGGCAGTAATGATGCCCACACTGAAGGGGCTTGGGCGCAAACGTGAGAGTGTGGGAATAATGAGACACAAGCCAGGCAGTAAGCCTTCTAGGCAATCTGTTTATTTATCTGAGGTTAAGGGTTTATATACTAATAGCAAAAGTGATTACATCTGTTATTCTGCCTCCTAGTACTTTATTCCATTGTGTGTACCTGTGATCACATCTCCGTAATCATTTCTTGTGGTAATCATGCCCTGTTCCCTTGCTAATCTAGAAAAGATGGTGAGCCAATCACCCTGAACAACAATGAACTCTCAGGAGGAGTGGAACCCCAAGGAAATCCTGATCCAGACTCTACCCATGACTGGACTGGCTCAGTACTGGTCTTCTACACACTGATCACTGGAATCAATGATATCAAGGATATTTATTGACATTAGGCAACTGATATAGGAGAAATGGAATACATATGGTTAAGAACCTGAGTCAACAGCATCAATACAACTCCACTTTCCCTTGGGACAGCTTAAGAATTCTGATAGAGAAATGCAGGCAATTATACTCTGGGGACCCAAATTGTTGGTGTGCCTTTGGTTTAGGTGAGTCTTAAATTAGCATGCATTTACTAAGCCCCTATTATATGTCAAGCACTATGTTAAGCACTGGGGATACAAAGAAAACTGTTGCTCTCAAGGGGCTCACAGTCTAATGAGGGAGATAACCCATGAACAAAAATGTACAAACAAGATATAGAGGATAAACTGAAGATAATCTCAGAAGGAAATCATAAATATTAAGGAAAAGACAGAAAGCCTTTTGTAGAAGGTGAAATTTTTACCTGAGAATTAAAGTAAATCAGGGAAGCTATAAAACAGAAATGAAGAGGTAGAAAACTGACATTACACATATTACTGAGTCAAAGCAAAGAACAGAGCTCAACACCTCTCTCCCCATCTAGAGGTTCACAAGGCAAGTCTAGTTAACAATTAACATTGATTAAGTGCCTTTGTGCCAGGGACTGGACCAAGCTCAGGGGATACAAGGAAAAACAAAACACATTGTTTAACCTCCAAAAGCTCACAGTCTAATTGAGGAGAAAACATGCAAATAATTGCATACAAAAAAGGTACATACAGATCAGATTGGAGACAATCTCAAGGGGAAATGACCAAGATTAAGGACTGGAAAAAATTTTTCCTAGAAGATAAGACTTTAATTTGAAGGAAGTCAGGAAAACCAGGAAGCAGAGATGAGATGAAAAAAACTTCTATGCAAGTAGTCAGTCAGTGAAATTGCCCAGAGGCAGTGAAGATGGAGTGTCTGTGCAAAGGACAGCAAGTAGGCCAGTGTCACTATGTCCTCTGAGAACAAAACCCCCATTGGCCAATCTTCCACTGTATGTACTGTAAATTTATGTATATGTGTAAGTGTGTGTGTGTATACATGTTTGAACACACATTTAATTTTTAAATGAACCAATGATATGATGTGTATTTATTCAATAATTCCAGTTTTGAAGCTCAAAGTTACCCAGAAATGAGTCTTGCTACATATGCTTTCTTAGAGCTATGAGTCCTGAGGCTAGATCCATCAACTCCTCTTCTTGCTTATTGCTATCATGATTTCTTCTTAGGTAACCTTGAGATTCAAACATTTTCTAATTGAGAAAGACCCTTTCCTAAGGCACCCCTTTAAAAGCCCCTATTGGGATTTTAGGCATTTTAGACATTCCTTACTCTGTTGAAAGCTTCAATGATTCTGACTCTTCTAAAGTCCTAACTCTCTCTTGATACTTTCCTTTTTGTTCTGATTAATTTGTTTTAAGCAAATTCCCCAGATTTTTGTTAAAGTCAATCCTGTTACAAATAACACTGCTACATACCAACTTTTGGGTGAAACTCAACTTCTTTTCCTCAGGCTCTAGGCTAGTATCTAGTCTTAATTTCTTCTGTAGGTCATGTATTGTCATGACAATCATCTTTTGGGAGCACTCTGACTGCTGCCTGACCACTTTACATAAGCATCTTTTTCCAGACTTTTTCCGCCCCAAACATGACCCATATTATTGAACTTTGAACTTACTGAACTTCCCATATTGCAATCAGAAGGACAATCTTAATTCTAGCCCTTACTTCATTTTACAGAAGAGGGAGTGAATTGTTCTTGCATTCAATGAACATTCGAGACTTTGCTGGATTCACAGTATTAACTCTGAACACTTTCTTTAGGCTCTCAGGTACCTCTTCCTACTCCACTTAGATAGGTGTTCTTTTAGAAATCAATTATTTCAGTTACACAAAATCAAATTATTTTAAACTTTCTCACTACTAGCAAGAAAAGAATATTTTTATGACATTATTGGGTTACTGACAATCCACGTATAGTTATTTTAAAGAAATATTTGCTTTTAATTTTAGATATTATAAGAAGATTGGCTGGACCCCTGAAAAAATATTAATAACACAGAAGGAATTTTGGAGAAGTTATCAATAAGCTTGAAAAGGCGTATGTCTACTTTTTTCTTTATGCTTGGAATCCAAAATAGCAAAATAACAAAGAGATTACCACTTCATTTTTACATGTCTCCAATTTTTCAAGGTGACTGACATGAAAGATGAACTCCTTAATAGTATATAGAATGTCATAGTGACCCATGAAAATACAGTATCAAACTCACTCAGTTCAATCTCCTCCTTGAATTAAATACTTCAAAAGTGAATTAGATTATTGAGAAATCATGCTTAGAAAAATATGGTTGAGACAAAAACCACTAAAATGATCAAAGATCTACTTTTTCACAATTTCTGTAATAAGATACTTTCAGAAAAGGCATGCCTATATGTTTACCTTTTGTATAGACTTTAGCAGATTAAATTTATTAATGCGATTCTGCAATGGAATTAAAATATTTCAGTGAATGAGATTTTTCCACAACAATGACTAAAATGGTTAAAATAGTTGTATGATGACTGCAATTACAAATGTAATTTGAAGACTCTGTATTGCTTTATTTAATGAATATTCATCGGGTTGTAAGTGTGCAACCTTGTTTTCTCAGGAGAAGCTAAGGATTTTTACTTAGACTCAATTTTTCTAGACTCTGGAAAGCTGAGTTAAATTTCCTTCTTGATTCCTGTACTTGGCTTTCCATTTCCTGTCCCACAAGGTGATATATGATGCATACCTGGAATACTCTCTCTCGTCATCTATTCCTCTTAGCACCCCTAGTTTCCTTCAATGCTCACCTTTTATTCTGCCTCATATAGGAAGTCTTTTCTTATTCCTTAAGTTTTTTTGTGTATTTTTTTTCTCCTGGATAGACACTAGACAAACAGGAAGAGAAGATTGGAAAGGATTACCTAGGTTCTAAGACAATTGCATTTTTTCATGACTCCCATTCTTCTCCCTAAAGCCAAACCTATTCCACCTTTATATAACTGCTGATATTGCATGGTAGTGAGTCATTGAAAACTCTGATCTCTGAAAAATATAAGCTGGTTACTCAAAAAGTAATGGGCACAATATGGCACGGACCAATTAAAAATAGAAATTATGGAGAAGCAATATAAAAAAACACTCCCAAAGGATGCCCCATGGAAAGAGATGATTGACTGGTTGTAACAGAAAGCACCCTAACATGCCAATGGATGCTAGAACATGTTCGTTGATCTGCTTTACTAAATGAAAGCAGCTTTAAAGGGATCAATGATCTTTAATCACACATACACATACACATAAATACATACACACACACACAACTATCATTCACTTAGTTTAGGGGAAAAAGTCAGCACTCTGAACTTCAGAGAAAATGCAAACAAATTACAAGGAAAAAAATAGAGAAAATAACACAAATCAATAGACAGGGCTTCTAGCTATCTGACCAAAGCCATACATAGTTACCAGAGAGAGAAGCACCAACTCTTGGGTTTTCAAGTCCGGGGAACTCCTTAACTGCTACCTAGAGTCTCATCTAGCTACATCAAACATTCTTCCCATAAGTAAACCCCAAAGCAAAGCCTCACCTCAGAGTTTACATACCCTCCTTCAGAGGCAGAGAGCATCACAACCTTCATGACCCACTGCCTAATTACAAAGTAACAAAAGGTGTGGGCCATCCTGAAAAACAAGTCTCCCCTAATCAAGCGTCTCCTGTTGGGCTCCATGTGAAGCCTATTAATGGTCAAATAAGAGGGCAAGGAGAAAATGTGTAGAAAGTCTCTACAGCCCAGTAGTACCCATGAAATGACTGGAGAATTTAATGAAGGTTTCTAGCCTGTTGGGTGGGCTATTTGTGGAGAACTTAAGGACATAGACAGGAGTCATATAATATGGCTATTAGAAAAAGGTTGGAAGTAATATTCACATAGATGAGATCAGAGATACATTTGAATGTTTCAGAAAGTATTCTTACCTATTCACATGTTAAAATGGAAGAGAAGTTTCTTCAGAGAAGAATTTTTTTTTCCTTTTTGTCTTTGTATTGGGAATCCTTACTATATATTCAGTACTTAGAAAGCACAAAGGAAAAATACAGAGATTGACTATGTATCTACAGAAGGGGAAAAATGGATGGAAAACCTAAATGGTAAATGGGTATCAACAAGATGTTGAAAGGAATAGAGGCCTTAGCCTTCAGTATGAGGAGTGAATCTTTTATGAAAAAGTTACGGGAACTTATATAAGAGAACTACAATCACATAGGATTACAACATAAAATATTATGATCTGCACGTTGGAGGGAATATCCAAATAGCTGAAACAAATCGACTGGGATATATTATATGCAAGACCATTCCCTGGGATTATAGGATAGAAATATTTCTCCTCTGTCTTTTATATACATGAGTTCTATGTATCATCCAACCAACATTTGGACCAAATTCAATTGTCTTTTTCACTTATACCAATTAATATATGAATGTGTTATGGAACTCCAACTTAAAGAGAAAGTTAAAAAATGTCATCTCCATTTACAATTCACTATAAAGTAGGAAATTTTTTTTTCCCCAGACTTGATCCCTGCATTAGTGTATGTTCACCTGTATTGATTACTGGGTAGGTTTTACCACTTCCAGTATGTTTAAAGTTTACATTGTACATATTCAATGACCATTGAATGAGTTTGATATTACAAGGGTCCCATTTTAATAATGATGATACGTATTAAGTTAGTAAATTTAAAAAGTTATTTTTAAGGAATATAATGGATCTGGGATTAGAATGTAACCCCCAGAACATTCCTGAAATTCTTCTGTAATTCTGAGATTTCTGTTAAATGTGAGTGAGTCTGGTGCATACTACATTGGATATACTCCAATTCAACACTCCTTATAGAAAGAAAGGGCTCTTTGTTTATCACTGGAAATATGTCACTTGATTTGTGATTTCCATCAAATATATTAATTTAATTTGTAATAATTGAAACTAGTCATTGCCATTTACTTGGATTTTTCTCTTTTAATGAGACAGAGACAGAGAAAGACAAAGAGAGACAGAGATACACAGAGACAGACAGATTTCAGAATGCAATCAGTAGCAAAGTTAAAATGAATCCACAGGAAAACAGATTGGGTGGGAAGCAGGAATATAACAATGAAAAGAATAGAGAATGTTGCTGGTAGAGTGTAAGCAACCTGAAGACAGGTATTATATTATTTAGAATATATATAGTTTAATGAAAGAATTTATATTCAAATCATTTTCATTCTAATTTCAAGCATTGATTAACCAATATATTACAATTGTTTTTTCCTTAGATAGACATTTTAAGAGTCACCACTTGGTTGTTTCTAACGTGTCATCAATACGCACAAATAATCAAGATTAACAATGGAAAATCTATAGTTGGTGTATAACAGAAAAAAAAGTTATAAATGACAAGATTTATTCATAATAATTTTTCATATATTATCATAAAAGGATAATTTCATTTATTTAATTTTTCTCTTAAGACAAAAATGTTAAGTAAAAATAAACATGAAAATTACCTATCAATGGATAAATATTTCTTTAGCACGTATCCTTCCTGTAGTTTTTCCTTGACCTGGGAGTTCTGGACTTTGACTACAATATTCCTGGGAGTTGTCATTTTTGGTTTTCTTTCAAGAGATGACCAGTGAATTCTTGATTTCTACTATGCTTTTTGGTTCCAAAATATGGGGGCATTTTCCCTTCATAATTTCTTATAACATCATGTCTAATTTATATTTTGTTCTTGACTTTCAAGTAGTCCAATGATTAAGTTATCTCTCCTTGATCTATATTCCAAGTCAATTATTTTTCAAATGAGAAATCTTATATTTTCTGCTTTTGCGTTAGTCTTTTTGATTTTGTTTTATTATTTCCTGATGTTTCATGCAATTATTAATTTCCATTTATCCAAATTTCATTTTTAAAGCATTATTTTCTTCAGTAAGACTTTGTATACCTTTCATCTTATTTTCACATTTTTCCTCTCCTGTTCTTTTGTGGATTTTATTTTTTTTTATTTTTTTTATCCTTTTGTTAATCTCTTCTAAAAATTCTTTTTGGACTTGTGTCCAGTCTCCATGTTTTTGAGGCTTTGCTTGTAGATGTTTTCAAGTTATTGTCTATTTCTGTATTTGTGTCTTGAGCTTCCCTATTATCATAGTAGCTTTTTTATGCTCTTTTAAATTTTTTTTATTTGTTTGCTTATTTGCTTATTCTTTAATCTCCTTATTAACTGGATCTTGTTATATTGTTGAGCTCTGCTTACTTCTGGTGGGGGGTGGTGGGCAGGGATGGAATTGGAGGAGAGGGTCTGGCTAGAGCCTCTGTCTTTTTACAACCTTTTACAACCTGTAATTCTGGGATTTCTGTTAAATGTGGGTGAGTTTGGTGTATACTATATTGGATCCAATTCCCTACAGAAAGAGAGGGTTGCTTTTGCTGTTTTCACAAAACTAGGTAATGGGCAATCGTGCTGCCAACTGGATTCTATTCCTGTTCCCAACATTGGTTCAAGGGTCTCTTGTGATCTCTTTCTGCTTAGCTGCTTCTTGCACTGGTAATTTGCTCCCCATTCTGCTTCTGCTGATACTGCCACCATGATACTTCTCTTCTGGACAGCCTTCATTCCAGCATCCATAGAACACTCTGTCTTTACCTTTAGTAAAGCTGATATTTTATGTGGTTTTTCACATATGTTGTTTTTCACACGAAAATCTCAGAAAGAAAATATTTATCAAGTTTTTGCCTGTTCATTTAAAAAAAATTATTAGACCTGTGATTTCATTGGTACAGAGAACTGCTAAGGAGGAATCTCTTTCTACCAATGCAAACCTATAATTATTCAGTAATTTATATCCTGAATGACAAATTAAGTGATTTGTCTAGAATTGTACATCCTGATAGCATGTGTCAGAGGCATGATTAGAACCTAAATTGTGCTTTTATCTTACATACGGAAAATCATTTCCCACAGTTTTAACAACTATTAACAGTGTCTGTAGAGGAGAAGGAACATTTGGTTATTTTAAAACAGTTTAAAAAAATGAGAGGAAAAACGACTCAATGTTATATAGAGAAATCTATTTTTTAAATAAAAATAACATGTATACATTTTGGCTTAGTGCAAGTATGTGACAATATTTAATTCATCTGTTTTTTTTGCTTTAAGTAACTAGGAATTAATGTCAGTATGTTTTCTGTTTCTTCTCCTGTCACCACAATAGCTATCATATTAGGAGAAAGGAAACACTCTCCTTATTTCAAAGGAATGTTCAGTGAAGATTGGGTTCCCAAAAAGAAGCCACATTGCAAAATTAGAGAAAAGACCAGCAAATACACTATCTTTAACAAGAAACAATACATAATGCTAGGTGATTGATTAACAGTACTATGTAAAACTATCTTTGTTGTGTATGAAGGTGCTCTGTGTTATGTAAAAACCTGAGGTAAAGTTTTTATGGAGTTGCTATCTCATTTCCTCTTTATAATGGAGCAACCAGAGATGAACTGAGATTACTCATTCAATTGCTATCAATTGATTTTCATCCATTGATGTATCTTTCATCCCATTAATGTGAATGTTCACTATGGTATACAGATCAAAATATAACCATACTTTCTCATCCTGTGACCCTTGTCCAAATCCTCCATGGATTTGCAAAACAACATATTGGGAGTCTTCTTCAGATCTCTTGATGTTGTATGTATCTTTCTAGAGCAAATGGCCTTTTTCTTTAGTTAATCTCTCACTCTTGTTAAATGATTAGCTAAACCTCCATTTCTTACCATATATTTTTCTAATAAGTAATATGTTGCTTACCCAAAACATTAGTTGGCAATATTCTGCAGACTAACCACTAGAGGATGAATTATTTGACTATGTCAAGCCATCATATATACAACTGTACGTGTTTGATTATATGTACACATATCAGTATGTTTTATATGTATGTGTATGTATGTCTCTAAGTGTGTGTGGGTTTGTATCATTCTTTAAGGATTTGTGATGTTCCTTATAAATATATTATCTTAAATTATCCTCACTATAACCCTGTGAATTTAATTTTAAATGGCCTTATTATTGTTTATATGTTGCCTGCTGCATATTCTTCACAGGATATAGGACAGTATCTGGTGTTTTTACTCTGTAAAGCCTCTCAAAGGGAAAAGGGAAAGGGGAAGTGAATTATCATTTATATCACCTATGTGCCAGGCACCGTGTTAATAATTTTACAAATATGTCAGATGATCTTCACAACTCTGATGTGCATTTACTATTATTATCACCATTTTATAATTGAAGAAACTGAGACAAAGAAAAGTTAAGTGACTTGCCCAGGGTAACACAGACAATAAGTGACTGAAGTCAGGTTTGAACTCTAGTCTTACTGACTCCAGGTTCAGAACACTACACTGTGCCACCTAATTGCCAAACAATATATGGACCGATGTAACAACAAGCACCCTACTATACCCAAGATGGCTGCTAGCATAGGTTCTTTCATCTGCTTTTCTAAAGGAAAGCAACTTTAAAAGCATCAACAATCTTACTTAAATTACATACATATATATCATTCACTTAGTTCAGGGGGAAAAGTCAGAGCCCTAAACTTCAGAGAAAATATAAACAAAAACCACAAGGAATAAAAATACAGAGAAAATAACACAAATCAACAGACAGGACTTCTAGATGTCTGACCAAAGCCGTACATACAGTTACCAGTTACCAGAGAGAGAAGAACCAACATCTGGGTTTTCAAAGCCAGGGAGCTCCTTAACTGCTACCCAGAGTTTCACCTGACTACATCAAACATTTTTCCCATAAGTAAGCCCCAAAGCAAAACCTCACCTCAGAGTTTATATATCCTCCTATCACAACCCTCGTGACCCACCGCCTAATTACAAAGCAAGAAAAGCTGTGGGCCTTCCTGAAAAACAAGCCTCCCCTAATCAAGCTTCTCTTGTTGGGCCCCATGTGAGGCCTATTAACGGTCTGGGAAGATCTTCAACTCCCATTAACATGAAAAACAATAAAAGGACAACAAGTAAAAATGCTGATGAAAAGCCAGGTATAAAATGTTTTGGTTTGCAAAGTGTGTTACGTATGTTCTATCACTTGTCCTCACAGCACAAATGTGAGGGAAGTACTGAAGGTATTATCCTTAATCTACTGATGAGAAAACTGTGACTTAGTAAACTTAAGTAATTTGTTTTTCATGGTCGCATAGCTAGTAAGTACCAGAGGTGGGATTTGAATCCATATTTCTACTAACTTCAAGTCTAATACTCTTTTCACTGCAAAATGTCACTTCCCTATTATCAAATAAATATTGTTTAATGATAACACTTCCTAATAAAGATGAGAAACCCATCTTCCTTTTGTCCATATCTATCTGTTCATTTATTAAACAATTTGATGTAATATTAAAGGTAGTGCACACAAACATACAGAGAAGAACAACTGAATATGGGTGTGGGTGCACACACACACAGCTGTGTGAATTTTTTAGGACACATTAATTTTGAGAAGTTTTTAGTACTGCTTATCTTTTAGGCTGTCCAGCTAGAGCAGTGGTTATCAACCTTCCTAATGCCGTGACCCTTTAATACTCGTATGTGCTGTGTCTGAATGTGGGCGGACCCGCCCGGAGACAGATAGAAGAGCTGTGTCTCGGTTCCTAAGACCATTGGAAATATGTGTTTTCTGATGGTCTTAGGTGACTCCTATAACCCCTGTGAAAGGGTCATTCGACCCCCAAAGAGGTTGCAACCCACAGGTTGAGAGCTGCTGAGCTAGAGGATTACCAATAGAACATGTCACATCTACTTATTTTTTTCCCATGCTCTTAAATGATATGAATGAATATTGGCTAAAGTACACGTTGAAATAAAAGATTCTTGGACAAATAAAAATAGCATTTTCTAATTAATTTCTTCTGAAATATTTTGATTAGTAAATAAAATAAGATCAAAAGATAAGAGTAGACTTGTTTTTTTTTTACATATAAGGAACCATTCCTCTTGGAACATTTGAATAAAGACATAAACCTAGATTTTGCCACCTGGTCTCAGCTGTTTTCTCTCTCCACCAGTCCCCCCTTCTCCCATTGGTGCATTTCTTCCAGAACTTCCACTTTCAGGAAGGGCCTAAATACCCTTCACTCCTCTTTCAGCTCTATTACCATGTATTGAACGAGTCCCCTTCCCCTACCTTTTTCTACTCCTTTTAATTTGTTTTGTATTCTCTTGTTAGAAAATAAGTTCCTTAAGGGAAAGAACTATCTTTCTTTTTACTTGTTTTTGTATTTCCAGTAATTAGCATAGTGCCTGGCACATGGTAAAAATTTTAATATTCATTGAATCATTAGTTTTATAATTATTTGGTGTGGAGGATATTTTCAAAGGATGAACAAGGTATAGTTCAAAATTCCCTAGAGCTATTTATGGGAATCACAAAGTCACCTTAGGGCTGGTATTGATTCTTAGAAGTTACCTGCTTTGTGTTGAAAGAAGAGGCCTAAACTGAGCATTAGTATTATGTCACAGTTGCTAAGGGTTTGGGGGAAATAATTTCAATGATAATGAGTGACTAAAAAAGCTTTGAGAGTGGAGGGCTCAGGAATTAAAAGGGTCTGTGTATAGGAGAGAATATAAGTAGAAATATGAATCAGTTTTCCATGTAAAGAAAAGATTCAACATTTAGTATAGGAGAGGAGTACTTGATCTGAGGATTGAAAATGGGAGTCTAAATCTATGCCCAAAACACTGCAGATATTCCCTTAATGTGTTTATAAGAAAATAAATTTGGGGCCTCGAGGTATGTATATGAATAGGTGGGATAGTTTCATAACATTCTCATGGAAAAAAAAATCTCACCATGTCATTATTATTGAGTTCTATGTTGGCAAAAAACAAAATACAGTTAGGGAAGGTGACCTTCAAAATGACAGAGTCACTGATGAAAAATTAAGCCATGTTACCTCCATTTTTACTGGAGAAAAAAAATGGCAAACCACTGCAGTACCTTTATCAAGAAAATCCCATGGACAGTATCATCCATAGGACCATGAAGAAACAGACACTAATGAGTGATTTAACAACAAACTCCATTTTTACTTTGTATAGTATGCAAATTTCAGTAATCAAAAAAAACGAAGAGATACTTATTGAATTAAATTTAATTTTGCATCACAGACTTTCCTAAAATTCTTGATGCCAACTCCCACTCTACCATCATGGTTAACACAATACTTTGTTTGCCAAGAAGGGAATATCCTTTTACAATGATGTCTATATTAAATTCATAGATGCAGAAATGACAAGTGACTACATTTCAGCAGTTGAAGTAACCAGAAAAAAAAAGTGTATGATTTCTTTCCATTATGGATTTAATCAGTCCTTAGAGAATTTATCTCTGAAATTGCTATCTAGTGGTGTTAGACAGGAAATTTCTAATCATTCTGCTGTTACCAAATCACTCTGGGAGAAATATTTCAAATTTGATCAACATGGTAATGGCACACCAAACCATTCTCATTCTTAAGCTTTCATAACTTAATATCTATGACCTCAAATATGCTGGCAAGAACCTGCATTGATTCAGCTTCTGATTTTCTAGCTGCGATGTAAAAATCTTCCCAGATTTCCATATCCTGCTATGTAAATTAGGTGAATTTTCCCTAAAAGCATCATATTAATAAAAAACACTGGACTTGTTTTGTGTGATTCTAAATGGCAGACTGAGGAACAATGGAATAAAGATGAAACAACACAGATTTATGTTTTCATACAAGGAAAAGATTCCAGATTAAGTTACTAAAATGCAGAAGGCTAGAAGTAGGTTCACTTCATGCTTGCTCTAAGTCTTCTCTTATCCTAGATAAATGATTTCCAATTCAGTGAAACAGCCGTTAAGTGTCAAGGGACTTTAGCTTTCAGATCTAGCTAATCTATATGTTATATCATTCATCATTATCCTTTTAGAACCTGCCTCCCAGAACTGAATACAATATTCTAGTATGTTCCAACCTGGGCTCAGGTATTGACAACAGTTGTTGTCTCCCCGCCTCCACATGGCAATTGCTTTGCCCTTATGATTATAGCATCTTGTAAATTCAAATTTCCCTAAACAAGACCCTGAAGAAAGTGTTATGAGCTCAAAAATATAGGCAATGGGCCTTGTCACTAAATATAAAAGTCATATCTAGCAGTTACTGAAATATCACAAATAAATCAACTTCCATTCATAGGCATGTAAAAACAAGCACCCTAGCACACCCAGGAAGGACATCTCCTTTGCTATAGGAAAGAAAACTTTTAAAGGGGAAAACAATCTTACTTTTATTACAGATAAGTAGAAAATACAAGCAGAAAAAATAGCACAGAGTTTCAACAGACAGGGCTCCTATTGTCTGAAAAAAGTAATACAACCACCTACACATACTACCAAACTGGGAGAGCACAAATCCCAGAGTAGTCAGGGCCCCTTAACAAACAGCTACTCAGAGTCCCATCCAGGGAATCAAAAGGCCCTTGTCATGAACAAGCCCCCAAAGTAAATTACCAACCTCCTAGTATATATAGTTTTCAACTAATAACCTCAGAGCCAGAAAGCTTCACAAACCTCATAATTCAGTGCCTAATTAGCTTAGTACCAAAAGGTGCAAGCTTCCCCCTAAGCAAGCCTCCCCCTAAGCAAGCTCCTCCCCCAATGGGCTCTATGTGACTCACAGCTTTAGACCTGGTTACACAGCTCCTGTTCTAAAGGAAAAGGGGATACACGTGGTCACGTAGGCCTACCAATGGACAGGGAAGATCTTCCTTTTACATTAATATTATAAGGTATTTATTAAAGAGTTATAAAAGTATTCTGGTTAAACATTACTCCACACAGAACACTGAAATACTAAAACCCAGTAAACTCATGAAGCCCACAAATATCATTTTGAGCTAAATCACTCCATCTCTAGTGAAATATGTAACAGTTGTACAATGTTACTACTGATCAGGTCTTATTTTTAGTTGTTGCTTTGCCCGATAGACGGAATTAAAATTTCTGTGTAACTATCGAAAGGATAAAAGCAAGCATTTGTTGCTCTTATGTTAGTGGATTATGGGGAAATTTGTCAGTTTTAATTTTTTATTTAATAAAGAAATAACTTATTTACCATCTAGAATTTCAGGATCCTGCCTTTAAATTTCCACTAATGATTGAAGTTCAATAAACTGTGAAAACTTCTGAAGGAAAATTCACAAAATAATTAATGTTTACAAATTAAGTACTAAACATCTGTTAGAAAATTTTCTTTACGTACATTTTCTCCCACTGTTACACTGTATAGTCATAGAATTTTCATTAGATATTATTCTTTCATTCTATCATTTGCATTTTTCTTTAAATAAGGCATCATATGTAAGTGTATAAGGACACAGTTTTTTTTTAATTAAAACATATCAATATGGTAGTAAAATATTTCTCACATATTTGCCTTATTTCTAAACTCTTTTCACCTATAAAGCTCCAAAAGATTTCAAAGGATCTCTGTGACAGGAAGAAATCCTGGGGAATGCAAAGAATTGAAACTGTTGGTTAGATTACAAACACAGTTATATAGCAAAGAGAGAGGAATTTTGCTATTCTGATTCTTTCTTATTGTGGACCCCTAATGCCAAGAATCTACTTTAAAGAAGATTATCCATCAAACTTGCATCAATAAGAGGACATGAAATAAATGATTTTTCAATTGAAAATAACAGAAGTTATTCAGATGAAATAGCATTCTAAATAGAACCTATACTTTCAAGTCAGTGGGGGAAAACACAGTAATTAATTAGCATTGAAACATGCTAATATAATTTTCTGAACTTATATTTTTAAAAAATTCCATAATCTATCTCCAATCCTTCTATTCATGACTTATTTCAAATTGATTAATTAATATTACTCCACTTATAACACTTTACATTTTCCCCCAAACGGCTAGAAGAAGATTTCCCTGAAATCTTCCTTTGGACAAGCCTCAAGTCCATCGTTGTCCCCATCCTTAAATTGACTTGTATTAACTTTTCTGCTCTCCATCCCATTGTCAGAATATAAGTCCCTTGAGGCCTGGAATTTGAACATACTAAGTACTTCAAAAATACTCAACTGAGTTAAAATTTTATACTCATATACCCAAGATGATTATCTCTACATCATCAGTTCATGTACATGGCCATCATCCTGAATCTGTCGCTCATTACTCCTTTAAAGGATGCCTGTAATAGTCTCCTAATTGGCCTCCCTGCCTTCAGTCTCTCCCACTGTAATCTGTCCTCCACCTAGCTGCCAAAATATTTTGCTAAAACCCAGGTCTGACCATGTCAATTCCCTGCTCACAAAGTTCCAGGGCTTCATACTTCATTTAGGATAAATTCTTCTGTATAACACTCAATACCTTTCACAAACTGTCTCCCAACCATCTTCCCAGCCATTCCACATTACTTCCTTCTATTCCCGTCAAACTATTCTTTTTGCTATTCATACAATATTCCACCCCTTACTTCCATGACTTTGTAGGTGCCCCCAAGCCTGAAATTCTATTCTTATGTACCCAACTTCTTTTAGACTCTTGAATTCCCTTCACAGGCTAGATCAAGAGGCAACTACACATGACCTTTCCTTTCTACTCCACTCCCCCACACACATACCCACAACCTTTTGTTTGCATTTCCCCATCTCTAAAATTATTCTCTATTTCCTTTGCATATATGTTATATTTACTTGTATGAATGTATAGCATTTGCCCCCAGTGGAACATAAATGCTTTTGTGGGCAGAGATTCTTTTCATTTTGTCTTTAGAAGTCCCAGGGCCCAGCGTAGCATACTCCACATAGTAGTTTAATAAATGCTTGCTCAGTTGAATTGAAATGAATGGTTAAATAGTACGTTGGGTGGCTTTAAAAGCGTGTGTAGGCCTCTTCTGATGCAGGGAAACAACACCCTCTGACCAAGAGGATGAGCAAGGTTGTAGAAGGTCAAAAATATTTAATGTTTTGCAATTCAGTTTTGTGTGTGTATATGTGTGTGTGTGAATATGTTAACTAGTTGAAGTTTACTTATGATCAATTTTCTCAAACACACATTTTGGACTGGCAGCAAGTTTATTCAGTATTTGCCAGAGAGTGGCATTGATTTCTTCAGATATTTTTCTCTTGCCTGGCTTCTGTTGAGAAGATAAGAATCTCTGGATGGTGATTCTGAGAGAAGTGCTTTCTATGCATACTGAGACATACAGTCATTGAAATGCATGACAAACGTTGAATAAATAATATCTGAGGACACAATGCCTGCATTTGCTCAAAGCATGCATTACTATGAAGCTTCTAAAGCTGTTACACACTTGAGCACACTATATACAAATGAAGGAGTCAGTCAATTCCTGAAACTGTTTATTTAACCTTAAGAGCTGTATAGTAGCCAATAAAAGCGTTATAATTCAGAGTAAATAGTGAATCTCTGGTGTGACACTTCTATTCATTTTAAGGTATTAAACTTTCCTCTTTCATTTTATCTTTAAAGTAGAGTTATAAAAGCTGTTATGTATTTTCAAATTCCTTGGAACAGTGAGTAGTGAGGAATTTAAACATAGGATCCTATAGCTCAGATAAGTCAAGTGCAATTGTACTTAATGAGACAGCAAGATAGATCTACTGTTTATTATGCTTCAGAACAACTATAGTTTTTAGTCATTGCAGCTTCTCTGAAGGCTGTATCCCTTAGGACGATTTCAGAGCAAGAGTCTCGGAGAAATCAGAGTATTGCAATGGGAAACAGCTAAGCATGGAGCATTATGGCAATGGTTTCCACAGCTGAAAACTGGCCTTCAGTATAGACTTAGGAATAATATGCGTTCTCACTAAGGCAGAGATCAGTCCTTATTGATATTTTAATTTCCCACAGCTTCCATTTTATCCTTGGTCTAAGCTACTTAATAATAGTTATTTGGAGATTAAGAGGAAAAGTTTTTGTTTATTTCATCGGTTTCTACTGGATAGATGACCTGGGCTTGGGGCAACTGGATATTGAAAGTATTAATACTACTTTTGATACAAATTCATTGCTCTTAGCACAGTCCTGGGCACTGAAGTAAGTATTTAATAGATGCTTATTGGATGATTGGTGGATTGGTTGGTTGATCAAGTAATTCATCATTTATAGATTACAGAGTCATTTAAATTTCAGCGACCTGTCAAGGTTTCCAAAGATGTGTAAAAGTTTGTTGATTTCTCCCTTGACCAGGTTGTCTTGGCTTACCCCTTCTAACTTGGTAAAATAAATAAGTGGACTTTTTCAATAGGCTAAATGGACACTGAGATGCATCTGATTCTTAAGTGATTTCATAATGTAGGGATTAACATTTATTTTTTATTCCCTTTCTCAATTTCTCTACATATAAAAGTGTGGCCAATAGTATTAATTTTATAGATATAAATATTTTGAGAGGTTCTTTAACCCATCCATTGTGTCACTAAAACCAAACAAAATTGATTTGGGTTGCTCGGGAGTGTGAGAGAAAGATCACTCTCCACCTTGGAGAGTGCAAAATGAGAAGGAATTGGCAGGTAAGAAGCATAGTGGTGTGGGAAGGTAGACTCTAGGGGAGGGATACTAAGGGAATGAGAACTCTCAGTAGTAGAATGGGGGATTGGGTGAGAAATCCAGGGTAGTTATGACATGTAGAAAGGTACTAGCTGACAACTGTGAGACATGGAGACAGATAACTGGAGGATGGCTGCTGACATGCAGTGTTACTCCTTGAAGTGGACTATCTTTAGAACCCTGGAAGACCAAACTTTATTGTCTTACTCTATTTATCACTGCCCTTCTATACTAACTGCTAACTAATATAAAGTATTTCCTTCAATATTATCCTCAAGATATCCTTTAACAGTGAGGCATCAAATATCCCACACTATAAATAAAGACCTTGTTGAATAATAATATGGTGAAGGCTTTAAATCCCTAGGAAGAAACGTTCTCTATAATGAAGAATGTCATAATCATGTTTAACTGCTTCTGTTTTTACTCTCATCAGCCTGGTACCACTCTGGGTAGTGAATGTATAAAGAAGCAAACTTAGGACAATAGAATTAATATGTAAACAGATATAGTAATATATTTGAACAGATTAATAATTAATTGTAATTAATATAACATCAATATGGTATTATATGTTAATGTAATACATTAACAACTGAGTTGTATTTACAATCAATCCTACCTTCTGCCAAATAGCTATAGTTCTTTAGCCTTACTAAACAAGAGTTAAATAGTACTAGTCATAATTAAGATAGTATTAAACAGTCACTGGTTCCCATCCAGAACTAGAGAAGATTGTTAGGCAAGTTGTTGTATCATGTGGATAAGGATGGTATTGGTGAGATCCTGTTCTGGCTGGATATTATAGCATCGCAGCATGAGAAAGGATTGACTCTGAGAGTAGGAGAAAAAGGCAAGAAGCGGGAGACATAGTCTCACATATGCACTGATGGTTCCAGTGTTCAGGATGACTTCATCCCTATGGACCTGTGAATATACTAGCACATTTCACTATAATCACTGACTTGCTAGACCTCTTCATAGGACATTCCTTGCTTTGTCATTACTTTCCATCTCCAGGCTCCTTGTTTCCCATGTCCTAGTGTCATCTGACTCAATTCCCTTCTCCCAGCAACCTGGCCCTACTTCACCAGATTAGCCCTTTGCCTCACAGGTCCCTTAGTTTCCCCAGAGCACAAGCTATGTACCTTTAATCTCCACTTCCCTAAGGATGCAGCATATACCTTTAAAAAAATAGCACCACAAAATAGCCTTGATTAGAATCACAAACTTTTAGTGACTTGAAGGTCCATGAAGGACCATCTAATCCAACACTCTCATTTCAGCAATGAACAAACCCAGAAAAGTGAAGGGACATCCACAGCAATTCCTTACAGACCTATAACTCTAACTATGTTTTCCTAAATCTCATTTCAGCATTTAGAACACCAGATGTCAGAGTAGAAATCAGAATAGAAACTAGGAATTCTGAAACTTGGAGTAAATTACATTGAATAGTGAAAGGTCAAGGTGAAGCTAAAGATTTATATATGAGGCAGATCTAGTTCATGATTTTTAAAAGACTAGTGTCAACTTCAGCTTCCCCTTTGTCACTCTTTTCTTCATTCTCTTCAGCTGCTTTTTAGTTGTGTGATGACATTCAATGGTGGAACCATACCATAAAAGTTAGGGCTCCAGGGCCTTTTCCCCTTTCAGTTTATGTAGCACCAAAGAAATAGAGTTTTCATCACCTTTTCACTTGTCCTTTTCCATTCTCGTTTCAAAGAGAGGAACTGCCAACTCTGGGATTCTCAAAGTCTGAAGAATGGGCCTTGGGAATCTGAAGGTTTGAAGCCAGACTATATATTGTAGGCAGACCAGCATCAAAACCTTGATGAACAAGGAACAATTTTTGAAAAGACCTTCAGGATAAGAGCTCAGCAGAATGAACCAGCTGCAGCAATGCCACCTTTGGAAGTGAGTTTGGAGGGACCAATGTTATTTAGCAATTGAACCAGGATTTGATTTTAACTCTTCCAAGAGCCTGAGGTCGTATAGAGTTCTTATACTTTCCAAGAGGTTTTGGAGGAAATGTTTGTATGTTTGTTCTCACTGTATCTTTGAAGTTAATATCCATTTGTAAAGGGCAATCAACATTAAATGGTTAAGTGAAACTGGGGTGCTAGTCACTAGCCCCCTATCGCATGGGACAACATAGTTGGGGGCTCAAATTAAGAAGAAAAAGATGCCCACAGAGATCCTTCAGGATACCTGAGAAGCCTAGAGATAGACATAGCTTGCCTGACGCGAAGAGAATGGGACCAGACTGTCATGCTATATATGGATGGGTGCATGTTAATTCATAGTAATTGAGGAGGTGGAGGAATTAAGTATTGAATGTATACACAATGATGGAGAATGACTCAGAGGTTCATAGACAATAGCAAAAAATAAAACATCAGAAAAAAGGATCTAGATGTAATGTAATAGAGGTAGTTGCTCAGCAAGGGTACCAAAAAGAGTTTAAGTATCAGAGGATTTTGGAAAAGGGTCAGTCAGTCTTGGCGAAGGTGTTAAGAGATGTATTATCTGACTGAAAGCTTCCATTTCTGGAAGCATCAGAAATTAGAGGCAATGTTGGTTTCAACACTGGAAAGCAAGAAATGGGTTCAAATCCTGTTTCAGAGACATGCTTGATGTATGATCTTGGGCAAGTCTTTTAACTTTTCTCAGTCTAAGTTTCCTTATCAGTACAATAACACCTGTCTCACAAAATTGTGAAAATCTAATTTTAATTGTTTTGTAGATTCTCAGGTACTATATAGATGCTAATTATTATTGTGATAAGACTGAAAGAATATTAAAGGAAGCAACCTTGGGTGGAGGGGAATTTGTAAACAGTAGAGGAAGATGGCATTGATAGGTAAAGGTGACTTTGACTGTGATCTTTCTGTGTTTGATTTCCCTCATTAATCTACATTGATCTAGATGCAAGAGAAATTCATTCTTTTGGGAAAGTGCCTAAAGAATGGGGTTTAATAGTTTGGTATCAGGCAAGGGATTGGTCCTGGTCAGCCAGAGAAACAGTTCCTTTCCTCCATGTCATCTAAAGTAAAATCCTAATAACCTTATGATAATTCCTGTTCTAGCTAGAGGAGGCCTTAGAGTACAGCTTAGCTCAGCTCTCATTTTACAGATATGGAAATTGCAGCCCCAAAAGGAGGAAACGATGATCAACATCATAGCATCAACTGATGCATGTATCATCATTTAGGCAATATTTTAGCTTCTGTTCCTTTCACAGAAGATATAAATATATTTCTATACATTAAACTTTGAACAGAAACTTAGGTTTGAGTGACAGAAGCAGGGTGATGTCATTGATAGAGTACGGACTAGGATATCCAGGTTTGAATTCCACCTAGACAAATTACTAGCTCTGTGACAATAGACAAGTAACTTAATGTCTCAAAGACTCAGATTCCTCTTTGCAAAATGGATATAACAGTAATTATACTACCTACCTCTCAGAATATTTTATTAGGAAGGCACTCCGAAAGCTTTAAATTACTGTATAAATGTAGGTTGGGATTCTTACTGAGGTATAAAAATTGAAAAGAAACTGACAATAAAAGATTTAAAAGAAGTTCAGAAAATATTCACTTTCAAAATTTCCATCTTCATTAAAAAGGGTTTACTGTCCAAAAGTAGGGAGGAAATTTCTCTGCAATCTGCTTCTACCTAGCAGGCATTCCTAGATTATAGTGTTTAGTCCTAGGTGCTATAGTTTAGGAAATTCAAGCTAAAAAACATCCAGAGGAAGATAACCTTGGTGAAGGCCTTCAGAATCAATGCTTTATGAAGACTGAATGAGGTCACCAGGCATGATTAACCAAGAGGATAGTCGGGATACACATGTATCTGAAGTGTTGTCATGTAGAGGAAGAAAGAAACTTTTTCTGATCTGCACAAGCAGTAGAATCAGGAACAACTGCAAGTTACAGAGAGATATATTTCAAATTTATGCTAGGGGATAATTGCTTAAGACACTTAAAAAAGGAATTAAGTAGAATTTTCACAACTTGTTTCTTTTTATCTAATAACCATAGGCAAGTACAAAGCATGATCTATTAAAAGCCAATGGTAATGTTTATCTGAAAGTATGCCAGCACATTCAGCTAAACTAACCTAAAAGCAATTGAGATTGTCCATGTTGTCCATACACTCAGACCTCTCAGAGTTTATGTTGGCCCTTGAAAAATTATCCTAGGTTCAAGGAAATACTTGGTTCTATAGTTATTCAAGACTATGACTAATGTTCCTCCACCAAAAGTTTTGTTTTATCAGAAATTCAAATGGTATTTAACGAAACAGCAAAGCAAGATAACTATCAAGGAAAATGCTCATACGTATGTAGGAGAATACTCCTTCACAAATTCCCATACTATCAATGGAGAGAGCACATGCAGTAGGAATACACTCAGTAAGGGATATCATAGAAGAGAGGCCTCAGGAACATGTGTGACATGAGTAATTGACCCTCCCTGGCCTTCACCCTGGATGGCCTTCACCCCTCCATTCTAAAACTGTGTTTTACTGATTTCTCTGCCTACCTGATATTTGCTGATATCTTCTGCTGGACTATTTCTTCTGCTATCCTGACATCTGCTGGTCCTTGATGCTACTTCCATCCATCAGTTTTTTTGCTTTTTTTTTCCTTTGCTGAATTGTAGCTGTTAAGTGTTCTATTCCAGGCACAGGAGGGATCTCAACTCTTTTTGCATATTGTATGAATGTCTATTTAAGCTTATCTGTAGGTCAGAAGCACAGCCATAACCAGTCAGCAAAATGCATAGATAGATAGATAGATAGATAGATATTTACACACACACATATACATATATTTTTATTTATTTATGTTTATATATATATGTATGTGTATATATATACATATATATGTGTGTGTGTGTGTTTGTGTGTGTGTATACATATGTATATGATGTCTGTTTCTGCTTTAGATGCTGCCCTCAAATTGAATCAACAATTGGAGTCAAGATGAGCATTTCAACTCCCATCATGACTGTGGTTGCTAGTCTGGAACCATGAAAATCACCCATGTTTACTTAGTAAGATAGAAGGAAAGGGATGGAATAAATGACTTTTGTCCTGCCTTTTTGCAGGCACTAAAATAATAACTCTTCTTATAAACATAAAAATTGAGCTACAAGTATATTTCTGACAAGTGTCTACATGAGAAAAGTGACAAAGTAATTTGGTTTCCTCATATAAGCCTGTAATGTAATCATCTCAGCAGGAAAGGAAGACTTTGTTAATATTCACATGTTAATGCAACAAAATACCTCCAGTTCCATAGCCTCCAATAACATACAGAAGATTATTGCCATAAAAAGAACTTGTAATTTTCCTAGGTTGGAAAAGAAAGCTTTAATATATGTGTACTGTTGTTTAACAAAAAAGTATACCATCAAGTACTTACCTTTTATTTGGTTATGATCTATAATGACATTATTGTGACAGATTTTATCTGTTAATTACTAAGTAGTAAAATGGTTCCACATTCAGGCTAAACAGAGCAATTTTTTTTTTAGATTACAGTAATGTGAAAAGTGTAAAGAATTGAAAAATTACACAAGAGCATAAAATTACTAATGCCTCCTTCTTGAATAAGAATTTCTGGGAAACTTGGAAAACAGCTTGGTAGAAGAAGTCTAGAACAAATCTTACACCAGAGACTAAAATAAACTGAAAATGGATATTTGAACTGAATATAAAAGGTAATATCTTTTAAAATAGATGAGAATAAAAGCTTCTGTTCTAGGACCTCCCCTTTCTTTTCTTTCTACAGTATACTTTTAGTTGGTGACTTTATCAGCTCCCATGAGTTCAATTAGTCATCTCTATTCAAAGGACTCAGATATACATTATCAATATGCAATCATATATATCAATAGACATAAATATTTACCCTTAGTCTCTCTCCTGAGTTTCAGTGCTTAATCACAAAAAAAAAAAAAACTATTGAAATAATACGTTTCAATCTCATGTCCCAAAAGTATCACAAACTCAACATAAGCTAAACAAGACTCATTATCTTTTCTGCAGCACCCACTATTCTCCTGAATTTCCCTATTTCTGTTCAGGATGGCACTATCCATCATTATCCAAATTTAGAACTTGACTTCCTCATTTCCCCAATTCTACATGTGTAATCACACATCCCTCCCACATGCTTCTTTCTTTCTGAACATATAACTGCCATCTTAGTTTGAGCCTTTATCTCCTCTGATCTAGATAATTGAAATGTTATCATTTTTGGCCTCAACCTCAAGCAGAGTTCTACAAAATATCTTCCACAAAATTGCCAGTGTAATGTTCATAATGTGTAGATTTGACCATGTTACTCTATTACTCTAATTGAGTATAATTAGCTCCATTGCCTCCAGGATCCAAAACAAACTCTTATTTAGCACTTAAACTCTTCAAAACTTGACCCTTTTCAGATATATTATCTACTACTCTTCATGAATTACAAAGTTCAATCAAGCAGGTCTTCTGGCTATTAACATACATGTGACACTGCTTTCATGCCTATGTCTTTGAACTGGCTACATACATATCATGACTAGAAACTACTTCCTGCTTAAATCTGCCTCTTAAAATCCTTACTTTTCTCCCAAACTCAGCACAAGTACTGCTTTCTATGTGAAACTTTTTCCATTCCCTGCAAAATTTGGTGTGTTCTTTCCCCCAAAAAAATGCCTTGTATTCATTTTATATATTTTACTTATATGTAAGGTATTATCCCTTTTATGTGTAGCAGATTAGTGCCAAAAGGGACAGAAAAAGTACTTTTGCATAAAAGAAAAATGTTTACATCAACTGGTGAGCAATGCAAGATACTGAGTGTCACATGTATGTAATTGATATACAGTTCAATGCCAGAAAGAAACAGGAAAATAACTTTTATTTAATAAAACTTGCTAAAATATGGGTATAAAGAAATAGGTGTAGGTAGAGAATGGAAAAGTTTTGGACTGAAAATGAACTGTGACACAAATATAAATATTATTTTTTCCTATAAAGTATGTAGTGTATCAAACTGAAGTTTGATAGTCTAATAAAGGGTGCAGAGAAATAAATTTCAGTTACTAAAACTAGTATGTCATCATGAAACAACACAATGTCAAGGACATAGATTAAGACTGAAAACTTACTATAAAAGAGATAGACTCAGAAAGGGGTCAAAACCTAGGTTTGTAAGAGCTGCCTGAAGAAAACAGTAGGAATCTCAGTTAGTGTAGGAGAAAATTTGCCTCAATTTCCAACTGACTGAATAAAGAGTTAGATTTCAGCTTTGACCTTTAGCAACATCTAGAAATGAAGAGACACGAAGTCTTTCAGAAGCACCTGTTGCTCTTTTGGGACTCCTCTTGTTTTAGAAGGAAAAACAGAATGGGGAAATGTAACAGTAATCAATTTAGCAGATACTTAGTCCTTAGTAACTTAGGGCTAAGTACAGAAGGTGTGAGCTCTGTCTCCCATTGCTGACATTGCAGGAGGGGGTTGGCTGAGACAGGAGGCCAATATGTGTATATAAGAAGAGTTCTAGAGACAGAGAGACAGAATCAGGAATCTTCTTCCTGGTGGCTCCTGTTGGAGGAAGCAGGATTATCCTAGCATCTGGGACCTGGCCTGCTGACTGAGAACTGAGTTGGAGTTTTCTTGAGACCAGAATCTGGTGAAGGCCACCTGGAAGGCTGAGAGGGCTGCTTGGAAGGTTGCCTGGAAGGCTGAGAAGGCTGCCTGGAAGGCCTCCTGGAAGGCTAAGATTCCTTCTGGGTCCTAGGGTCAGCTGAACTGCTGGAGGACTGAAGAAGCATGACCAGGATAAGCCTTTGTTGGTTTGTGACTTAGTGGATCCTTGAGTTCCCGGCAACAGAAGTGGTGAAGGGTTTGTTGAGATGTGTTGGACCATGTGAACTTTGGTGTGTGCCAGGGACTGCCCATAGGACTGGACAGGGACCTGGGAGCTCTCTACCTCTGAGGACTGGGCAAGAACCTGGGAGCTGTCTGCCCCTGAACCCAGGTGACTATTTGGTGGATTCAGGTAGGAGCGGGGACCATGGAAGGGGATCCAGGGAATCTGAGAGACCACCCCCAGTCAAGATGAGGAAAAGGCCTCTCCTCCGATATAGAATGCCTGATGAAATTTAGGTTTGCTGGACACTGAGGGGTGGAGGGTTCGTGTAATTTTCTAATGACTGTACTTAGTGATTAATGATAGTAATTGTGGATCTAGATTAGTGACTGATTTAGTGGTTGCCCCATGAGTGGAAGATTGATTATTGTATTGTGAATTGATTGAATGAGTATTGATTATTGTATTGTTAATTGATTGAATGATTAAGTAAGGAGGGTTTCCCCCTTAGGGAGACCAGATGATTATTCTTTGGTTCTTTGTTCTAAATATTGTGGCTACTGTAGTGAAAACCGTGTGGCCATTCTAATGTTAAGCTGTTATAAACTCTATATTGTGATTTTCTGTGATAAGACTTAATGTTGTGAATATTATATTATGATTTGTTTGAATGTTTGCCTTGATTTGTAATGGAATAAATGGAGTGTTCACTATACTGTGTAATCCGAACCTTAAAAGCTGTTCACAGTAGCATTCTTTTGGAAACCTGCTTGTGCATGGCATTACAGGAAACAGGTTTTGCATTTGTTTTGCTTTATAGGAGAAAAATGCTAAGACTTAATGAAAAAAATGTAGACTTATGGTATATGATGATGAGCTGGAAAGGCTTGCTTCTTTTGCCTAAAGGACCAATATGAAGTGTTTCTATAAGCTCTGTTTGCTACAATGTGATTGGATGAATAATATCCTGAAGAGATGGGATTCTGACTAGTTGGTTAGCAGTGAGAATCATCAGAAAAGCAATTCACAGAGAGAGTTCTATGTGGTATGGTTATTCCTGAATGTACTACTAACATGAGAGTTTTGCAGGCTAGAATTGTGAGGTACCAAGGCAATATGGATTTTCCTATCTTGGTTATTTCCCTGCCAGGTTTCTGATAATGTGTGCGCGCTCTCTCCTACAGATATTGCATATATTGATGGAAGAGTGTGACTTAGTTTTATATGTACATGTATCATAATACATTTGTGTTCCTTCATTTGGTTTATTATGTGATTACCTACAACATTATATTTTTTACTTTTACATTATTGCTAAATAGTAAGTTACATTTGAGATTGAAAACTATCATCATTGTGAGTGGCTAATGCAAGAGGAAAGCCATGAGTAGGGAGAATATCATGCTGGGGGAATCAAAAGCTGGAATCAAGGTTGCTAGGAGAAATATCAAGAATCTCATATATGCAGATGATACCACTCTAATGGCAGAATGTGAAGAATTAAGAAGCCTCTTCATAAAGGTGAAAGAGGAGAGTGTCAAAGTTGGCTTGAAACTTAACATAAAAAAACCCTGAGATCCCGGCAAATTTCCCTATCACTTTCTGGCAAATAGAGGGAGAAGAAATGGAAGCAGTGTTACCTTTTATATTCTTGGACTCAAAGATCTTCACAGACAGTGACATCAACCATGAAATTAAAGGATGCTTACTTCTTGAAAAGAAAGCTGTGGGAAATATGGACAGCCTACCAAAAAGCAGAGCTATTGCCTTGCCAACAAGGTCTGTTTGGTCAAAATTATGTTGTTGGTTTTTTGTTTGTTTATTTTTGAATTCATTTGTTTTGTTTTGTCTCCCAGTATCAAAGTACAGTTCTGAGAGCTAGACTATAGGGAAAGCTGGGTGCCACACAGTTGGAGCTTTCAAATTGTAATGCTGGAAAAAACTTTTCAGAGTCCGTTGGACAGCAAGGAGATCAAACCTGTCGATATTTAAAGAAATTAATTCAGGCTATTCACTGGAAGGTCAAATACTGAAGCTTAAATACTTTGGTCACATAATAAGAAGAGAGGACACATTGGAAAGGACCCTAATGTTGGGAAAGATGGAAGGAAAAGGCAAAGAGGGATGGTAGGTGGATGAGATAAATACATAGTATCATGGAAACAATAAATATGAATTTGGACAGACTTCAAGAGAGAGTATAGGATAGAAGAACCTGATATGCTATGGTCCATGAGGTCACAAAGAGTTGGACATGACTGAAAGAGTGAACAACAATGGCAAAACAGAGAAAGCATTACCCCATACCAAGGTTAGCCCTGGGACCCTGAAAGAATTTTAGTGTACCAACATGGTAGTTGAACAGAGGCCTATCCTGTCAATGTGGAAGTGAGCTGTAAAAACAATGCAGCTCAAAGGCAGATAGCTGTCCAGACATCAATATAAAAGATGGAACGTACAGCAGTAGGTATAGATAACCCCAACACACCAAGGTTGCCCTTATTATATATGTAGCTGTTCTTACCACTGACTGGAGGTAAACTTCTTGATGGTGAAGACTTTCATCCATGTTTTTATTTCCTCAGCACCAACCACAGTTTAGTAATTGTTTAATAAATAGTTTTTGGTTGACTGGTTGAATGCTTGAACTAAGGATTCCACTAGAAGGTATATACTTCAAAAGACAGAAACAATGGCCCAATATTCATCCAATTATTCATAGCTACACTCTGTGTTAACAGAGAAATGCTAATAAAATGCTCATCAATTGGAGAATGTCTGGTTTTCTTTTTAAAGTAACTACATTCTGGGGATATATTTGAATATTTTTGTTCAGTAAAAAATGACATCTTTGAAGAATTCAGGGAAACATCAAATGATTTGTATGAATTAATACAGAATAATATGAGCAGAAGAAAAAATTTATAATAACCTCCAAAAGAAGAGATGTTTAAAATAAAATGTAACTCCTAATAACTGGGAAATCCATAAGGTTTTGAAAAAGGGATGATGAAATGTAAACTCTCTGTTCCTAGCAAAGAGTAGGGAACTATTAGAACAGAATATTGTATATGTTAACAGATGTAGTCATTATGTCAGATGTGTTAGCTTAATAACTTTTCTCAGTCACAAGAAAGGATTCAAACTGAATAGGGTCAAGTTTTGCTTTGCTTTATTTTCCAGAAATAACTGTAATAGAAAAAGGAAAAGTCATCAATAAAGTTTGTATTTTTTTTAAATAACTGAAGAATTAGTTTTGAATATAGAAAATTATGCATTGTAAGGTACTGCTATTAATCACTTATGTAATGTTTAGTAACAACCATGAGTTTAGAAAGTGACATTGCCTAAATTTCTTTAGGGAATTAATGAATGTTGCCCTGACTTACTACTGCATATTCAAAATATACGGTCAACCCAAGCTTTAAAATTTCATTTTTAATGCACTAGATTGCACAGTCAAAGATCTTTCCATCAACAGAAAGGCAACAAGTTCACAAGGAAGTGAGAAATCTCTCCCACAGGAGGTAAATCAACATTTCAAAGTAGGAAAATGCAAGACCTAAAATGAGAAACCCTAATCACCCCCAACACATATGTCATCCTACATGTAAGAAGACTTTCAGTGTAATTTTGGACAAATATATTGTGCATAGCTATCCCAGAGTATTTTTCTCTTGTCAGAAGCAATTGTAATAAAAACGTATCTTTGTTTTATTTTATATACATACATATGTATATAGATATATACACATTTATATCTGTATATGCATATGCATACATATATACGTATATATATAGATGTACATATACATATACATATATATACATGGACACATATTAATTGCAGAGCGAGAGAGAGAGTCATATAACAACATTCACAGGGACATTGGTCAGGATTTTTATCATATTAAATGGGGTAGATGACACGGGTTTAAGTCTACATAGAAGTTGTCAATGACATGAACTGAACAAGTTGATGGAAAAACAAATATGCCCTTTCCCCTTTGACCGCTGAGATTTAAGGATTAAAACAGATATCAGTAGGCTATCCAGGACAAATAGAAGGTGTTATTTGACGGATCACCTAGTCAATCAGCTTAATTTGACACTGGATCTGTCTCATATTAAAGTGAGAGACTTTAAGCAGTACTGAGAGAACTTTCAATTCTTTGCTAAGGTCTCTCCCAGGTCTTAATGATCTTCTGATGCTGAGAAGTACCACTTTAGGCTGTGAACATTTGCCATTTTCCTGAATTGATTCATTGAGTCATATAACCAGGTTGACTGATTCTCTGCCAGAATTTATTGGTTGTTTTGGCTTTATGTAGATACAGCCTTAGTTATAAATGAGATTTGTGTACTAGCAACATGCACCTCTTTTATTTACACAGGAAAATGTATCCTAGTTTGAATATGGCTTTGCAAAATCATTATACAATGATACATCTGAAAGGCTTGTTCACATGCAAAGCATCACATACTAATACTACTTCCTTTTTAGTAATTCACAAAAGTCAAACTTTTTTACATATTTGAATATTCATTTCATATGTCCATGTTAGCAATGATACCAATCCTTTAAAATAAAGATATAAAAACCCTAGAATTCCTATGAAACCTATCAAAATAGGCAAGAAGAAATATATTATTTCTTTGTAGCACCCAATATTACAACTCTATGTTTAGTAATAATATATTGGTTCACTTTGATTCACAGCAAACACGAGTCACTGAATATCCCATTCACAGAAAAAAAAATTTTTGTAATAAATTTGGACATTTTTTCATAGCTTTGATTAAAACATATGTTTCTTAAAGGCCTAACTCTCTAATTTTTCTGTCTAAATGCAGTTCGTAATCTTAACAATATACATTCTTTATCCACTTATTTTTCGTGTGTGGGTTATCAGGTTAATCTCTTCAACAATAGTGGATCTCACTGAGAAGTGTCTATGTTATTTTAAAACTTGATAAAATTAGCATGATGCCACATACTAACAGAAGCTGAACAAAGACTTTTCATTTTTGAAAGTGATTTCTTCAAATTGAAATCTACATGAGACATCCACCACAACAAATGCTTTGTTGATAATATATCCACTTTTTCCCATTTCAGTGAATATTTACTCTTATGCTTGATACAGATAATTGACAGATAATGGTTGAAGCTTTTTTTTTTTACTGTTATTGAACTTATCAAGGAGTTGTTTAAATCTAACTTATACATAGGAGTTGGTGATTGGTCAGGATGGATGACATGAAGCCAGTCAAAGCGCTCTATTTGCACCCTTGAGATAGCAGTAGAAAGTGAGTAAAAGCACATTCCATGCCCCCTCTAAGTGGTAAACTTAGGGCAAGACATAAATAAGAGCAACATAGATCTGTGATTTATGATGTTGAAGAAAACTCCCAGATGATGGAAAATTAAAGTGTTCAGAGAACACAGAAGACATTTTGTAGAAAGATAGTCAAGCTTTTTTTTTTAAGCGCTCATTTCCTTGTTCTTTATTTATTTATTGAATTTATTTTCCATTTTCAATATTCATTTCCCCAAGATTTTAAGTCACAAATATTCTCCCCATCTTTTCCCTACCCCCACCCCAAGATAGCAAGCCTACTAAATACCCTTTCTGCCAATCTGCTCTCTTTTATATCTTCCCCTACACCCCCATTAACTTTCTAGTAGGGCAAGATGGATTTCTATACCCCAGTGCCTATATATCTTATTTCCCAGTTGCATGTAAACAAACATTTTTTTAAACATTTGTTTTTAAAACTTTGAGTTCTAGATTCTTTCCCTTCTTCCCTCCTCACCCACCCACAATAGGAAGGTAAAAGCAATTTGATATAGCTTGTACCTGTGTAGTTATGCAAAATATTTTCATAGTAGTTATATTGTGAAAAACTAAATATATTTCCCTCCATCCTATCCTGCCTCCCACTTATTCTATTTTCTGCTTTGACCCTATCCATTTTCAAAAGTGTTTGCTTCTAACTACCCTCACCCCCTATCTGCCCTCCCTTCTGTCCTGTAGGGTAAGATATCCAAATGAGTGTGCATGTTATTCCCTCCTTAAGCCAAATTCAATGAGTGTAAGGTTGACCCACTCCCTTTCACTTTCCTGCTCTTCCCCTCCATTGTAAGATTTTTCACTTGCCTCTTTTATATGAAATGATTTACCCTATTCTCTATCTCCCTTTCTCCTTCCCTCATTATATTCCTCTCTGATTTCTTAATTTTATTTTTTAGATATCATCCCTTCCTATTCAACTGATCCTATGCCCTCTGGCTATATATACATGTACACACATATACACACATTCATATATGTATTTATACATATACACTCCCCTATACATTCATATATATGTATGTGTTTATATACATGTATCTATATAGATATGTGTGTATGTTATGTGTATATGTTATATATTTGTATACATATATATTCCTTTCAACTATCCTCATACTGAGAAAAGTCTCATGAGTTATAATTATCTTTATTCCATGTAGGAATGTAGATAGTTCAACTTTAATAGGTTCCTTATGATTTCTTTTCCCTGTTTACCTTCTCACATTTCTCTTCTTGTATTTGAAAGTCAGATTTTCTGTTCAGCTCTGTTTTTTTCATCAAGAACACTTCAAAGTTCTCTATTTCATTGAATGACCATATTTTCCCCCAAAGCATTTTACTCAGTTTTGCTGGTTAGGTGATTCTTGGTTTTAATCCTAGCTCCTTTGACTGCTGGAATATCATATTCTAAGCCAGTGGTTATCAACCTGTGGGTTGTGACCCCTTTGGGGGTTGAATGACCCTTTCACAGGGGTTGCCTAAGACCATCGGAAAACACATATTTCCGATGGTCTTAGGAACCAAGACTCCTCTACCTGTCTCCAGGAGGGTCTGTCCACATGCAGATATGCCCAAATACACCCACAGATGAGTATTAAAGAGTCGTAGCCTTAGGAAGATTGAGAACCACTGTTCCAAGCCCTCCAACCCCTTAGTGTAGAAGCTGCTAGATCTTGTGTTATCCTGATTGTGTTTCTACAATACTCAAATTGTTTCTTCTTGACAGCTTGTAATATTTTCTCCTTGACCTGGGAACTCTGGAATTTGGCTGTCATATTCCTAGGAGTTTTCTTCTGGGGATCTTTTTCAAGAGGCAATCATTGAATTCTTTCAACTTCTATTTTGCCCTCCAGTTCTAAAATATCAGGGCAATTTTCCTTGAGAATTTCTTGATGGATGATTTCTAGTCTCTTTTTTTGATCATGGCTTTCAGGTAGTCCAACAATTTTTAAATTTTCTCTCCTGGATCTATTTCCAAGTCAATGATTTTTCCAATGAAATATTTTCCATTGCCTTCTATTTTTTCATTTGTTTGGATCTGTTTTGTAGTATCTTGATTTCTTATAAAGTTATTAACTTCCATTTTCTCTAATCTAATTTTGAAGGAATTATAATCTTCAGTAAGTTTTTGAAATTTCTTTTCCATCTTGCAAATTCAGCATTTTAAGGCCTAATTTAATTCTTCTCCTCCTTGGCTTTTTGGGCCTCTTTTGGCATTTGAGTTAGTCGATTTTTTAAAGTGTTATTTTCTTCAGGATTTTGGGGGGTCTTCTTTAGCAGGCCATTGACTCTCTTTTCATGATTTTCTTATATCATTCTCATTTCTCTTCCCAATTTTTCCTCCACTTCTCTTACTTAATTTTCAAAATGCTTCTTTAGCTCCTCTATGGCCTGTAACAAATTTATATTTTTTTCTTGAAAGCTTTTGATGCAGGAGTTTCAACTTTGTTGACTTCTTCTGGTTCCATGTTTTGATCCTTTTTGTCCCCAAAAAAGAATTGTATGGTCTGAATGTGCTTCCTTTGCTTGTTCATCTTGCCAGCCAATTACTTTACTTTTGAGCTCTTTGCCACAGTAGAACTCTGCTTTCAGAGTGGAGAGAGCTATATCCCATATCATTGGTTTTTTCAGAAATGTCGTCAGAGGTCTGAGGGGGACACCCTCTCTACAGACACCCCAAGCTCTGGCACACTCCCACACATTCTGGGACCACCATCCAAGAGGACAATCCAGATCCAAGCAGGTCAAAGCAAGAGTGGTTACCCTCTGAATGTTCATTTAGTCCCCTTACTATCTACAGGCCAGAAGCTCAAGAGGCAGAGGCAGCAGCTGTAGCTGCCTTGCCTCCACCACCTTTTGCCCTGGGTGCAGGGTGTAGCCTGACAGTGCTCTTCCCTTACCCAGTTCCAACACAATTCCCCACTGACCTTTTACTTTCTCTTTGGTGTTTATGGGTTGAGAAGTCTGGAAACCACAACAGCTACTGTTGATTTACTCTCCTGAAGTCTGCTCTGGCCAGTCTGTGCGGCTGGTTGGGGCTGCCCCAGGTCTGGGCTCATGTGGGACTGAACTCAGCCCCCAGCTAGGTGTGATAGACAATTCCTGTTGGCCTGCCAGGTTGCCTTCAGTGGGCAATTTCTTTCTCTATGTCACTTTTGTGGATTCTGTAGCTCTAAAATTTGTTTAGAGTCATATTTTACAAGTATTGGAAGTGGTTGGACGTGGAGCTCACTCCAAGTTCCTTCCTCTCAAGCTTTTTTTTTAATTGACAAACAATGAACAAATCTGGATTTTTACTATCTAAACTTTTTCAATTATATGTATATTATTTCAATTATCTCTATATTATTAAATTATATGTATGAGGTACATAAATCACCTGCAGAAGACTGTCTGTTGTCATCTCGCATTTTAATTCAGGACAACCTTGATATGTGTTTAGACCATTCTCAAAAAACTTTTGAAGAGTAGACCCCAAACTTTACTAAAGGAGGGAGTTTCTTCACTGGGAGTTCACATTATAAAAGGAATCACAGGTCTGTGAAAAAAAGAAGGGGGAGTATCTGCAACATTTCTTTTTTGTTGATGTTGTTAGTTACCATGGACAAAGAATTAACCACATTGTGGGCAATTTGCTGATCCTGAGCTTCTTCTGTGTACTTAATCACACTGGTGCTTAGCCATTATTCTGTTACTATGATCATATTTTTATATTTAAAGATGTGTCGGTAGGTAAGTAGATGGTAGACGGACAGATAGGTAGGTGACCAATGGATAGATAGGGAAATAGATCAATACATATATACATTTATTAAGTGATTTAAATGTATGAGGCTCTATGATGAGTACCAGTGATTAAGATACAAACAAATAAGATAGTCCCTACCTTCCAGTAACTTATATTCTAACAGAAGAAAAAGAAACATATAACAAGAACAGAAAAGTGAGCATGATTGGTACCCTTCATGAAATGGTGGTTGGAGCTAAGAATTCACCAATCAGGAAAGCAGGCCTAAGGGCAAAGGAAAACTATATCTCCAGGGCAAGAAAACTGTGGCTAAGAGATGTAGAAGATGTATAATATAAAACCGTATACTTGAAATATATTAGTACTTTTATCCCACCTTCAAAATAATTGTAGAAACGTTCCAATGTAAGGAAAAAAGTGAAATTATAGCACATGAAATTCAAATAAGTCTATACACAGCTTCGAATTATGCATGTTTTCCAAGTAATTTTAAATCAAACATATGTTGGAGTGGAGATTAACTGGGATTCATTCATTAACTTTTTGAGTACAAGGCACTATATGAAAAAGAACAGAGAAATGTGAGAAAAGGCCTCCAATGAAGGCCAGTTCTTTAAGAAATGTTGTCAATTTAATTGCTTTTATTAACTTTAATATATGCATATTTGTGTGTATACAAAGGACTATATTTTTCTGTATTTATCTATCTATACACATAGCCCAGAGCAGTTGCCATTAATCTTCGGGTTTTTTTTATTTTTTTAACTATATTTCAATACAATTGATTTCCCTGCAATTTGATGTATTTCATTTTACTCATTTAAGAACTTTATTCTAGGAAAGATTATATAAGCTTTACGAGATTGCTATGACTCACAAAGAAAAAAAATGTCTCTACTCTAGATTTTTGATATACAATAAAAAAATACCCATTCCAACATAAAATTTATACTTCCCTCCCCCCCAATAAAAAAAATTACTTCCTTCAGTATCAAAGCACCAAATGTAAATTTCTAGTAGTTCTGGATACAAGTACACAGATCTGCAGCTCCAGGCCTTGTTGGATCAGCGCCAGACTACCTGTTCTTCTGTCTGGGAAGGAAATAGTTTTCTCTGGGTGCCAAGAAACTAGAGGCAAACTATTTCAGGCAGAAGTTTCTTTGCATTTTTGGGTCACTACCAATTTAAGGTTTTCCTGCTATATTTTGCTTAGAGATTTGCTTAAACAACCCAATGTTAGAAAAAGAAATTGAACAATCCATAAGTGAATACCTAAATAAAAAAGTCCTTCCAGGACAAGATGGATATACAAGGAATTATTTAAAACTTGAAATCAAACATCTTTAAAAAAATCATTTCCAATATTCCATAATTTTAATATTACATAAACTGTTTGGAAAACTAGAATAATTTGTCCTACCAAAACCCTTTGGTGATACAAATGAAATTTTGAAAATTAAACCACAGAGAATCAAAATATTCAAAAGAAATCTATAGGTAAATGTCACTAATAAATATTGAGTCAATGTTTTTTAAATAGAGGCTGGATCTCTGATTCATGTGATCAACAAAATTGAGGGCATTTTCTCCAAAAACTTCTCAAACTTCTTAAAAAATATATCAAAGAGAAAAAATATGAACTAGCTCTGTGGTGTCAAACTCAAATAGAAACAGCTCCTGTGGGCCATATATTGACTTAGAAAACCACAAATTATTATCATTTTTGTTGCATTTTTACTTATTTTGTTAAACATTTCCCAGTTCCATTTTAATCTGGTTCCAGCTACATGAAGGAATTTTGTGGGCAGTTGAGGGTATGACAACCTATGGTCTAGGAAACCTAAAACATAAAAGTTTAAAAAACAAAACAAAATATGAACTGATGCTAACATTCACTCCTGCAGCACTTCCTCCTCCATCACCTATTATGCTGCTGGAAGTGAGACTGCTTTAATGGACTGGGCCACTCACAACAAAATGCAGCACTGTCTGTTCTTCTTTCCAGTGCCACGAGGTCTAAGTGGCCAGCACTGTGGAAGCATTCTTTGTCAAAAAATATTTCTTCAGGAGAGGGAAGAATAAAGGGAAGGATCAACCTCTCCTCTACCCCCAAAACTCCCAAATGCTTGGAGTTCCAAACTCCAAATGACAGTGTGAGAAATGATGATGGTTTGGCTTCTACAGATTCTATAGGAACAATGGGTGTTTCAAAAAGAGATCCTGCAGGGGACAAGCAGGAAGCTATAAATCAGAATAAGGAAAGAGCACACTGTTTAATCATGTAGTTGGAAGAAATCTGTATATTTTTCCTTAGAAGGGGCCTGAGCTAAACTGGCTCAGACCAGCTGAGGGTCAAGGATGGTCACCAACTTTTCATTAACATGCATGCTTAACTAGCCTATGTAATGGGTGGGTCAGAAGGATTGAAATCCAGAAGACCTGGGACCAATCCCAGTTCTGAAAGGAGGAACAAAGCAGGAAATTTTAAGGGAAACAGTATAAAGGGGCTTACCTTTGTCTGATTCTTTGCAGTCTTTTTAACAAGGCTACCCGTTAATTCAGAAGAGAATAAATGTAAAATAAAGATAATGAAAACCTTCTTGCATCTCCAGCAAGCATTTTTTATACCTAGACAGAGCACAGAGCATGTTTATAATAACAGAAATTTTCCTGGGCTGCACTGACTCCAATGTGGCAGCATTCTTAACTGCGGGACCAGAAAATTGAAGAACAGAGAGATTGGGATGGGACACCATGTGTGAAGGGCTAAGTATAAGTCCACAAAGCCTGAAGGAAAGATCCCAGGATCCAGTTGGAGCTAGTTCTATTCCTCCTCTATTCCAGTTCTATTCTATTCCTCCCAGAAGTCACTTGGAGCAGAGAGCTAGGTTAGGGTACCATGAAATTATTCAGCTTTGAAGTAGAAAGAACCTGTTGGGGGAATGGTTGAACACAAGGGTAGAAGGATGAAAAAGCATCTGTTGGTGGTGGTGGGAAAAGAGTCTTGATTTGGTAATAGATGGAACTAGTCCCATTGAATGTTCTTATGGGTGAAGGGAAGTGCTTTTTGAAGCAAGATGAGGACCTTTTTCTGGGTACTGTTTCAGGTATTTGGTGCTTAAAAAGAGATCACTGTTCTTAAATCAGGAAGGGGAGAATTGAAATTACTAGAAGCAAATGGCACTAACTCCTCCTCCTTATTCCTTTTCTCTTTCTCCTCCCTGAAGATGACAGAGGACACTGCCACTTAGTATGACACTCTACAATACATCCCTAGTTGTGCAGCCCACCACTATTGTACCTCCCTCCATTCTTTCCCCATTTCTTCTCAAAATCTCTTTTTTCCTCTCTTTACTCCTCCTTTTCTCTCATTTAACTGAGGGTAGAAGAAGTATTAAGAGAAAGAAAATAATTGACTCATCATTTAAAAAAGAATAATCTCACAATAAATAGATGTGTTCATTCTGACCACTACCAATAGGTCAAGATCAACATATGTTGATCACAAGCATCTTGTTATCTGATCTATGCAATGAGGTTGTTTACAATTATTTAAGGGCTAGAAGTAAATGTGCTCATTACAAGTTCAAGGTTGAGTCAAATCAAGTATTCAAATGAAAGATCCAACAAAGGGTAATTAACTAGACCTAAAGCTGGGTAGGAGCAGGAGTTAGCTGAATTTTATTTGATTTATGGCACAATAGTCTCCTCATTCTCAAGCAGCCTCTTGGAACAAAAATCCATCTTTTAAACCCTATCATAATATTCAAATCATTCTGCCAGTTAGCAGGCTTTCTGTCGGTAAGGGTTGCAGTGACTATGAAGATTAGCTTTGTATTTCTCCTTGCATCAACCAAATGATTGACATTTCTTTTTTTTTTTTTTTAAGGACGGGGATTTGGACTTGTGATTTCTTCAGTGTGGGGAGCTCCTGGTGATGAACCTTCCCCTTTATCAAGGCAGATCAGCAACCGTTCTATGTCTAACAGTATTAGACATATGTCTATGTTATTGACCAGCAAACATTTTTATTGATTCTTTTCTGCCACCACCCCATGTTCTTACGTATATTTAAAGGAAGAAAAATCCAATCCTTTCTGCACTGTCAGAAGCAGTTTGTCCTATTTGCTTATCATTAATTTTGTATTCAAAAAATCATTTTGCCCAAAGCAAGGTCTGATCTGCAAAATGTTTACAATTCTTTTTGAATTTGTAGTTTACATTCATTTGTATCTGCAATTATTTTTATAAAATGTTGCCATAAGTTTGAGTTACATACTTATACTAGAAAGCTTTATCCTTTATCCTTAAATTTGGGAGAAATTTCCAGTGTTTGCACGTTCAGATAGCTATAATTTTCTTTTTTTTGAAGGAGGGAGCAAAGAGAGTTGCACAAACCGTTGAGAAGATTAGCAGCTTTGGTGTGGAGACCTGCTAAGCTCTTTTTTTAAAGGGCTATTCATCCACCTTCAATGTCCACCTGGCGCTCAACTCTCACCTGTGGCTCTAAGAAACTGTAGCATGAGCAGCAGCCACATTGTGGTGAAACAGTTTTAGCAGACTGACTAAATCAGGTCAAGGGTAACCACCAGGCCTGAAAGTTGTCAGTGGGTTAGGGGGATGTCTACCACAAGCACGAGAAAACTTCACTGGCAGAATGGACAAATGAAAACAATTTGTTTCAATGGCCATTAAGGCAACTGAAGCAGGTGCTTTGAGGTGCTTGGAGCTTGGTCAGACATGGAAGGTGCCAAGGTCAGGCACTGTATCCTAGACCACTGACAGTCATTCTGATTTTTGTCTTGTCACTATATTTCTATGATTCTGTAAGAGAGAGTGAGGCTGAGGACTTTGGGCAATTCTGCCTCACTTCTATCCAATTCACAAGCAAGTCAAGACATCTCCCTCAATGACATTGGTCCTCTTCTAGATGAAGGACCCACAACAACTTTTGGTTTTACATATGTGATCATTTTGAAGAAAGGCCATTCGATTTCTATGATTTTAGTTTTTTAAACATAAGCAAACACTGTATCTTGCCAAAATAATGTTTAATACCTATTATTATAATTATGCTGCTTTTACTGCTTTGTTAACATTGTTAAGATTAATTACGTGAATAATTTTCTAAATATTGAGCCATTCTTACATATTAGTATAAATTCAATGTGATCACAATGAACTTTCTTCAAAATTATTGTAGTTGACTTTACATAAAAATTTTACATCAACATTCATCAGTGATGTTTTTCTTCTTCACTTTTCCCTAGTTTGGATGTCAGCACCATATTTTGTCATAAAAGGTAGAGCGTTCTTTTTTCCCTATCATTGAAGAGATTTTTGGTTTCATAGGGATTATTTTTCTTGAAAAGTTTGATAAGATCCATTTGCAAGTTAATCTGAACCACAGTTTTTGCTCCCTCCAGGAATAAGAGTAATTTATTTAAATAATTGCAATAATATAGTAACAAATAATAGCCGTTCATTTAAAATTTACTTAATTTTTCCTGAGTTTAGGTTGATTACGAAATATATTTCTTGCCTTTTTAATATGAGTATTTATATAATTATAACTATCCATTTCTTTTGTTTTATAATTATCTTGGTGGACAGGTAGGTATATTGCTCTTTTTTTCTAGTTTTGTTTTTATATTTTTAAACTCAAATTCTCTATAGACTTATCTGTTATTTATCTTTACAAAAAGACATTTTGTTAATCAGTTTAATACCTTCAATGACAATTTTTGAGTTTGCTAAGTTAATTATTGTTAGTTATGCTTTTAAAAAAATCTTCTGAAGCATAATAAATCAAGCACCAGCCCCTGAGTAGTGAATATGTATGTTTTACATTGTTGGATTCTAGTTTTGTTTTGTTTTTTAATTTATTCTGGTGTCCTCTTCTCTTTTATGGGTGAACTTATACAGTTCATCTTCATGATTATGATTATTAATAGTGTATTTTTCTCCTCCATCTTAAGTTCTCGTAGGATTTCCTTTTTGTCTCCTGCTATTTGTGCAGGAACAGAGAGTAGTAAACAAGGTATAAAATTGGAAATTGTTATCTATAATTATAGCTGTCTGCTATAGCTCCATTGACTCTTCTCTTTTTCTCTTTCTGAAACTCTGGGGTGGACTGAATAGAGGAATTACATGGTCAGATATCTCTTTAAAAGAAATAACTTTGACATCAGCATACAGGATGGACTGGAGTAGTGACAGACTTTGGGACACATCCACCAATCAGAAGTCTATTGCAATAATACATGTGAGAATTGATGAGAGCCTTGGTTAAAGCATTATTTGTGTGTATAGAGAGGAGGTAATATTTAAAATACTTTTGAAGAAATAAATGACAAAATTTGTCAACTAAATGGATGATATGCATTTATCATGTTATATTATATATAATATTATATTACGTTTATTATATATCATATTAGGGCATCTAGTTGGCATAGTGGATACAGTGCTAAATCTGGAGTCAGGAAGACTTCTCTTCCTAAGTTCAAATCTGTCCTCAGACACTCACTAGCTGTGTGACCCTGGGCAAATCCCTTAACCCAATTTCCCTCACTTTCCTCATCTGTAAAATGAGCTGGAGAAGGAAATGGCAAACTACTCTAATATTTTTGCCAAGAAAACCCAAAATAGGGGTCATAAAGAGTTGGACACTGGTGTCCATGACTGAACATGACTGAACAACAATATTATGTTATATTATATCATGGTGAAAGGTTTGGAAGAGGATAATCAATAAGAAGATTGTTCCAATCATTTAAGTGAAAGGTGATGAGAGTCGCCTTAGAGGTTAGTTATGTGAATAGAGAAGGAATAATATTTAAAATACTTTGTGCTTTAACTATTGTGTGTATATGTAGCATGTGTGTATAAACATATATATATTTATAATTTTTACTTATATATGTATTCCATAACTTCTTGTATTTTCTATAATGTATTTATGTATATGTGAATTATATATTCATATACTCTATGTATCTTTATATATATGCATACAGAAGAAACATAAAGAATAAATTCAAGTGGATATTAAATAGTGAAATAAGCATAGAAATAATAAATATACCTGTATATTTATATGAAGAAATAGATATGTGTGTGCTGTATATATGCAACATATGTTTCTTCATAAATATACAGCTTCACACATGTGCCTGTTGCTTGTTTACTTATTTCACTTTTTCATACTCACTTTTATTTGTTCTCTTTATATTTTTCTGCAATATATATTGTGTGTATTACATAATGTATATAACTATCTATATTTGTCTCTATGTCTTTTCTTCCCCATGAAAGGATAAGCTCCATGTGAATAGGGATGTTTCCATATTTCACCTTGCACAGTACCTGTAACAGTAGGGGCTTAATAGTTATCTATCGATGTACTGATTATCCTCACTTTTAATGTAAGTATTCTATATTGGATATGGACCTAGGTCTTCCTGATCCTGAGTCCAATGTTCTGTTCACTACCCCATACCTTTCTCCCAGGCTCTGTTCCTGATTCTTGATTTTGTGCTGTGGCTAGTTACTCTCTTCTTCTATCACTCTTGGATGGTGGCATAAGGCCCTGCTAATTCCAAAACTAGATTTCCAGGCTCCTGCCAGGAGTTTACATTTTCTCTGTTGAATCTACAATCAGAACACTAGCAGCTATAAGTCCCTGCTCCCTGCCTGAATCTTCTGGGCTTAAAATAGTTGTCTTATGTCTCTCTGAAGCATTCCAGATGGAAGTTCTACAGACTATATCCATTGGGGCATCCCAATCATAGCACCAGTAGAATTGTAATTTCATGTCCAAAGTTGGAATGCCATATATTTCCAACATCCATAGAGCTTCCTGACCCATGCCTCTGGGCTAACTTCCCTTTTATACTCCCACCAGAGAATAAGTAATTAGTAATGAAAAGAAGAGAAAGTGACCAGAAAGAAGGTTTCAAAACCCCAGAATTGTCCTGTTTCCCAATTTCCCCCAATTATAAGATTCACCTCTAATACATTCCACATACAGATAGTGGGAAAATGTCTGTAAGTGATTTCAGTTAGTGTTCTCTGTTTTGTTTATAGACATAATGCTATTAGTGCATTCAATCTAAAGCAAGTTTGATTAATGCCTTTCAAATATTTCCAAGTATATTTGAGATGTTAAAGCTGAAGAAAGCAATAAAAAATTATAAAGTAGAAACAAGAATGTTAGAAATTATTTTCTGGTAGTAAATCTAGTTGAACTACATCATGTTTTATAGAATTATTACATTATATGGAACAACCGGTAAAAGAATCACCTGAGGATACCAATCACAGTTGCCTCTCCATTTTGGGGTCCTCTAAATACAAAATATTCAAAGGCTTTAGGATGTTCCCAGGTTTGGGGTGAAGTACATCAGTAATGTAGGTTTATAGGCTTTTTAAATGTCTTTTGAAAATTTAAATTTCAAGGAATATATTTTGCCTTTATTCTATATAGTTCTTTGCAAGCTGTTTTGTTTTATTAGGTATGTGCAGATACATCTTGACAAAACTAAAGTTTTTCTTCAATTTTTGCTAGTTATGTATGCAATCATAATTTAGTGTCATTTTGCACAGGATTTAATAACATGAAGGAAAAAAGAAGATTTGAGAAAATATATTTAGTCTGAAACAAGAATCTAAAGCAAATTCTTGCTTAATTAACACCAAAGCTAAGAACTGGGAAGTGGAGTGTGTGTGTGTGTGTGTGTGTGTGTGTGTGTGTGTGTGTGTGTGTGTGTGTGTGTGTGTGTGTGTGTGTGTGTGTGTGTGTATGTACTGTGCTACTCTAGATTCTGAAAAGACTTGGGAACTAATAAATCAACCAATCTTCAAACATTCCTTGAGATATTTGAGGCTCCAGAAAGTTTTACTTTCGTTTCCAGTGAGCCTGAAAGTGATAAGTATTACAAAGCAAGACCCCTGTGACTATTCTTAAGAGTCAACAAAACAGGCAGAACAGCCTAGGGTTATGAACTGTCTCCTTTAAAAATCATTATGATTAGGAGCTTGACATAGAGGATAATGAAGTTAGTCGCATTCCTTTGTGCTTTGATACCACAAGAGAGCAAGCTATATATAACTAGATCAGAAATGTCAATACAACAGGCACTGGAAACGCTTCAGGGTAGATGGAGCTTATGACTGAAGAAAGTAAATCATAAGTGTACCTGAAACAGTTTGATAACATGAAGGCTTTCAGTATGCTAAAATATTCTAACATCATATAATTACAAAATATTTTTATCAGTTATAGACAAGGACTTTGCAAAGCATTTTACCAATGGCACCATCAGCTCAAAGTATAACAATGTATTGGCAATCAGGGTAGGGTAATGACTATCCCTAAACATAATGGTGCATGAATAAATGAATTAAAGTTAACTTATTCATTGCTTTTTCCATGCCAGGCAGTATGCTAAGTGTTAAGGACATAGAAACAAGCAATCCAGCCAGACCCTGACTTTGATAAAGAAACTTGCATTCCAACAGAAACACAATAAATAATGGGGAATTAAATTTGGAAGGGTGATAGAACAAGGAACATTGGAAATGGTCAAGAAGTTGGAAGATTATCATCACCTAATGAAAATGTGCAGTAGAAAGATTGAATGCCATATTGCCATATGTAACGCCATGCACAAGCAGTTTTCCAGAAGAATGCTACTGTGAACAGCTTTTAAGGTTCTGATTACACCATATAGAAAACCCTCTATTTATTCCATAACAAATCAAAGCAAAAACATTCACAGAAATCAAGTTACAGCATTCATAATATTACAACTTATCACAGAAAATGGCCACATAGTTTCCACTATAGTGGTCACAAAGTTTTGAACAAAGAACAATCATTTAGTAACTCAAGCATTCAAAAATTCCTTAATTCAATCACAAAGTACAATTGTCAAAGTTTTCCACTCATGGGGCACACAAGGCTACAAATCAATTACTTATTCAGTCATCAATTGCTAAGTACAATCATTTAGTCAATCAATCATCCTTCATTATTCACTATTCAATCATTAGAAATTACACAGGCCCTCCACCCCTAGGTCACTAGTAAATTTACAATTTCTCAGTCAGTACACAGTATCCAAGTAAAGTCTTCTTTCAGCTTGCCTCAGGACAGTTTCTCATATTCCCTGTATCCCTTTCCATGGTCCCAGACCCTACCTGGATTCATCAAACTGTCACCTGGGTTTATAGGCAGACAGCTCCCAGGTCCTTGTCCAGCTCTCTGTGTAGTTCCTGCTCCACTCCTGTTCACAGTGTCCAGTCCATCTCAAATGTTTCCCAGTCTCCATTCCTGGGAAGTCAAGGCTTAACAAAGCAACAAACAAGTTCAGAAAATTACCAGCATCACCATCATCCTTCCTCAGTCTTTGACAGCTCTGGCTAGCCCTGGGAAATCAATCTGCCTACCCTCAGCAACTCTGGCTGGCACTCGGAAATCCTCAATAACCTCAACAGCTCTGGCTGGCCCTCAGCTCTGACTGGCTCTTGGAAATTCTCAGCTACTCCAGCTGGCCCTCGGACTCATCAGAAGTTTCAGCTGGTTCCCAAAATCAAAATCATTCTATCCAGGTTTTCAAAATCAAAATCATTGTCTCTAACCTGGGAGGGCCTTTCCTCCTCAGCAGCTCTTCAGCTTCCACTGAGCCTGCTCCAAGAAGATCTCACTCTCCTTTTCTGGGGCTTTTCTTATATACACACAGCATTAGCTTCCTGTTTCAGCCAACCCCTTCCTGTTATGTCAGCAACAGGAGGCAGGAGTTCACACCTTCTGTTTCCCCAAGAGAGGCTTGATCAGTTATTAAGTGCTACCTGCTAAATTTGCCAACACAAAGGGATCTTCAAATTCAAATTGCATTACCATTACATCATATTATAACCCATTTAAGGGCAAGTTCCACTCTATATACACCTCAAACAAACAAGCAAAATAAAAAAATATCATCTCTGGTCTAACACTCCCAATTCTTACAGAATTGAAATGTTAGGTGCCCAGAAAAAGAAAATACCATTTATCTCAGGAATTTAGGTGAAACCCTCAAAGGATCGTGTTTTTAATACTCACTAAACCCCATACTGTGCGACCACCCCCTAAAAATGATCAGCCAGTGTTCATCAGTTATGTTTTACAGAGTGATGTCTACTGAGAAAATGTAGCAAGGATAGAAGTTACAGAAAAATCCCCCAAACTAGAGGCACACTCTCCCCTTGAATACACAAGGTCCCTGGGGAGAGTGGGTTCAATCTTAAATTAAACTCACACAAAATATCTCTTTAAAACCAAGGGTAAACCACACACACACAAACACACACACACACACACACACACACACACACACACACACCCCAAAACGTCCTTGGGGAGAAAGGGTTCAACATTGAAACACAAATGTTGTGTGGCAAGATTATGTGCCAGACACTGTGATTAAGGGCTATACCCTACATGTTGGACCAATGGGATAAGTCCTGACATTTGGAGTTTGCGCCAATTTCACTTCTGGCAAATGGAGATAGCAATGGAGAAGTCCTTCCTTGTTCATTTGTGTTGGTTCCTTGCAAGGTATCTTAGCTGACAGCTCCTGAGCTAAGTCAAGCCCTTGCTTGGCTGTTTCATTGGCCATTCACTGGACTCTGCTAACACTGCTATTTGCTAGTGGTATCTTTCTTGTGGCTCTGAAAGACATCCCCACCTTACAGTTACCTGGGCACTTCCTATTTGTTGTTTAGTCATTTTTCCGTCATGTCTGACTCTTCATGAACCCTTTTGAGGTCTTCTTGGCAAAGATACTGGAGTCATTTACCATTTCCTTCTCCTGTTCATTTTACAGATGAGGAGCTGAGGCAAACAAAGTTACATGATGTTCCCAGTGTAGTATAGCTCATATGTGTCTAAGGCTGGATTTGAACTGAGGAAGAGTATCTAGGCCATGAACTCTATACACTGCTCTGCCTTGCTACACCTAGGCACTGGGATAAGAAAATTTATCCATTTAATATCAGGAGAGAATAAACAAAAAATAAACATGGCAATTGGGAGGGAGACAGGTAAGTAAATGTTATATTTAATTTTTCTCCACCAAGGAAACCAGCATTTGAATTATAAAGAAGAGACAAAGTATGACTAAGAATGCGTTAATAGCCCACATCAACATTATTATGAACTCAGGGATGAATTGTGATACTAGTATTAAGATTTATAGTAGAATATTAAAGTTCTTTGAAAGGAGAAGAATGTGATTGAAACAATGTTCTATTATTGTGTCATTGCTGAACCTAAAATCCATAGACAGATGTATCAAATGTATGATGATATAAAACTTCTAATTTTTACATTTTATATAAAGCAAGGATCAAAATTGAAGGACCAATTTACTGTCCAGAACTTCAAGGAGAGTTTCACAGGGCAATCACAGCTAAGTTCACGGTTTAACAGTTATTTAACTTTCATATTCAAAGAGAAAACACAAAATTTGGAAAGTGATTTAAGAGAATTATGAGATTATCTTGAAAAAGACACACTCTCTACATTTCAGCACTCTGCATAAACCTCAAACTGACACAAAGCTGGAGATGTCAGAGGTGGGATTTCACCCCAGCTTTTGATAAGTCAAGACCTCTATCCACCCACTATTCTACTATGCTACTCATTTTTTAAAGGACTTATATAAAAACAATTTGACCATAATGGTTGATTCAATGGTCCTGTATAGACACACTCAAAACTTGTGAAAAGAAAAAAAAGCAAATTAGTATTGTATTTATTTCAACTGTCTTCATTAAAGGAAAATTGCCACCCTAGTTAAGCTGGCCTCTGGCTTATTCAGGTTTTGAGTGCCCATTGGCTCTTAAAGTTTGTTTACAAACTATTCATAGAATTTATCACCTGTGGTTTTTGAGATTTTCAAGATTTTATACCATTATGGTTAAAGCAATTCAGTCTTATATTCATCAGTCTAAACAGCAAATATTTGTAGATAATATCTAAAATTTAATTTTAATATTTTGAGAGGAGGGAAGAGCCCAATTTTTAACAAATGAACAGCATAGGGCTGAATAGCTATAATGGTTTTAAAATGTCACATGACATATCAGCTTCAGAGAACTGCTTGTCAGCAAATTGTGAAAAATGACTTTGGTTATGCATTGTTCTAATGGGGATATAAGACTTGGCTTCCTTGGTGACTATACTGAAATCTGAATCTGCTTTTTATAAGGCTTTACCATTAAGTAGTATTTGGCTCACAGTCATTAAAGGATTGCCAAATCAGATTTGCCTTTCATCATTCTCTACTTTTCTTTGCTTACAGTACCATATAAAGGAAACTACTCATTAGCAGTTGTAAAACAATGCATGACCTAATTCATCTGGTCATCACATATTAGTATTGCTAGTTTGTTCCAATCATTTTGCTGTGTAAGCTCACTAGTTTAAAGGAACATTTTCTTCCCCTGCAGGAGGGCAAAGTACTTAATACTTTAGATTTTTATTGTACTAGAGAAATCCCATTATTTCAGTTCATATAAAAGAATGTATGTCTGACTAATTATATAACATCTTCAGTTTCTCTACTTTGTAAAGAAAATTCTAGTACTATACAGACGTTCCCATGTCCAGATCATGCTTAATTCCCATCAATCTGATTATGTAAGGACAGATATATTATGACTTCCTTACTTAGATTTTGAAAACCTGTCACAGTATGGTAACATATGATTGAACCTAAAAAAGCATAAAACCAGAATAAACAAAGAAATGGAATCATGTCAGCTATTTCAATAACTGATATCAATATACAGTTAAGCCTGTCAAAGAAATGGTGATCCATTTGTAAAACAACCAAAATGATTGAGATGGGTTCTAATGTGAGGTGATTCTCAGAAGCGAACATGTACAATTTTAGTCTTAATCAAACTACTTTGGTCAAGAGTTTCCTAGGTATTTTAACCTTTAAAACAATAATTCTTTAATGGTATCATAGTTTATAATATAGGATGTCAAAGTCTTTCTCTAAACAATTAAACAACATAAAGAGATACATAAAATCATCAATTTATAAAGAGGACTCCCATCTTTTAAAAAAGAGTTATCTCATTTGTTTTGGGGCAATGAGGACTTTTGCGTACATGCTTTTTATTGATTTATATTAAAATCCAAGGGAAATAATATCTTTATGGGTAACTCTTCTTTATCACATGAACAAGATAGAAGACAAATCACTTTCTCCAAACCATATAAACTTTATAACATTAAAAAAGAAACAAAAGAAGAAAGCTTAATGTGTTATGTGCCACATGTAAAATAATTAAAGCCAGATCCATAGGAAACATAAATCCTAACCAGTCAAAATCTTTAAGAATTAACACCAGAGAATGCTAATCCTCAATTAAAGCACTCACTCAGCACCCTGCCCCCAAGACCAGGATAAGCTACTCATAGATTTTTAGAAAGGCCCATCTTGGGATCTCTCCCTACTGGAGAAACTATTCCAGAACAGTCCTAGCACCTCACCACACACCTCACAAAAGTGGCAGATATTGATTTTGTAGAAATGTGAAGCCAAAGAAGAGGAAGTCAAGGGCTTTAAAATTGCATTTTTTGACTGGTAACTAGATTAGATAACTTCCTGTCCTGAGGCTGCACAAACTCTATTAAGCCCCACCCCCAACACTTTCTTGCCCCAGAAGAAGCAACAGATGCTCATTCTGTCCAACTACCTAAATAAGGAAAGAAGATGAGGAAGAATGAGGTGGACTGGAAAGCTGCATTGAACCAAAAAGAAAGCAATTAAAACTCAACTGTCTCTAGTTCTCTTCCCCCATGGTAGAGGATCCAGACAGGCAGTCCCTATATCTTCCAAGGAAAAGAGGTTGAGGCTGACTTTCAGGCCAGCCAGAGGAACTAAGAGACTGATAA
>CM053583.1:248966975-248984777 GCA_028627135.1 Pseudochirops cupreus | reverse complement strand
TGTGTGTGTGTGTGTATAAATATACACATATATATGTGTATGTATGTATATGATAATAATAATTATAATTATTATCATTATTATTATTATTTACATGCAACTGGGAAATAAGATATACAAACACTGGGGTAGTGAGATCCATCTTGCCGTATCAGAAAGTGAGAGGTGTGATGGGGGAAGATATAGGAAAGAGCAGATTGAGGGAGGGGGTATATAGTGGGATTGCTGTTTTGAGGTGGTGGGTTGGGGAAAGGTGAGGAGAAAATTTGTAATGCAAAATCTTATGGAAATGAATGATGGAAACTAAAAATAAACAAAGGTTAATAATTTAAAAATAAAGAAATAAAATGCATATGAATAATGCCAGATGGTGTTTCCCCAAACCCCTTACTCTGATTAATTCTTTTACTGATAGATCAATTTCCTATTCAGAGATTGTGTAATTTCAGATTTCTATGTGGTGTTCTACTAGCTTGGCTATTTCACATTTTTGTAAATAACCCATCTCTTTTGAAATGTTAGTTTTATTTGTTACATAATTATGTGTAATAGGCCCTGATAATTTTAAAGTTTCATTGTTCATCTTTCTTTCAGTGTTGATTTTTTTTCTAATTTTCTAAGTTTTCTTTTCACGCCTCTTTTTTTGGTAATTTTTTTTCAATTTATTATTTTAAAAAGCATCATTTTGTTTGGATGATTAATTCTATAGGTTTTGGCTTCTACTTTATTTTTCTGCTAATTTTCAAATTGTTTTCTTTTGTGGTCATTAGGATTTACATATGTCTTAGACTGTTTTTTGGACTCCATTCTCATCTTTGAAGAATTCAACTAGATGGCTTCTAAGGTTCCACCCACTTCTGTATCTCTGATCCTATGATGAGGTAGAAGGCTAAACACAACTGAGGATCTTTTTCTTTTTAATATAAATTTCATGGGTCAGGATAGTAAAAAAAATAGACAAAAACAAACAAACAAACAAAAAACAAAGATTATACAGTCTACATCAACATTTGTTTTGTTACTGAGGCCTTAAATAATGATTTACCATCTTGCTAGTGTCTACACAGGTTATACTTTCCTGGCATAGACTGAAAATCTAGAATCATCTCCACGCCATCGTGAGAAACCAAGTTAGGACTTCTGTGAAGGATAAAATAAACTCTGAGTAATAATAACTCATGTGTTATAGTAATTTATAATTTACAAAGAACTCTTATCATAATAATATAAAGTAAATCATGCAAGCATTTTAGAGATGAGAAAATTTACACTTAGAGACGTGGCAACATCTCTTGGACAACAGCCGGTATTGGAGCTGGTGACAAAATTCAAATCTCCAGAATCCACGTGCAGTTCTGATTTACTTTCTTCCAAAAACAGTTAAGACCCTGTCAGAATATCAATATAAAACTCACAAAATAGATGAATTAATGTTTTTGAGATTGTTTATAATAATAACCTGATTAACAAGTTTGAGAGACTTTCCAAATAAGTTTTAACATAAAGAGGGGACAACAAAGTTAATCAAAGTGAACACTTTTAAGTACTACTAAATATTACTCTTGGTCAAGCACTTCCTTTTGCTCTCCATTTCTCTTTCTATTTAAGTTATGCAATAAACCAAGAAGAAATTTTCCTCCAATATCTTGTATATGTCAATTTTTTCATCCATAAATCAAGACTCCAAAAGAAACTAACAACAGTAACAAAATAAAAGCATTTCAATGTAACATAGAACTAAGGAATTAATGGAATTGTTCCCCAAGAAATCACAATCATATTCACAAAATCAATATGTATCCAGACTGCGGTACTATGCTTCTATTCAGTCTTGAGGATGAGGTTTTACATTTTCTCTCTTCCTTTCAGTATGATTCAAAGAACACCTATTAAGTACATAATGTTGGTAAGGTATTGCCTCACTAGCATTTTCCGTGAAGTCTGATATGCATCATAAGGAGGTTAATATTTATCAGAAGCATAGAACATTTTCAACAACATGAAGAGAAGATATTTCATTGTGGAAATATAGGCTTTTGAGGGGGTAGTTTTCTGGGATAATAATTTGTTGAATAAGTTCTCTAAAACTCTCATGGTTTAGCATGGATAAAAATGTAAAAACACAACTCATTTGTCTTTTTAAAGTTATGTAGGGAAATGTATTTTAAATGAGATGTGCAGATTGCAGGATATCCTACACTGTTGAAGGTGTCCTTGAAAATGCCACATGAATATTTTTTGGTAACATGAAATATTAACTATAACATATCAATTCATTTGAAAGGTATTTATTTTTCTATTCATACAAACCAAAGGAGGTAAAGAGGTATTATAGGGGATATTGAAAGTAACAGAATAAAGAAACATGTTGGAATCTTGCTTTCCTGAGGAGAATTTCTAACTGGAATCCCATCCTCAGAGTTTAATTATTAAAAGAGAAAAATGAACAGTTATAGCATCTCACTTATACTGTGACCAGTGTTAGGACTTTGAGGACAGTAATAAGCTATTATTATGATTAGATTCCAAATGCAATTATAATACATTTATACAATTGCTGCATAGGTCACCATAAACTATTCAGCTAGTGTTCATTTCACTGTAGCAACTTAAAGTCAGTGAAAACCGTTTCAAAAATTAAAACTAATAATAATAATTTTACTTCACATTTTTGACTCCAGATTATTAAAGACACATGCCAAGTATACTGAAAGTATGTCTTTGCACTTATAATGAATGGAAAGATTGGTTTTAAATGATATTATCATTATCAACTGCCCCAGTTCTTGTGGCTATTTTCAAAGAGAAATGAACACAATTGTAGTCAAAGGATCTAATCTCATAAAGTTCCTCAAAGTGACCTTTTATGGGCTCTCTTTGATCCCCTTTGATTTTGACTAAGAGCTTTCCTTTAATACATTAATGAGGACAGCAGCAGTTGAAAAATATAGATATGCATAAATGGGGATAATTTATTCACCCATCTCCCAGGATAGTTGTGAGGATCAAATGAAATAACAATCAAGTGCTTAATGAAGTTTCCGGCACATAATAAGTGTTATATAACATTTTACAATTATTTCTGTTATGATTATAATTACATAGGTATATACTTATATATACATGTATGACATATTTATATACATATAGAATATATATTCTTAAGTATTTGCCCAAGAGGAAGCTGGTATAGTGGATAGTGCTTTCCCCAAAGCAAGGAAGCTCAGGTTCAAGTCCATCCTCTGACACGTATGTAACCGTGGGCAAGTCATTTAATCTTGCCATCTTCTAGGTATCTTCCAGATATTGTAAATTGCAGAAAAGGTGCTGACCTGCTTTGATAAAAGGTGTTTATTTGCTGGGTAGTTCCCTATGCCAGTGAAATAACAGATTCAGTCTTTAAATCATATGCCTAGGTATTTGTCTCATAGATGGATAAGTTGAACAGATTTTACAATAGAAAAGTCCAAGATTTTGATTCTTTCCCCCTCTTTCCCTGTAATCAGTGACTCAATTTCCAAATGGTGTAGAAACTTGACAGTCAATAAGGTTGCCAGGAGAGTATTATAGGAATAACTGCTAGTCACTGAAGTTGAGAAATCTCCACATGAGCAACCACTACCCATTATTTTTAAAAATCCGTTTATTATTTTAAAAAACTGTCAGCAATGCCACTGATGATGATGATGATTTGATTTTGGTCACTTGCCTTATTATAGCATTTCATCTGTTAGTTTCAAGTACAAGATTCATTTAGGACGATGAACTTGGCATAATAAATTGTCTTTACTGTTAGTGATTTCTCTAAGTGTGTTTCTGAATTGTTATGTCTTTTAGAATCTACCCATTTAGGTTATGTTCCAGAAGGACAAGTTCCATCTGCTCTTCTAGGAGGGGAAGAAATCTTAGGTAGTGGACCCACACATCTGTACTCTTTTTGACTTGCTAAAGCTAGTCAGATTGCTAGAGTTTATAGCCCCTGACGAGAAATATCACCAAATTCTTCTAATTAGGCTAGTCACTGAAAGTCTGTTTCTAATTGTCTCCCAATTCCATTCACATTAAAGCATGTCAAGAAAAGAAAGCAGTGTCCTCGTATTGTTTTTAGGAGCCTGCCTGCTCAGTAATCCTTTGCAATTTTATATATTATCAATGAACATCATATTACATTCTATCTGTCTGGAACATCAGGGACAGAATAATATTACTCAACTTCACTAAGCTAAACCAGGAAAGTGAACCAAACATCCCTCAGCAAGTTTTATTGAATACATTAAGTCACAGGTTTTCTTTTATGAAGAGGGCAAGACTTCCTTGATTAAAAATAACTTTCATTGAAAAGTTAGGACCTTCTTGTTCTGGAAGCTATGAGTCCTTTAACAGAGCCCTAAAAGGCAATATCCCTCTCTGCTGACTCAGTATCATGAAATAAGTCATTTTGATTGAATAAAGTTAAAAAGCTTTTACACAAGCAAAATCAACATACCTAGAATAAGAAAAGTGCAGTTAAGTGGCACAGTGCTGGGCCTGGAATCAGGAAATCACCTTTTAAAGTTCAAATCTGGCCTCTGACACTAGCTGTGTAACCCTAAGCAAGTCACTTAACCCTGTTTGCCTCAGTTTCCTCATCTGTAAAATGAATTTGATAAATAGTAAACAACTCTAGTTATCTTGGCCAGGAAATCCAACATAGGATCACAGAGAAAGATACAACAGAATGACACAATAGAGATAAGAAAAATTTCCAACTTTTTAAAAAATTTGCAAAAAAATCTGATAAAATGCCCAAATACATAGGAAACTGACAAAATGTAGATGATTTTAGAGACATTTCCAATTACCCAGAGGTCAAAGGGTAAGTGTTCAAATACAATCCACCACAAGCGACATGAAAAATATCTCACATTGCCGATGTGAAAATGAAAACTAAAACAATTTAATTTCACCTCACAGGTAATTGGCAAAGATTATTTGATTTTTGTCTGTCTCTATGATCTCCTACATGAAGAGTCTCCCTTTAACAGTGCAACTCAGCAACTGTTTTAAAACTTATAATCATAAAGAGTTGCCTGTAACTCTGAGAGAGTTAAGTGACTTGCTCAGGGTCAGGCAATTAATATATGTGAGAGAGAAGGGCTTGACTCCAAGTCTTCCTGACTCAGTCTACCCACTATGTAATCTGATCTCTCAAAAATGGTAAAATTACTTCAAGGATTGAGAGGTTGTGGGAAGACAAGCACACTAATAAGCTATTGATGGAGTTCTCAATTGGATCCAACTGTTCTGGAAAATACTTGGGAATTTTGTATGAAAAGTTATGAAATAACTTATCACTATGATTCAGCAAGCCCACTACTGGATACATAACTGCAACAAAGTCAAATATATAAAATATAGGTCTAATATATAAACATTAATACCACCACTCTATATAGGACCAAAGGAAATAAAGTAGGTTTCCATCAGCTGGTAAATGGTCTAACAAATTGTGATATATGAATATAATGAAATATTTTGCTACTGAAAAAATGAATACAAAGTATTCAGAGCAACATAGGAAGACTTGTATAAACTGAAATAAAGCAAAATAAACAGAAGCAGGAGAAAGATATACACATTGATTACAATGACAGAAATTGAAACAGCACTAAAAGGACATTCTTCCCTTTTGTGGCTAAAACCCTTGAGACCATCATCTATAATAGGTGCCCTCATTTCATTTCCTCTCACTCTCCTAACTCTTTGCAACCTGGTTTCCAAGTTCGTTATTCAAATGAAATTATCCTCTGCAGAGTCACTAATAATCTCCAATTGCTCATTCTAATGGTCTTTTCTCAATTTTGCTTCTTGACTTCAGTGGTCATTCTTGACTTCTCTGTAGCTTTTTACACTCAACATCCCCCTCTTCTCCTTGATACTGTGAAATTGAAAGTTATTTTTAATTCTATTTTGTTAAGGCTTAGTCAAGCTATATTTAATAATTTCCCTTCTCTATAAGTTTTACTCCTGTAATGCAAGGTCACTTGGGTCACAATTCTTATCCTGTAACTAGAATGTTCACCCTTCTATTAACACTATTAAAACACCTTTGGAACTTCACCCACCACCCACATACTGGAGGCACTAAAAGTCAGTCTAATATCAATCTAAACATATGTAACAACTCCCATCACCTGCAGACTATTCAATCACCTGAGAACTGATCTCATCTCCTAATGATATACCAGAGAGGAGCTGAGATGACACTTATCCCACTTCTTCATTGAAATGTCTACCAATCTGGATTGTCTTACTTTCATCTTGTGACCTGAATCACATGACTATTTTGTGGGCCAGGGGATTCCAGAAGGGGCAGTCTAAACAAATGTAATATTGTAAAGGTTTTCCACTTTCTGACCAATCAGATTTATTCAAGATTTTGCTCTGTTATCCTGTTAATCACTGTAAAAGACACTGCCCTCCCTCATTTTAGGTCTTTGACTGCAGAGGACTTATTTACCCCATTTATTGGCTACTCCTGATGTAGCTAACAAATGGATCATGCTTGAATCTTTATTGCCTCAGTCTACCTTTATTTCCATTGTGATAATATTCTCTTTTCAGTAAGTTTTTCCTGGCACTGTTATCTCCTAATTCTCTTCCTACCTCTTTGACCACTCTTCTTTTTCCTTTGTTGAAATTTCTTTCATGTAATACCCATGGCATAACTGTGAGAGCCCCGCCAAAGTTTTGTCCTGTGCTCTCTTTTTCTTCTCCCTCTATGCTAATTTACTTGGTGATCTCAGATCCCATGGCTTCAATTATTTTTTTTTATTAAGATGGTTGATAGATCTACTTGTCTAGTCCTAAAATATCTAACAACCTCTAGTCCTGCATCTCTTACTGCTTATTAAACATTCTAAATTCAACATGTATGAAACTGAAGTCATCTTTGCCTTTTTCCATATCATTCTTTCTTTCTATCTTCCTTATTACTATTGAGGTTACCACTATCTTCTCAGTCACCAAATACACAACTTCTGTGTCATCCTAGATTCCTCACTTTCTCTCACTCACCATATTTAATCTGTTGCCAAATTCTATTATTTCTGCCTTCATAATCTCTCTGCTGACACAACCATCACCTTGGTGGTTCACTTAAAGGCTGGACTGTCCCATTAATCTCTGGTTCATTTGTCTTAAAGTTCTCTCCATTGCAATCCAACCTCCACTGAGCTGCAAAATTCATCCTTTAAGAGAACAGTTTTGGCCATGACATTATCTCCTGTTCGATAAACTCCAGTATATGAGTGCATCCATAACTGAGTATACTAACCATCTTGACTTACTTGAGCTCTGCAATTATTCAGGTAACCTAGAAGAGCTGTACAAAGACTCACTGTATAAACTAAGAAGCAGAATGGCTTGACATACCAACAATCCTTTGCAGTGACCGTGATTAAACCTTGGTAGACATGCAGAAAATTAGCAACTTTCAAGCCAATTAAGTTCATACTAGCTTTGAAGCAGATTCTGAGCCATTTTATGGACTTTCAATAGACATCCTTGTCTTCAAAGATTTTCCTGGCTGCAGTTATGAGACTCTGGATATACCCTGTTTTATGGTTTGGGGGAGAGAACTTTACCTCCAGAGAGTCTCCTAACTATGGTTATGGGGAATTACCTTGTTTTTGGAGAAATCTTCTTATCAAGCCTTTAACCACTCATCACTAAGGATGTCTTCTAATTTGTGTATCAATGGGTCACAGCCTTGACCACTAGAATTCTTCACTTTACTCCTAATTGGAGTGTGTGTGTGTGGAGGGTAAGGTGAGTTTAGAAAGGAGTGGGGCCTATTGACTCATTCCTTTCTAAACTCACCTTACCCTCCACACACACACACACACACACACACACACACACACACACACACATCCTTACTTTCCTTTGTTTAGAAGGTATGAAAACTGTTCCTGTCCATTACCTGTCATCCTATTCAGCATAGGTTGGATAGTATCCATGCACACGTTATTTTTTTCTTCACTGCATAATAAAAACTTTTCTTTAATCTCACAAGCATGGTCTTCATCTGGTTTTCTTCCATTTTAAGGAAAAGAGGAATTTAAATCCTGAGAATTGCATTATTTAAATCCTGAGTATTTGCATTATCTAGTTATCTTCCCCTTTGAGGGAAGAAGAGATCTAAATTCCCTCAAAAGAGTGTTTGCCTCAGTTTACACCAGATTCATTATTACCTTCAGGATTAAATATAAAATCCCTTGTTTGGTTTTTAAAACTTTTCATAATCTAGACCCTTCCTACTTTTCTCGTCTTCTTACATCTTACTCCCCTCCATCTACTCTGTGATCCAGTGACACCAGCCACTCTACTTTACCTCAAATGCAAAATTCCACCTTCAGGCTTTGGAAACTGAATGTTTTCACTCTCTCCCCACATTTCTGCCTCATAGTTTCCCTGAATTCTTTGAAGTCTCAGTTAAATATTTAATTTCTGCAGAAAGTCATTCAAAGTCCTAGTAGTTCTTAGTTTCATCCCTCTAAGACTATCCCCTCCAATTTATCTTGTATGTTGTCTCACACATTAGGCTGAAAGCAAGAATAGTTTTTTTTTTTTTAATTTCTTTGTATCTCCAGTACTTAGCAAAATACCTGACACAATGACTGCTTCATAAATTCCAGTGGACCTTCCTTGGTGTAGCATCTCCCCTGCTCAGATGTAGTTATTATTGTTTCCAACTTTGTGCTCACCTGACACATTCCAACCTTCCTACTCCAGGTTCTGAATCCTAAAATCACTCAACTCTATAACCAGATAGGCATCTAACACTTACAACTCACTTTTTCTCAATACTCTTTCATTCTCTTCTCTTTCATATTCCTTTAATTCTACTTCAAATCAGAGGGAAGAAAAGGCTTGAGAACAAACCCTTGTTTTTGTGAGTCTCCTGATGCTTTCATATGCAAATGAACCATTCCAAATGAAAACACCTAAGCACAATCTAAATAAGCCTTTCAAACATTCTTCCAAGGAACAAAGACTACTTAAAATCTTTAAGAGGATCAACCCCAAACTCTACCTTTTCAAAATACCTCACAATACTGGTGACACAGAAGTCACTTTGATTAAAAAAAAATTGCTAGCCTTACTGGAAGCACCATTCAGAAAACATATGTAAAAATCATAAAGTCAAAGCTCAGTCAATGGTCTATTTAATTGCAAATAATATTAGATTAATCACTGATGTTGTACTAGGGAAGAATTTTTCTGTACTCTCAAAATTCTATAAGAGTCGATCAGTATCTTTTTTTTTCCTTTAATGCAGACTCATTTCTGGAAAACTCTAGGATTTGCTTCTTAACCACATGGAATATTTCATCTTGAGAAGAAAGGAGAGTGAAATCAGTTAATTCCCATTCCTGATAGTCAAATCAATCAAGAACAATTAGAGCTGATAGAGTTCTTCTTTTAATATCATTGTTATTTTGATTTAAGTGAATAGAAGAGTTCAATAACTAGAAAATGTTAAATTCCATTCAAATTTGAATGAAATAAAATTTTAACTGTCATGATATTCCTTAAAATCCTTTTAAAATAGATGTTTTTTATAACAAAGCATTTTATTATGACATTTCATTTTCATATTGGGGCATTTGAAAAGGGAAAATACACCTCCAAGAGGCTCTTATTGACTCATGTTGACCTGGAAGTTTGGTTACAAGAGGCAAACAAGCTAGGTGACATATAAATTCATATTATTTATTTCCTTAAACCTAGCAGATACATGTATACATGGAGCCAGAACTTAAAATCTGACTGATAAAAAGAATGAGAATCCATAGATATATATTAGAACAATCCCAACTCAAGATGTCTGTGTCACTCGAATTTATGATCTCCAAATATGTTTAACCATAGTATGAGAAAGGAATATTCTTAACTGAATAGGCTGTGAATACAATAAGATAAGAGAGTTGACAAAGTGTCCATCGAAATTACAACCTAGGATATCTGTGTTTCCTTTACCATTAACATGACAGAGAAAGGCATATTTATTATGCCAGAGTATTGAAAGGCATTATGGTAGATTAAGCTTAGAGAGGGCCACAATGCCTCTCCTGGTTGGCCAATCAAGGTTTTAAGTCTTTTTTTCAGTTCTTAGGGTTACAAAATGGTTTGGGGAGAGGTCTACACTGAAGAACATCAGGAATAAAAATATAAAATGTCACCAATACTGACCCTTCTGTTCTCTGTTATCGAATGTGAAAGGAAAACTGACTGAGCTCCAAAATTAGAATCAATTGATATTTCTGAATCACTCTTCACCTATGCCATTTAGCTACACATCTGATAATATGGACTTTTCTTCACAAACCAACATTTAATATAACACCTATTTTTCTTTATTTTTTTTTAATCTGTAGTGCTTTGGGAATAGGACACAACAATCTAAACCTAGAATTCTCCAAGGCATTGTACTTAAACATTTCACTAATAAAATGATAATATTTGTGGCAAGTGGGGGAAAATATTTACTATGGCAGCAGATACATAGAGAGAGATGCCTCTTGAAACTCCTATAAAATTCCTCAGCTGGCAGTGAGTGCATGATGGGCACTTGCTTTCCAAAATGGCGGCAGTCATGGATGTGGACACCCTCAGTGACACCAACAGCAGCGCTGGCAAGAAGTGCTTTGAAGTGAGAAAGTGGAATGCAGTGGCCCTCTGGGCCTGGGATATTGTGGTTGATAACTGTGCCATCTGCAGGAACCACATTATGGACCTTTGTATAGAATGTCAAGCCAACCAGGCATCTGCCACATCTGAAGAATGTATTGTTGCATGGGGAGTCTGCAATCACGCCTTCCACTTCCACTGCATCTCCCACTGGCTGAAAACCAGGCAGATGTGCCTGTTGGACAGCAGACAGTTTCAAAAGTATGGGCATTAGAAAAAGCACCTTCTTCCTCAAGATTATCACTTTTGTTTGCTACTTGATGACTTGTTGTCCTGTTGCCTAATTAATGATACATGAGTTAAAGCCAGTCTTTGGTCTTGTGTGCAGCATCTCTTGAGTTTGGTCTTACTGCCTCCATATTGTAATCTGCGTGAAATAAAGCCCTGTTGGATCAAAATACATACATATATATATGAATAAAATAAAATCCTTAAGCTACCATTTATTAATGTAAAAATAATAATTTAGTAATATTTCTTTGAAAGTAGAATTATTGTGTCAAATTTAAAAAATCAATACTAATATTGGATTGTGTTTCTTTAAGCTCATGTCCCATAAACAATGATATTTACTTTAATATCCAACATGGAGCAGAGTGCCTGACACATAGTAGGTGCTTAACAAATATTCGTTTTTGTTGTTGTTGTCATCGCTGTTGGGTTTTGCTGAGTTGATTCACATTTCCAAATTGGAGAGAGATATGTCCCACCTGGCACAGTTCCTCATATCTTTAACATCACTTTTTGTTACAAGCTGGTTTCAGGGAATATTTAGAAGAACAAAGAGTAAGAAAATCAACAACCCACCAAAAAAACTGTTCTGAGTTAATATTTAAACTAAGTAAACAACCAAACTGTTATACTAATCCTCTTAAACCATTCCATTCATACTTGGAATTAACCAAACAAGCTTTCCCCAGTATTTAACATTTTAATTCATTCTCTCAGGATCTACCATAGGAGATAATATCTTCCATATTTTTAGATGGGTCAATAATTGCTTCAAGGATAAAGAAAGCAATGGTAAAAAAAAAAGAAAGGAAAAAAAAAGAAAAAAAGTATTCTTTCTTAAACAGTTGAATAACAGCTATAATCCATTTATCTATGAAACACCGTTTTGTCCTAGACCTGTAACCAACTCTTCCAAAGGACTTTTCCAAGGATTTTGAAAAGAATATTTTTAGAGTAGATAAATAGCACTTCTTAATATTTCTAGAGAAACTTTAAAAAGAGGTTTTTACTATGCATTCACATCAGTGAGTCATAATGATTTTCTACGTATTTACTAAAAAATATATAAATGATGATGAAGATGATGTTGATGTTGGTGATGATGGAATAAGAATTCTCAACATCATCATCATAATCACAATTATCATCAGAATGAGGTAATATCTTAGGAGGATAGATAGATCCAAAACCACTGTCACATTGTGGCTACATAAAAAGGCAAGGCATCTCAGAAAAAAAAAATCATTAATGCCTATACCTCACCTGTTATAAATGCTTCATTTCATATGGTAATGACTAATAAAATGAGAGACCATGAATGTGCATTAAATGGACAGGAGCTATGATTTATTCTATCATATGCCAATCCTATATTATCATAAACTGGAAAGAATTACATGTTGTAGGCAAGGGATTCATACTAATTTTTTGATGGTGTCCTCAACTCCAAGTCATACTATATCACAAATTGCTTCTGTAAAGTTATTAAAAATAACTATATCCTTAAGCTCAAATCTGACAAAATAAGATTGAAATTAAAAATTAAAAAGAAACCACAATTTGAATAGGAAAAAGTTGATTCCATACTTTGACTAGAATGTCTAAAAGCCTTTTTTCCCCTCCAATTTAGAAGCAATTATCCAACTAGCTAGCCAATTAATTTATCAACTCTGATAGGTGCTAAAAATCATTGTGAATGAATGATTTCTTCCATGATTTGACTGAAAGCATAAAAAAAAATCTATGCCCTACATATAATGATATATTCAGTTAAAATTCCCACAGAACAATAGAAGAAAAACTGAAACTGTCAAGGAAATGAGAAAAGAAATATTAATGCTCTCTAGAAATACATCAAAAGATTATAGTGATATCTAGATGGCATACACAGTAAGCTATTCGACTCTCACACAGTCCAATTAAAGGTTAAAAAAAATAAGATAATAGGTAAAATGTAGATTTGAATTTCTAGATTTCCAGCAACCAATAATAAAATTCTCGGCAGTAGAAAGAACAAAATTAATTGTTCAATATCAGCCAAAACAGTATTACAGAGATTTGAGAAATTAGAGGAGAGAAAGAAGGCCTGAAGAAGAAAGACAAAGAATTTTCCTAGCTGTCTATTCAGTCAAAACCAGCTCAACAGAATAAAAATACAGCTGGCTCAAACACAAAAGAGAAAGCTTGTACACTTAAAATTAACAATAGAACATGTGTCAAAGGAGGTGACTACAGATCTAGAATCTCTGCAAAACTAGAAAACTAGGGGCCAATTCATTTCAAACTCAAACCTGATTCTATCTTTCTTAAGAACATTATATATCTACCAAAAAATAAATGCCCTCACCAAATACATGCCAATAATATGCATATTTATATACTTAACCAAAAGATTTTATAGCCTTTTATATAAAAATGTAAAAGGATTGAACAAGAAAACAATATAAGATCTAGGGAGGAAAAAAAGCACAGCAAAAAATGTTTTATGGGGTTAAAAAATCAACTTATTTTTAAATCAATTATAATGGAACAAATTACATAAATTTCTATAATATTTATCCTTCCTTGATTATTTTTATAAAACTTTTGACTTTGTTATGTACTCATGCCTTAGTCACGTAACTAGATATCATTGATTAGAGAATATGAGAATATTTGATGCCCACAGTCAAAACAGTCAACCAACAAAATAACATCAGGGTGAGCTTCTATAAAGTGTGGCATCTTTCAGGAAGGCAATTTAAGCTCAAAATCATCCTGTCTAGTCTTAAAACTATTGTGATACATGTGCAAAACTTTATTATTTATTATATTGTTTGAACTTAACCTTGTGTGGAAAAATATTGCTTAACCCACTTTTTCAAGACATGTAGTTCCTACTGACCACAGAGACCCTCTAAAGGAGTTGGGAATTGCTGTAAGGAATCTTTAGACTTATTTGCTGACATAGCAATACATGCCCTTGTGCTATTGTGTGAATTCTTTATAATCTAAAATTTCATTAGACTGGGTGAGCTGGCCATACCTATTTCAGTCCTCCCCTTTGTTTAAGGATTTAACAAACTTCTTTTGAAAACTTTCTCAGTTTTGGGTTTGTTCTAGATGGAATACAACCCTAATTTGTACAAGGAAATCCTTGCTTAGAACTTAAATATGTATGATATTGTTATAGAAAATCTGATGGAACATGAGCACTTTTTTGTGGTAAAAATGAATTATTTTCATGTCCCAGTGCAACTTTACATCAAAATCTTTGAACAAAAACAAATTTTTGCAAAACCAATCTTTTAAAAAAATATATATTCATTCATATACAGTTTAGCACATGTCATGAATACTTCCAATGATAGGACTCTTGGATCTCTGATGAGTAGAATGTAGCTATATCTATGTTATTTTTATTTTAATACATTTGGAAAAAAAAAACCACCTCTTTTTAGTCAGGAATATATTTCTTCCAAAGCAACTCATCTGTATCGCACAATTATTGAGAGCACAGAGGTCTCACTTCTGATTGATAGCATTAAAATCCCTGCACAATTCATTGTCTTTGCTGATATAAATGAAGTTCCAGGGTCAAATTAGTTCCTCTGGGAGAGAATTGTTAAGATCATGACTTAAATAATGTTTTACCTTACACAAATTTTGAGAGATACAAGAAAAGACATTTAGATTACTATTCAATTATGTAGAGTGGGAGAATCATTTACATATTGATTTATTTGTTTGAAAATAGTATAGGATAAAGGGGTGTATAAGCAAATGTGATAACTTGTACAGTTATTTGTGCTATAAAAACATATATATATATAAACATATGCATAAACACACGTACATATATGTATATGCATGTGTGTATTATACATATATGCATACATAGATACAGATATTATCAATGAATGAATGTTAAATGAAGAAGCATTTATTAAGTACTTACTACATTAAAAGCACTGGGGATACAAAGAAATAAGACAGTCTTGGATAATAAGGATTTCATGTTCTTTGTGACAAAGGAAGAGACAAGACAAAGAGGGTTTTAAATACTGGTTGAATGAAAGCCCCCAGGGGTCTTTCAGTTACTATAGCAGAACAGATGATCATCCATCTTCTTTAATGTATTTTCTATCAATAAAATCATATCTATTTCTGATGTTTCACTATTTGACAGTTCCAAGGCCTTTGGTGGCAACAGCTTTCTCTTCCAGGGCTTCTATAGCTGCAACTACTGAGGACTCAAAAGCCCAAAGCAACTATTGAGGCAGTTTCTTTCCCAATTGCATCTTCACAAGGTTTTCTCTTCTGAGGGGAAGCAGGAAGGGGAGAGTGGCAGTGAAGAAGGAATGCAATGGAAGCAGGACTCATGTCTGAAAGGTTGCTGCTCTCTTATACACAGATCCTAAGATATCTCTACCTCGATCTGATGGAAAGTGATGGTTGAAGTTGTGGCAGTGATTTGAACTGTCTGGCAAAGCTGGCTCCTGTTACTCCCTCAATATGCCTATTGTATTGAGCCACTTTCCTCCAATATCATTACACTTTTGTTCCCAAACATTTTTCCTTGTTTCCTCTTTGTCAAAACCCCATTGAAAAAAAATGTTGGATTTGCCTTCTCACCACAGTAGACATGCAATCAAAATTGCTAGGAAACATCTTTAAATTTCTGTGGGTAAACACATCTTTTTTCCATTATCTCAGGCCCTTTCTTTAAAACAAACTTTACTTTCTTAAGTATTTTGGGGGGCGGTCTCCTTTAGCAAGCTGTTGACTCATTTGTCATGATTTTCTTGCATCATTCTTATTTCTCTTCCCAATTTTTCCTCTACTTCTCTTACGTGATTTTTAAAATCTTTCTTGAGCTCTTCTGTGCCTTGCAATGTATTCACATTTTTCTCAGAGGCTTTGGATGTAGGAGCTTTTACTTTCTTGTCTTTTTCTGGTTATATGTCTTCTTTGTCACCAAAGGACAATTCCATACTGTCAGTTTTTGACACCGTTTGCTCATCTTCCCAGCCAAATACTTGACTTTTTAACACTTTACATGATAAGACTCTGCTTCCAGTAGGGGCAGGGGTGGAGTTCAGGGTGGATGTGGCACCCCAGGCTCGAGGGGTTTTGTATCAGCCACTTGATCCCCCACCTTCTCTGAGCTCTGAAAACAGCCAGGATTGGGGCCAGACCCCAGTTGGACCAAGCTCCTCTTTCACCCAGGTTCCACAGAGTTTTACCACTGACCTTCTAATGCTGTCTTTGGCATTTTGGGTTTGAGAAGTCTGAAAACCACCACAACTACCAGTGATTTAATTCCCTGAGACCTGCTCTAGCTCTGTCTGTGCTGGTGTAGCCCATGCCTGACTGCTCCACTCCCAGTCTGGTGTGATATACTCTTCCTGTTGACCTTTCAGGATGTCTTGTGCTGGAAATTTGCTTCACTCTGTCATTTTGTGTGTTCTATAGCTTTAGAATTTGCTTAGAGTCATTTTTTTAGAGATATTTGGAGGGTTTGGGGGACAGCTTAAGCAAGTCCCTGCCCTTACTCTGCCATCTTGACTCTGTCCCACCTAAAACAATCTTTATTGCTCAAAAATTCTTTGCATCTTTCTAAATCATTCTTTCTTTCCCAGAAACCCACTTCAAATATGGGGTCATGTAAGAGCTTTGAAGGAGCAAGTAGCAGTCAAGAGAAATGGCAATTCAATTTGCCTTTCAGAGTAAAGCTATTTCTATAAACAAAACCATACTATGAACTACTTTTTCTAGGGAAAGTATTATTAGGAGAGAGAGAGGAAACTCAAGTATGTCCAAAAGAGAGCTACAAGGAAGGTAAAGGGATTTGGTAATGTAGTCAAAATCAATGAATAGTTTTCCAAAGAAGAATTAAAAACTATCAGCTCCCTGGAAAAATTGTTCAAAATCATTAATAATAAGATAAATGAAAATGAAGGCATGCATGAGGTAATATCCCAAATCTATAAAGCTAGAAATTGTGGGGGAAGTGACAAAATTAGTGAGAGACAGAATGGAGAGAAAGCCTTAGAAATCCACTACTAGTGAAACTACAAGTTGGCTAAAACATAGAAAACAAGTTTAAATTATACAGATAATTGACTAAATCATTCCCAGTCTTTGACAAAATGATCCTGCTAATGAAATTATATCCTAAAGTGATTATTCATAGCAAGAAAAAAGCCAAATATGTACAAACATTTTCATGATATTATTTATGCTAACAAAAAACTGGAAACAAAATCTGTATGTAATTGGCAAATGACTGAATAAGGGGAGAAAGCACATAAGCATGTATTAAATTTCTCCCCTATGTTTGGTACTATGCTAAATACTTTCCAAATATTCTCTCACAACCTGCATGTGAGGTAGGTGCTATCATTAGCCTCACTTTACAGTTAGGAAACTGAAGCAAACAGAAATTTATTTTGATTTTGAGAATGGAGCTGGAGAAAGTGATTTTGATCAGAACTTGTGGTGGCAGAGCTTCTTCTGAGAGCCAGTCAAACTCCTGCTGAGAGCTTCCCAAGGGCCAGCCAGATCTGCCAGAGGAAGAATAACTGTGGTGTCAGTGCTTTGTCTATTTTGGGTCTATGTTGATTTTATAGGCAGAAAGTGAGTTGACATGATACTGCCAACCATGTGTGTGAATATTGTTGTAATTCTGCTAAGCTTGATTTGCGTAGATATTATTGTAGCTCTGTTAAGTTTTCTCTTTCAGGAACAGAAATTGTAAAGTACTTCAGGTAGGCTGGACACTGTGAGCTTCAATGTGGAGTAGGAACTGCATGGAGAGCTGGACAAGAAAAGCCATGCTTTGCTGAATCTCAGCTT
>CM053583.1:248937724-248956470 GCA_028627135.1 Pseudochirops cupreus | reverse complement strand
TAAGCTTGAACTGAAAGAATAAAGTGCCCTCTCAGGAATTAGTGGTAAAAACAATCAAAGAAAAAGATACCAGGAAAAGCAAATTCAAAATGTGTTTGTTTATATCAATTAAAGTGATATGAGCAATACAAGTACAATTTAAAATACATACGTACATACATACATACATACTACATATATTAATACAAATTTGAAACATGAAATTGTCTTTGTAAATCATGTTGAGATGGTTGAGTAGCCCTAATAAAATGGGCAGAATTACTTTGATGACATAAATTGAAATCTACAAAGGCAAAGGAGTATAATTTTTTAAATGATTTAATGCATTTGATTTGGAATCATATCAAAGCTTTTACCTCATGTGAACAATTTGTTAAAATCATATCATACAGAAACCAGTTTAATATACTTCTTTAATTGGATTTTTCTATACAGACAGGGCTGCAAGAGCCAGGGCTTTTATGAAGTATATTTTTCTTAGATGATTAAAAATTCTAGTTTGCACTAGATTTCAAATTAGGCATCCTTATAAAATAACAATGAGGATTGGAATTTACTATAAGAAAATAAAGAGGAGTTCAAATCTGGCTTCAGAGACTTAACACTTATTATCCCTGTGACCTTAGGCAAGTCACTTAACCCCAATTGCCCTACCTTCCCCCCTCCAAAAAAAAAAACCCAAAAAAAAGAAAAGAAAGAGGAAAAATATGGAAGTAAGAGGGGTATTTTTTTTTTAAATCCAAGACTTCAATGTGAGGAGTCAGAGCTGAAAAGGATCATAGCTTAATCCAGTGGTGGTATCATTATCATCGGTGTCTGCATTGCATGGTAAAGAAAATAACCAGTGGCCAGTGATAATGCTATGCTTGCTCTCTTGTATCTGATATTTCTATGCAGGGTGGTAGGAGGAGGAATTAACAAACATATTCTTGAACATAAACACATATCTGCATCATTTTTATTTTTGTTATTTTTGTCTGAGGTCACCCATTTACCTTCAAAAAAGGTTGATTCAAGTTAGGCAATATGTGAGGTTTACTTTATGGGGTTTCAGGTTTCTTCCGCTAGCATCAGCTCTCTCACTCAAGCTCTGCTTCCCTCCTTGTCTCATTGTACACCTGTGGAAAGAAATCTCTTAATGATTCTTCTGTTGTCAGCTTATTATTTTTGCTTTGGTTAACTAAAATGAAGTCTTTCTCCATCTAGCTTTTTTTTTAAACTTTTGTTCCTCTGAAATTATTTCATTTCCTGGGCTTTCCTTGGTTGTTGTATTTCCCTTTCATGTATTTCTATTGTCACAGATGCTTCTAAAACAAACTACTCCGATCTGGTTTTTTTCTTTAATTTTAGGAATGTATCAAATATTTCTTTTTATTGAACACTCATTTTTTTCCCTATTGATTATTCAATTCAAGTGTTCAGAGTGTCATCTTGTGTTGTATTTTGAGATCCTTTGATCTTTGGAAAAAAATAATAATTTTCTTCTGTGGATAATTTTCTTCCAGTGGGTACAAAGTAATTTATGTTATTTTTTTTTTTCATATCTGAAAGAATTTTCCTGATTGCTTATAGAATTGGGTGTTTGTGATTGGAATAGTAAAATCTAACCATTATCTTTTTCTTTCTTGGAGGGCAATTGGGGTTAAGTGACTTTTCCAAAGTCACATGGCTAGTTAGTGTGTCAAATGTCTGAGGTCAGATTTGAACTCAGGTCCTCCTGACTCCAGGGCTGGTGTTCTACTGACTGCACCACCTAGCCACCTCACTATTATCTTTTTCTTAGAGTTTGTAGGATAAGGTGCTTTGTTTTACTAAGGGATTCTGTGGATTCTTATGATTGGCACCTATGTATCTGGGCAGTTTTCTTGTATTATTTCTTTGACTATTGTGTCCAGATTTTTTGATTTGTCATGTTTTTCTGGGAGACCAATAAGTCTTGTGTTGCATCTATACATTCTGTTTTTTTAATGACACCAATATCTTTTGTTTGTATGAAGATTGTATCTTTAATATGATTGTTATTTTCTTGGCTTTTTTCCAGATTATTATTTTTATTTGTGCATTTTTAACAAGTTATTCTTGCCTGTGGGTTGTTTTTTTTTATGAGATGACACTGTAAATTCCAATTTTTTCCATTCTGCCAATTATTTCTGCTGCACAGGTCATAAATTCTGCTTTCTTAATTCTTATTTCTATTTTAAAATATTTAGGAACACTTTGCTGTGATTCAATGATCTCTTGGGACTATATAGAGTCCTCTGCTCTATCAGGTATTGATTCATTTTTCTTTGTGATAGAATATTTATTCACAGACATCTGGATACTTTTTTAAAATCAGATCTAGAGGGCGCACCCCCTTCTACTATTTATATCTTTGTTTCTGATTTATCTTCTTATACTCAAGATAATTTTATTTCTTCTTAGACCTTTGGTAATTTGTCTTTTTTTCCCTCTTTTATTCTCTATCTCTGCCTCTGCCTCTGTCTCTTTCCATCTCTTTCTGTCTCTCTCTGTCTCTCTCTCTCTGTCTTTCTCTGTCTCTCTGTCTCTCTCTCTCTCTTGCTTTTTCCCCTCTGAGAGCAGTTTCCCTTGGGACTAGACCTCAAAGTTCTTTGTACATTTCTTCTAAGCAGGTAAATTCACTTTTTAACAGCCTCAGTCTTTCTGCCAAGTAACTTCTGATCAAAGCTAGATGTCAGCCCCCTTTCCTTCAGGCATGGTGGAACCCTGACATGATGTTTTCTCTGTTAGGGGCTGGAAGGTGGGAAACAGAGTTGAGTTCTGTCAAAATATTGTGCATTGGATTGTGCAGCCCTGGCAGAATATTTGTTTGTGGGAGATGTGCTGCTGAGTGAGCATATTAGGTGCTGGGGATCAACTTTCTCTAATGTTAGCTCCTTGAATTGCTACTTCATTTGTTTTTTTCATGTCTTCTACCATGGAGATAAGTGAAAATACTTTTATGCAAAGTTGTTAATTTGGGAGAGTCTTGAGACATCATCAGGACAGGATAAAATGTCTAGCCCTCCATCTTGTTAATCACTTAACCTGGAAGAGTTTCATTTTTGTGTAATGAATTAAGCCCAATAGATATCCACATGAAGATATGCGGCAAGCTGTTGGTGATGCAGTATTGAAATTCAGGAATTAGAACTTCATCTATACATTTGAAAATTATCTTCATAGGGAGAATGAGTCCATGGAAGCTAATAAGAACACCAAGAATTAAGAGTAATGAAGATCCAAAAGAGAGTCTTTCTGGCCACTCATACTTAACGACTGGGAGATGAACAATGTTTATCCCTCCAAAAAAAAAAAATCAAGAAGGAGCAGTCTATCAAGGAGGAGAAAAAGGAGGAGACAACACTGTAACATAGGCCAGTTGAAGAAACAGAATCCTGGAATGGGTGGCAAGTGAAAATGTTTAAAGCTACATCCAGCAATCAAGTAAAATGAGGACAGAGAAAAGTCATTAGATATACAAATATATTGGACATAGAAATCATTAATAATTTTGGAAATAAAAACCTTAGTGGAGTGCTGGAATCAGAATTCATGTTGAAAGGGGCTAGAAAGTAGATGTGTCATATTTTTGAGAATACCTAAGTAGAATTATTCTCAGAAATTTTGTGCATTTAAAGATATTAACATATTTTTCTCCCATCATTTCATCTCAATTTTATTAACCTTATATATACATTCCAAAGATTTTATGGATTTATTTTACACCCTGGAACTCATGTGAAACTATTAATTATCTAAAATATTTAAGCTAATTTTCTGTGGGGAGTTTTCCATGTATTCAATAATTCCACTTACAAACAGGGATGCTTTTGTCTTCTGTGTGTTGATTATACCTCTATTTTGTGTCTCTTGTTTTGTTATCATAATTAGATTTTTCTGGAATTTTGTCAAATAACAGTGGTAAAAAGGCATTTTGTTCTGCCCCTTTACTGGGAAATTTTCAATAATTTTCTAATTATACATACTCCTATCTGTTGATTTTAGATATTTTGTTTTTATTATGTTTTAATAGTCTTTCATTATTCTGCTTTTCAAAGTGTCAAAGACTTTTTATGCATCTACTGCTATAATTATATTTGAATTATTTTTACCTATATTATTTAAATAATTTTTCTAATGTTGAGCTACATTGAATCTATAGTCAATGTCTCCCCTCCCCCCCCAATAATCTACCTCATAAGAAATAAAGATTTTAAGACATTCCTTTTCCAAGAAATGAAGTAAGTCATAAAGGAACTACAAAAGAGTGTTAATGAAAACCTGCCACATACATAATTAAACTATAGTAAAGATCATTGCATACAGAAATATACAGAGAAATATATAATAATTTTATGATATGGCTGTTGTCATCGACTATATATATAATTAAAATTCATTTATATATTCTTTATATATTATTAAAATTCTTTATTTAGATAGATAGATAGAATTCACAAATCCAGCCTCAGACATTTAACACTTACTAGCTCTGTGACCTTGGACAAGTCACTTAATCCCAATTGCCCTGCCCTCCCCACTCCAAAAAGTAAGAAAAAGAAAAAAAAAGAAAAAAAAGAATCTTAAAAAAAATGCATTGCTATCCAACAAAAAATGTATATCTTTTGGATATTGGACGTTATTCTAATTTTACTTTTGAAAAAGAAGCAATAAAATTTTGTGCAATTAGTATGGTCTAGTATTTTCTTTTTTATATACTTCAGTTCACTTTTCCTATAGGCATGTAGGCTCTATGCCATTTGCTTCATAAATCTTGAATAATAATACTTTTTTATGGCCTTTGATGTCTTAAATAAAATATTGTCATTGTGCTTATCTCTTTTGGTGTTGTAAATTTTAATCCTTTCCTTGTCTGATATCATGATAACCACTATGGCTTTTCTTAAATTACCTAACAAATAGTAACTTTTGCCTGAACCTTTCACTTTTATTTTAATAATTAATTATTTTAAAAAACATAATAATAATAAATTAACTTATTTTAAACTTCTGTAAACATTTCAGTTTTTCTGCTTAATTCCTACATTCTCTTTCATTTGGTTTAATTTATTTAAATCTTTTTAGTTGATTTCTCCCTAATCTGTTAATTGAGCACATGGTCTCTAGGATTAATTTACTTTAAGTGATTTTGGTCCTGCCTCCTCCCACAGCTTCTCCCTAAACTAATCTCTCAGATTTCTCTGCTTGTAGTACCAATGTAATATTTATAGCACCCACAATCATGATAAAGACTGTGACTATAAATATTCCCACATAGTGCTTGATCACAAAATATAACAAACTCTCCATTTGGAGGACAGAAGCAAAGCATTTATTTAGACACCAGAAAGCCAAATCCCAAAACCAGAAAGCCTATTCCATCATAGTAGTAAAGAAGTTAACAAACCATAACAATACAGAGAGCCACAGCATCCTTTAGCCTTCCCACAAACCAATATTGGATCAATCTTTACTCATGAGCCTATCTGATTCCTTCCCTGAGCATCCTCTCCCCTAGCTGTCTAGTCTAGCTCTGACTTACTTTCAGCTTCCTATGGGCTCTGCCCCACCCTTCAGCAAACTCTTCCCATCACAGGCTCCATGTGATTACAGTCAGCCCATTAGAGGGCACGGTTTACTTTCAAATCAGGGAAGGTCTTCAAATCCTCCCTAGGCTTATTAAGGGCCAGGTAAGATCTTCAAATTCCCATTCCCATTACACTGCTCTGTCTTAACTTTCTTAGTTTTACTTAATTTTTAATCCTTCTTTCTATTTCTTTTATTTCTTTTTTTGCTGAACAATTTTTCAGATGAATTAAGAATGTCATTCAGAATTTTTCTTGTTCCTCTTTGTGATGCCTTTCAGAGAAGTATTAATTTTCTCAATTACTTATTTACTCATCTTACTCAACTATCCTCCTTTTCATCTCTAATGAAAGTCCATATATTTTCAGTAATGGTTAGTTATAGTAATGCAGAATATTTCATCTTGAGGTATACCCAATGTCCTTTGCTTTTCTCAATATTATTTTTTCAATCTCTTCTTTGTAGTGAATTTCTTCACTACATATCATAAAAGAGATCTAGTGCTTGATTATTAAAATTCATTTTCATCTATAACCAAAGCTATATCTCTTTATTTCTCATTTGACATTGAAGTTCTAAATTTTGCCTACTACATGCTTTGGTTACTTAGAGTTTGCCTTCTTATTTTCTCTCTCTTGGTGATTTTTCTATTATTTGTTGGTGATGTATATATTTGATGTTCTGTTTTTAGTATTTTGGGGTCAATCTTGTGTATTCCTGAAATACAGAATAAAAGCATTTCAGTTCTTTGAAATTTCTACGGATTATTTATCTTCTGCATTGTATTCAATGTTAGTTGCTTTGCCTTATATTAAGCACATTTTTCCCTCAACGCTACTATCATTTGACTCATTTCCATCAAAATGTCTTCACATTGAGACTACTAAATTCCAAATCTGATATTATTTTTTAGAGCCTGTACTGATTGGGAAAGAAATCATCATTATGTGTTCTAACTTGCCTACTTTTACATTATTTTTTTATTGAATTAATATGGGAGAACTCTGATTTCCATCTTAATTTCAGCTGTAATTTATATAATTATTTATTTATTTGGAGGGGTTTTGATCTTTGCTTTCCCTCTTAGTAAAGTCTGGAGGGCTGCAAATCACTCTCATTCACTATGTAACAGCCACTCATTTTTATTGTGTCTCTTTCTGGTTTCCCTACTCATGTTTTCCTTTTTTGCAATATATATCTTTTTTTTTCATTACCCTGATAGGGGCCTAGACTACTCCCCAATCTTTCTCTGTCAGCCTTTATCCACCACCACCACCCCCAATCAACCTATTTCCTTCTCATAATTTATCATCATATCATGATTTTGTGCTGTTTGGCCCCTCATTCTGTCACTGTTGTGGTATTTTCTCTTCTAGACAATCAGATTGGATGATTTTAAAGTTCTCCTTATTCTGAAGGGTAGAACTGTCTTGCTCACTCTGGAAAGGAGAGAGATTCAACACCGGATACTTTAACAGTTAACAGAGGACTACTTTATCTCTGGAGATGCAAGACAGGAAAAGAAAGATGTGGAGAATTGGGCATGTGAATGACTCTTGAGACTACTTCACAATTAACTGCTTAAACAGGTCCTGTTTGAAGTTGCTCATCACTATCCTCCACCATAGCGATTGACATAGCACATTGTGAGGGAAGCTGGCAAAGGGAGGGATACGGAGAGGAATACGAAAGTCTAACTCCAGTGAAGAGTTCTTGTACTCTCTCATGCTCTTTAGTAAAGACAGAGCTCCCTCATTATTCTTCCCAGGAATCTCAATACCAAGTTCAAAATGCCAAGAATACTCGCTGCTCCTGATAATTCTGCTTGATTTCCATAGAAATATATGGCATCCTGAATCCCTCTAAGAAATCTCCCAGACTGGCAAACAAGAAGCTAAATTGGTATTTAATTTTCACAACAATTACAAAAACTGAAACAATAACAATGAGAACAACACAGCGCTAAAACAGTTACATAAAAACACAACAAAGCGAAAATGGGAAACTCGCCACTGCCTAAAAAACATCTATTGTTCTACTGTAGCCTTAAAGAAAACAAGACTATTTCTAAGACAGTTAGAAAGGTCCTGGCCTCCAAACCTTCCCAATAATTATTTTTTAGCTCCTCATCTGTGATCATGATAACCTGCTCTTTTAAAATAGACATTTTATCATCAAAATATAGGAAAAAAACTAATGAAATAATTCACTTGGGTCGTTTCCAGTTACTTTGCTCTCTTTCTCTGCTCACTGCATTTATCCTTTAGAAAAGCACTATTTCTTTTTCACTCCACATTCTTAATTAGTACATCAATACTCAGTAATATCCTTTGTGATGCAATATATTCTCTGCTCTGAAATATACCTAAGAGATATATAGTCTTCAGTTATTAAAAGATTACCTACCACCAAGGTGGGCCGTCATCCGTGAATACAACCTGCATGTATCTAGTTTGTAATTAGTTAAGAATGCTTTTGTTCAGTGCTTTTTTTTAGTTGTGTATAACCCTTTGTGACCTTACCTTGAAGTTTTCTGGGTAAAGATATTGCAGTAGTTTGCCATTTCCCTTTTCAGCTCATTTTACAGATGAGGAAACTGAGGTAAATCAGGTTCATTGACTTGCCCAGTGTCCTACAACTAATAAGCATCTGAGGCAAGATTTGAACTCTGGAAGAGGAATCTTCCTGACTCCAGGCCTGACAAATATACACTGAATCACCTAGTTTCCCCTAAGAATGACAAATCATCTTATGAAAATGTTTTGATTTCCTCATGTGTTAGAACAGTCACTCATGATTGAATAATTGATAAAGAATGCTGACTTTACTTTTTTTTTTTTAAATATACATACAGGGCAATTCCCATTTATCTGTGCTAATCACACACAGATAAAAAAATAAATATAATTCATTATCCTTATTTTAGTAGACAATAACACATTCTGCATCATAAATTACCTTTTCTATATCAAAAAAACAGAGAGTCTGAGTTTTCTCTCTTTTTACGTCTTCTAAATTTCACCAAGCTAGTGAAGAGTAAAATGTCTAAAATTCAGACAACAGAATGGAGAAGCAATAGCTAATGACTTGGATAATTTACCAACGGAAATATTAAACCCTGAACAATTTAGAATTGAGCATATCTCTTTTTAATACAGTTTGAAGGAAAAATCACATTCTAGAAATAATTTGGAAAACTGGTACTTTTTTATATTTCTTTTAAAGCTAATTGTATTTTTTTTTCAATTTTATGTCACTATCTGTCTAGACCTTACTTTCTTCATCTATAAATGAATTGGTTGAAATAGTTTATTTTTATGCTCTCCCTCTAGGTCTAAATTCTATGACTTTCAATATATTCAATTTTTACCTAAAATGGACTCAGTAAATTCTGAGATTAGACACCTAGTTACTGCACAAAACCCTTCATGCATACTTACAAACAGATCCTAGACATGAATATACACATTAAAACTATTTCTAAATACCACAAATAAATATTCAGTCAAAGAATTAGCTGATTCTTTGAGGGGGAAAAGACAAATTGATCTTTTTTGCCTGGAAATCATCAGTTTTTTTGTCCAGTCAAAACTTTCATTATTTAGCTGAACACAGGTGATATTTCTATTAAGAAGTTAGGGGGCACCATGGCTGAGAATGATGGACTTGGCATTAGAAAGACCTAAGTTTAAATCCTGACTCAAATACTTGTTAGCTGGGTGACCCTGAGCATGTCACTTACCCTCTCTCAGTCTCTGTTTTCTGATATATAAAATGTACACAATAATAAAAAAATAATAATAATACCTACTTTTCAAAGCTATTGAGGGTTATTTTTATTCCTTTTCTTGTGTATGTACTCTATATGGAAAAGAAGGAATACGATAAAATTGTGGACAATGCAATATTTTTTTTGTTTTATTTTTGTTTTGTTTTTCCCCTCAGTAGGAGATCATAAAGCAGACAGCATATGAGGTGAGGAAATTTATTCTATTCTAAGGAAGAAGATGGAGGTGTGGGAAGACATTTGAAGTTCCCTACACCACCTCTAGGAATTAGGTTAGTGGGATAGTCAGAAGAGGCTTGGACATGGAGCCCGAGCCATTAGGAGAGGGAACATAATGATCCAAATGTAAAAAAAAAAAAAAAAAAAAAAAGGACAAAAAAGTCCCTGCCTCAAGGCATATGGTGACCTTCTTGAGAGCGGGACTGTCTTTTATCTCTTTTTGTATTTCTAGTGCTTGCCACAGTGTCTAGCACATAGTTTCTTAATTAATGTTTATTGACTGACTCAGGAGAAGATGTCTAAACACTGCTTCTTGTTACGGGATATAGTTGAGCCAATATCAACTAATCAACAAGCATTAATAAATACCTGCTAATGAATATGAATTTGACCAATGAGGAGACTAGAATGTAGAGAGACTTTAGGAGACCAATAAGCAGGCTATTGTAATTGTCCAGGGATAAGTTGATGAGTGCCTGAAACAGATTGGTGACAGTATCAGAGGAGAAAAAAAGGTATATATAAGAGATATTATGATGGTAAAATTCACACATCTTTGCAAAAGATTATATGGTAAAGGGTGAGATAAATTGAGGGGTTGCAGATGACACCTGGGTTGTAAACCTTGGCAACTTGGAGTATGGTGGTGTCTTTGACAATACTGGAGAAGTTTGGAAGAGATGAAGATTTTGGAGGAATGATATTAAGTTCAATTTTGTACATAACAACCTCTACACATACCCAGCAAATGTTTATCCAGACCCTGCTAGAAAACATCCAATCAACAGAAACCCACCATTTTCTGAGGCAGCACATTCTTCTTCTGGTTGCTATTTAATGACTCTCTTCTTATATAGTCACCTAATTGGAGTTTCTTATCTTTGCTCTCTCTCTCTCTCTCTCTCTCTCTCTCTCTCTCTCTCTCTCTCTCTCTCTCTCTTTTTCTCTCTCTCTCTCCCTCTCCTCCCTCTCTCTCTCTCTCTCTCTCTCTCTCTCTCTCTCTCTCTCTTTCTCTGCACTCTCTCTGTCTCTCTATCTATGGAGCTGTCTAATTGGTACTATCAAAGCACAGGTCACATCATAATGTTTTGCTTAAGAAACTTCAGTGGTTGCCTATTATTTGTAAATTCCTTAGTTTGCATTTTAAATCCTTCGCAATCTGACTCAAATCCATCTTTCTAGACCCATTACATATTATTCTCTTTTGTTCTTCTACACACACACAGCATCCTACCCGTTGCCTTTGTCCCGTTGCATAAAATGTCCCATAGCCTGGAATGCTCTCCCTCTTTACCTCTGCCTTGCCTTTGTCTCCATCAAAGCCTAGCTCAGGTACCAGCTCATACAGGATACCTTTCCTGTTCTCCAACAATTTATTTTTTTCCTTTCTTTTCCTAGAACTGTTTTTCTATTAACTCTGTGTATGTCTTGACTATATTTACATGTTTACATATTGTTTACCTCTAGAATGGAATGGAATCTCTGTGAGGACAGCTGTTGTTTCATTTCTGTCTGCATTCGCAGCTTCAGGCACAAGAATTATTTTAAGGTTGGTATTCAACAAATGCTTGTGAAATTGCATCTCCAAATCACCAATTATAATTTTGTGGCAAATTTAAAATAAAATGTTTAGATTTTTTTTCAGTTTTAAGCTTCAATTATAAGCTAGCAGGCTCGGGGGAACCCTAGACTGACCTGAGTTCAAATCTGACCTCAAACATTTACTACTTTTTGACCCTGGGCAAGTTGCTTAATTCTGTTTGCCTTAATTTACTGGAAAAGGGAATGGCAAACCAATCCGGTATCTTTGCCAAGAAAACGTCATGGACAGTGGTCCACAGGGTCACAAAGAGTCAGACTTGACGGAATGACTAAACAACAATGTCTGATTTGCATGGACTTTCAGGGGGGGGAAGATTTTATGCAGCAGTAGACTAATTGGTCATGAACGAGCAGTTCATAAAAAGACTGTACTTGGTATGTATATAATGAACCATAATCAATATTTCTTGATAGATATATATGGAGAACCATAATTTTAGTTTCTTCAATAGTTAATAAAATATCTTTAATTGCAGGGAGATCAAAAAGTGCCAAAAACTAATGCATGGTGTTGGCTTTATTTTTTTTTCCAGCATTTAGTTTATACTGCAAGAAATCTCTTTTCCATAATTAGTTTTTAAGAGTAAGCAGTTTTTAAATGTTATAGAATAAGGGATTAAATAAGGACAAATCGGTAATACACCCTGGTTAAAAATATGGAAAGATGTAAGCTTCTTGTATGTATATATACACATTCTAAATCCCCTACTCTCCTCACAAAGAATGTCCTTGTTCAGAGAATTATCAATGAGATATATAGAAATCAAATTTGTGAGCCTTGAATTCACTGAGAATGCCTGCTATACAGTGTACAATTAGCTCCAGGTTTCTCAGTGACTCCTGCTTACAGGTTGGGAGAGAGCAGGTAGTGGTGCTGACAAAGGGAAGTAGCAATCTCATGAACTCTTAGCAAATACTATTTTGTGGTTTGTTGAGCTTATCTTTATGTTATGACCTATAACCACAAAACCTGGGGACTGATTTTTATGTTCCTCATAGAAATAATTTTATTTTAAAGATAACTTTATCCCTATAGATACCCCTCCCCAATTCCATACCTCATTGACTATTTATTGTTAAAAAAAAACAAACACATTTTTAAAAGAAAGAAATTAACAAATTCTTTCAAGATATCAGTTTTGCTATATTCCAGAGCCATGATCCCCCACATTTGCAAAATGTTATTGGAGATGCCTATTTTCTCAACTCTTTTAGGACTCAACTCATTATAACATAATGCCCAGTTTCTTTCTTTTGGGGGAGGGGAGTTCTCTTTATTAGCAATGTTGACATATAGCTTATGATTTTCCTGTTGCTAGTTATTTCACTTAATTAGTCCATATTATACCATATTCCTTTGATTTTTTTTTATTTGTTAATTTTCTCATGATACTGTAATGGTTCATTAAATTTGTGTATCATAATTTGTTGAACTATTCCCTACATGACTGGCATTAACTTTACTTGTACTAAGCACACCATAGAAGAAAACATGTTGCTATGAATATTTGGCCACTATCAGGACTATCCCCCTGCTTTCTTCTCCCTGCCCCCTCCTTGTTTTGATTTATACTTAGCCGCAGGATCTCTGGATAACAAGTCATGGGAATTTCAGTCACTTTCTTAGAATAATTCAAAATTGCTTTCCAGAAGAGTTTAGACCAATTTTCAGCTCTACCAACAGTGTATTATTATTACTGTGCCTCTCTTTCAGCAATCACTCTAATACTTACTATTTTCATCTTTTGTCATCTTTACCAATTTTATGGGTATAAGGTGCGACCTAGAAGGTTTTTAAAAAAAATTTCATTTCTTGAATTATCTGTGATTCAAAGCAATTTCATACAATTGTTAAGAGTTTGAAATTACATTTTTCAAACTGTTCAAGTTCTTTGATCATATATTCATTGGAGAATGAAGGGAATCTCTTTCCCCCACATCCACTGGTGTTCCTTTCCTTAGGGCAAAACACTTAGGTCAATTCCAATTTCAAAAAAAAGTTAACTTTCGTAAGTCACTTGGAGCTGCACTTAAACATATAAAATAATGAATGGCTGAATAAATGAATTAGCCATAGATTACATCAACATTGGCTAGCTATTGATTAGCCAAGTATTATTTTTCCTAGTAATAATTCACATTTATTTAATTATATAAGATACAACAAGTGCTTTCCTCATAAATGTAATATTCAGAGTGGTTGAGTTCCTTGACTGTGTTCATACAAATAGTGTCAAAGCCTAACTCACCTATGTTTCCTGACTTTTAATTCAGTGTTCCTTTCACTATACCAAGATGACTCAATAGAATAATACTACTTTCATTTCACACTCTTTGAAGGTACATCCTGTATCCAAAGAAAGAAAATTATATTAAAAAAGTTATTGCCATATATATTTGGATTATGTGATTGTTTACATGTAGGTGTGATTAAAAAAAAGCAGTGGGACAATCTCTCTCCCTCTCTCTCTCTCTTTCTCTCATGGATGTAACCTTAAAATTGTGGCTATGGGGTTCTTCTTGCTCCTCTCCTTAAGTAGCTCATTGTCATCCTTTTAGCTTAGTCAAATCAGTTACCACTATAGAAAGGTCTTCACAATCTGTCCCTTCATAGCACATCAAGGTGTAAAGTAGCACAGAATGTATAAACCTGGAATGGTTTCCTTATTATTAGTCAAACGTCCATTTTGCCTCATGCATACAACTATAATCTATGTCTAGATGAACTCTGTCTCCTATATTGCCAAGTAACACCAATAATAAAAAGCAAGTTGACTCAAGGAAGAGAAAACATTATTGCTATTTTTTTCTGTACTTAGGTCATATTTTGATGAGCTATCATGTTGCTTAAAGCACTTCAATAAATGGAGAGTTAGAAGGTTATTAAGTAAAATTGCTCATAAAAGTGAACCAGTTACTGAATCTCTAAGATATATAACTTGATTCTTCAAGTTTCTATTTCAGTACTACTTATGAAAACTCTTATTTTCTCATAAACTTCCAGAACAACACTCTAAAGAGGGACAATGTTGGATGACCTATAGAAAGTATACTGGGCAAATGTTCATGGCGTCTGTCAATGAAACAGTTCCTAGGGTTAGGTCACCAGTGCTCTCTGTTGCTTACTCCCTCAGGTTGGGCAGCACTGAAGATGTGCTGTTATCCCCTCTAATGAGCCATTTTAGGAAGGACACTGATAATCAAAGAACATCCAGAAGAGATTAATCAGGATGTGAAGGACTCAAGATCCTGCCATTCAAGGATCAATTGCAGGAAATAGGAAGGTGTAACTTGGAAAAAAAATATTTGGGGGAACATGAGAGGTGTCTTTAAGTATGTAAGGGTCTAAAATGTGAAAGAATTAGATTTGTTTTGTTTGTGTGCATGTACATGTGAGTGTGTGTGTGTGAGAGAGAAACAGAGAAAGTAAGAACAGTGAATAGAAATGTCTTACATAAAATTTGATGTAAGAAAAAAAACTTTCTAAGAACTATATTTGCTCATATTTATACCTAAGATTATGGATTTACCAGTCAGTTTGGTTGCAATTGAAATTTTTTTATGTCTTTGCATGGTAGTTTTGGCATTATGTAGACATAACATGGGGACCTGGTGACTACACATCATTTCATTGGTTTAGGAAACTCCTAGATTAGAAACTACTTCTACTAATGCAAGTTGGCACCTCCTCTGTAGCTCCTAGGCTTGTAAAATTTCCTGGAGCCTAGGGAAATTAATGAAATTGCAAAATTTAATCCATTTTTAGTTGAGTTCAATATGGAAACAAGAACAAGTGATCAATGTGTTTAAAAGTTACAAGTACCAAGGAAAACTTAATCTAAAAAATGAGACAAACTTTCCCCAAATTATTCTGTCACTCCAAATATGAAAAAAAAATCACTCTTATCCTGAATCAGTTAGATTTAAAGTGACTTCATGTCAAGAGGAAGAAAAAAATTGTTATTGTTTGAGGATATCTAGCCACGAACAGGAGTGCAATAGTGGAATACGTTTGTCAAAAATTTTATGGAATAAGGGGAGCCAAGATGGTGGAGGAAGGCAGGGATTTGCCTCAACTCTCCCCCAAACCCTTCCAAATACCTTTAAAAAGTAACCCCATACAAATTCCAGAGCCACAGAACACAGAGAAAGATGGGAGTGAAACAAATTTCCAGTTCAAATGAGGAGCAGGCCTCAGTGCGACTGAATCACTGGCAACAGTGACTATTTCCAGACCTCTCAGCCCACAGACACCGAAGACAACTTACAAGGTCAGTAGGAAAGATCTCTAGCACCTGGGTGAGTGTGGCACACAATCCAGCACAGATCATGCCAGCACATCCCTAGCCACAGCAAACCAGAAACAGACCTTGGGAGTGACTTATTTAGCGGTAGAAGAAGCAGCAATAGAAGTTGCTTCTAGAGCGCTAAGCCTGCAGACAACAAGGGGATTGAAGAATTGATCAGAAGGAGATTGCAGGAGTCTTTTTGCTAGCACTGAGGTAGGACTCTCTTGCTTGGCCATACTGAGATCTAGGTTGCAGTCTTAGGTGGCAGTCCCAGGGTAAGAAGGAGCACAAGTAAACCAGAGATTACAGCCACAATGGAGGGGAGACACTCCTCATACTTCCAGTTCAGAAAAGAGTGCTTGTGATCTCTCATAAACCAGAACACAGGCCAAGAAAGTAGTAAGCACCTTTCCTTAGATCATACCACATTGAAAGAACTGAAAACTGACAGATTCCTAGAAGTATTTCTGAAAAAAGCTATAGAAAATGCCTAAAGCTTGGGACAGCATGCCCTTCCCGAGGCAGAGCCCTACTTTAACAAAGAATTAAAAGTCAAATAATAGACAGGGAAAATCAGCAAACAATGGAAAAACACTGACTATAGAATATTACTATGGTGACAAGGAAGATCAAAACACACACCTTGAAGAAGACAACTAAATCAAAGCTCCTACATCCAAAGCCTCCAAGAAAAATATGAATTGGTCTCAGGCCATGGAAGAGTTCAAAAAGGATTTTGAAAATTAAGTCAGAGAGGTAGAGGGAAAAATTGGGAAAAGAATTAAAAGTGACACAGGAGAGGTAGAGACAAGAAGGCAGAACAGAAGCAGTAACTTTTCTAAGCTCCTTCGTGAATCCAGTCACTAAACTTTAAAAAGTGAATCTGAACAGATTTTAGAGTAACAGAATCTACTGGGAGATGGAGCATAGCAGATTCCCAGCCCAGGAAAGTGCCCATGTAGGTCTGGGCAGGGGGAGTGCAGGGTACACAGGGAAAGCACCAGAATGGACCAGAGAGCAGACTACAGCAGAGTGAGAAGGAGCCCCAGCCAGCAGACTCACCCACTCCAAGGGCAATTTGCAGCCTTCTCACCACAGGACAGAGGATCAGTCTCATGGGGCTATCAGCCCATAGCCTGGAAGTTTGAAAATCACCTACCTGGGGGAGGCTAGGTGGCACAGTGAATAGAGCACTAGCCCTGGAGTCAGGAGGACCTGAGTTCAAATACAGTCTCAGACATTTAATACTTACTAGTCGTGTGACCTTGGGCAAGTCACTTAATCCCAATTACCCTGCCTTCACCCTCCAAAAAAAAAAAAAAAGCAAAAAAAAAAAAAGTACCTACCTGAATTTCCAGAAGCCAAGATGGCAAAGTAAACCCTAGCAGCTCCAATTCCCCCTCTTGGCCCAGAAAACCCAGAGATAAAGTCCCACCCAGAGTAAAATCCTGAAATAGTGGAAACAGCCTCAGGCTTAGGAGTCACTGAGAAAGGGTATGACTGAGGCAGTAAGGAGTCTGAAGTGAGGTGTGGGAGGTGTCCCAATGAGCCCCACCTCAGCTGACCCACCAGAGCTCCCAAAGCCCAGAGTGGTGGAGCCAGCAAGAGCTAATAACACAAGCCCACGTGGGCCTTAACACCACCAGGGGAATCTGCAGACACCAGCTCTGCTGGCTGCCAGCTGCTGAGACTGCCTGAGCTGTAGTCCAGGGACATAGAGACAGAAATCTGACTACTCTGTGAGCCTCAGGGTAACTCAGGGGAAACACTGAGAATCCTGGCCTTGGCCTCAGTCTAGACACCCAGAGGCTACAGCACACAAAGTCAACAACCTGGCACTGTAATGCCAAGCAAAGGCAATTTCCAAGGTTTGGATTACGAGCATAGTAAACCCCATTTATTCAGCAAGAATTCACAGAACAGAGAAAGTCAAAATACAGTGTAAGTTGTTCTTTTAGGAAGTAAGTTCTCAACTGCAAAGTATCAAGGACCAAGCATATCCCACCCCTGGCCAGTACATTAGGCAAAGTAGCCCACTCCGAGCAGTACATTTAGTCACTCAACAAAGTCTCTCCTCTCAAATGGAGATTAGTCTCCAATCATAAACAAAGTACATTCATTTGGTCAATCACAGAGCACAAAAAAACTCAAAGGCTTCCCACCCCTGAATCTCAAAAGGGGCAGGAAAGCACAAAAGGCCATCCACTCTTAAGTTACAACAAGGTTAAGATATCATCTCAGCATTGAATACCCAAGGAAAAGCCCTTCTTTCATCTTCACTCAAGGCAAGCCCTCAACAATCTCAGTTCCTGGGGAGACAAGGCTCAACAAAGCCATAGCCAGTGTCCTCATGAAGTCACTCTCTGCTAGAACAGTCCCAGAACCCCTGAAAACATCAGCAAGGCCCTCTTCCAAGATTTCTATAAACATACAACAGGAAAATCCTCCTGTGCTAGGGTGCTTGCTAATACGAATGGCCTCACGAAGAGGATCTGCGAACTAAAAGGAAAGTATGGAGGCTGAGATAATTGTTTGTTTCCCAGTTGTGGTAGCTTTGACTCTGTGGAGCCATGGAACCAGAATGCAGAACTGCCTGCATGCTGACTTCAGTGAGGTGAGGACAGGGATGGTGAGCTGCCTGCATTGGGACTGGGACAGAAGCCAGGAGTGGCTGCCTCCTGCAGGAGGAGGAGGAACCCAGGAGTTTGGAATTCAGCTACAGGTAAACCCAATAAGGACAGGGCAGCAAGGCAGGAGCACTGAATGTGTTTTCCTGCTGTGTCCCACAGTTTGGGACCCATGGGGGAGGATGAAGTTGTGTCTATGGTGGGTGGGGTGAAGTGCTATGGACCCCCAAGGACCCCATCCTGTTGATTTTGTTGCCCAGTCACCCCTCAGGACTTGGAAGCAAGCGCTGGAGTAGTGTTAAGACTGGGACTTGTCTCTTTAGAGCCGGCACATGAAAGTGCCAGGAAGATGCCTGCAAAGGCAGTATGGGGGGGGAAAGACACCCTCCACCCCCAAGAGAACTTTATTTGGACATTTTTGTTTTGGATTGCTGGTAAGGAGTTGCTATGTTATGTATCTTACAAATGTGATGTCTGTATTTTGTGGGGATTATGTTGTATTTAAGAGATGTTAATGCTAATTCACATGCAAGTTGCATATGTAATGGGCATGAAAGAACTTGGGCCCAAGTGATATGGGAATCTGAAGATCTTCCCTGCCCCTAGGCCCTTTGATAGTCTTAAGTGGCTCTG
>CM053583.1:248927090-248937224 GCA_028627135.1 Pseudochirops cupreus | reverse complement strand
TGCATCAAGAGTCAGTCAAGCAAAACATGAAGATTGAAAAATTAGAAGAAAGTGTAAAATATCTCACTGGAAAAAACAACTGACTTGGAGAAGAGATCCAGGAGAGATAACCTAAGAATTATTGGTCTACTGGAAAGCCATGATGAAAAAAGCAGCCTGGACAATATCGTCCAAGAGATTGTCAAAGAAAACTGTCCTAAAGTCCTAGAATCAGAGGGTGAAATAGTTATTGAAAGAAGTCGCCAGACTGCTCCTGAAAGAGATCCCAAATTGAAAACTCCAAGAAATATAAAACCCAAATTCCAGAATTACAAGGTCAAGGAGAAAATACTGTAAGCAGCCAAAAAGAAACAATTCAAATATTGTGGAACTGCAGTCAAGATTACACAGGACTTAGCAGTTTTTACATTAAAAGATCAGAGGGACTGGAATTTGATATTTTGTAATTCAAAAGAGCTAGGACTGCAATCAAGAATCAACTACCCAGCAAAACTGAGCATAAACTTTCAGGTAAGGAGATGGTCATTTAATGAAATAAGGGACTTACAGACTTTCCTGATGAAAAAGCCAGAGCTCACTGGAAAATTTGATCTCCAATCACAAGACTCAAGAAAGACATAAAAAGGTAAAGAAAACACACTCTCTCTCTCTCTGTCTGTCTGTCTCTCTGTCTGTCTGTCTCTCTCTCTCTCTTTCTCTCTCTCTCTCTGTCTCTCTCTCTCTCTCTCTCACACACACACACACACACACACACACACACACACGCACGTAACTTGGGATTCAATAAAACCAAACTGTTTACATCCCTATATGCGAAGCTGATAGCTTTCAATACTGAAATTTATATGATTATCACAACCTTTAAAAGGGATATACATAGATAGAAGGTGTGGGTATAAATGAACTAATCTGATGATAAAAAAAACCTTATTAAGGGGTTCAAATGGATTGTAATGGGAGAAAAGGAAAAGATGAGGCAGAAAAAGGTAAATTATGCCACACAAAGGCATTAAAACATACTACAGTAGAGGTAAAGGAGGGAGGGAGATGAACATCATATGAACTTTATTCTCATTGATTCTGCTTCAAAGAGGGATCAACATAATAAGTTGAGTTTAAGATTCTAACATGAAAAAACACAAAAATTCATTATAATAGAGGGAAAGGAGGGAGGGAGAGGAGCACTATATGAAATTTACTCTCATTGGTTTGGAGTCAAAGAGAGAATAATGTACTCCAATAAGTATAAAAATCCATTGTGCCCTATAGGCAGTAGGATGGATGAGGGGGAGATAAGAATGAGGGGAGGGTTCAAAGGGAAGAAAATAGTAGTAAGGGGAAAAGGTAGGTAAGAGCAAGGGACAAAGGGAGGGCATACTGAGGGAGGTGGTGGTCAAAAGGAAAACTCTGAAAAAGGAGAAGGGAGAAGGAAGAAACAAAAACATAAACAGGGGAGGGAATAGGGTGCAGGGAAAGACACAAATAGGAACCATAACTGTGAATGTGAATGGGATGAACTCTCCCATAAAACAGAGAAGGATAGCAGAATGGATTAAAAACCGTAATCCTACAATATGCTGTCAACAAGAAACACATTTGAAACAAGGAGCTATGCACAAGGCGAAAGTAAAAGGCTGGAGTAGAATATTTTATGGTTCAGCTAAAGTAAAAACAAAGCAGGGGTAGCAATTCTTATCACAGATAAAGCAAAAGCAAAATTAGATCTAATTAAAAGAGATAAGGAAGGAAATTATATCCTGCTAAAAAGGCACCATCGAGAATGAAGCAATATCATTACTTAACATATATGCACCAAGTGGTATAGCATGCAAATTCCTAGAGGAGAAATTAAGGGATTTAGAGGAAGAAATAGAAAGCAAAACTATACTAGTGGGGAACCTCAATCTCCCCCTCTGAACTTGATAAATCTAAACTCAAAATAAACAAGAAAGAAGTTAAGGAGGAAAATGAAATTTTAGAGAGACTAGAGATGATAGATCTCTGGAGAAAATTGAATGGGGATAAAAAGGAATATACCTTCTTCCCAGCACTACATGGAACATATACAAAAATCAGCCATGTACTAGGGCATAAAAACCTAACATTTCAGTGCAGAAGGCCAGAAATATTAAATGCATTATTCTCAGATCATGATGCAATAAAATTCATATGCAATTAAGGGCCGTGGAAAGATAGAATTAAAACTAATTGGAAACTAAATGATTTAATCCTAAAGAATGAGTGAGTCAAACAAGAAATTATAGAAACAATCATTAACTACATTCAAGAGAATGGCAATAATGAGACAACATACCAAAACTTGTGGGATGTAGCAAAGGCAGTTCTTAGGAGAAGTTTTATATCCCTGAGTTCATACATGAATAAATTAGAGAAAATGGAGGTCAATGAATTGTTCATGCACTTGAAAAAGCTAGAAAAAGAACAAATTGAAAATCCCCAATTAAATACTAAATTAGAAATAATGAAAACCAAAGGAGAGATTAATAAAATTGAAATTAGGAAAACTATTGAATTAATAAATAAAACTAAGAGCAACTGCTCAGTGTCCAGGAAGCTTGCTCCCAACAGCTCCGCCCCCCCGCATTTCCTGTCCCTGGCAGTCTTCAACAGGAGTCCTTAGCAGAGATTCTGGCAGGCTCAAAGAAAAAGGAGTTCACGCTGCAACCAAAGCCACTGCCACTGCCACTGCTTCCAGTCACCATGGCATGGAGGCTAGCTTGGCTCTGGCTTTCTCTTGCTCCACCTCTTCCTGCTATGTCAGTAAGTTCAAGAGGCATGGAAGATCTTCACATCCCAGTATCATTACAACATCCATGAAGGAAAACTCCTGGAAATATTGTAACCAAATTCCAGAACTCCAAGGTCAAGAAGAAATAATGCAAACAGCCAGAAAGAAACAATTCACTTGTCAAAGATCCACAGTTAAGATAATACAAGATTTAGCAGCTCATAGCTTAAAGGATTAGAGGGCTTGCAATAAGTTTCTCTGAAAGGCAAAGGTACTAGTATTACAACTAAAAATCACCTACCCAGCAAAACTGAGTATAATCCTTCAGGGGGAAAAATAGATATTCAGTGAAAAAAGGACTTTCAAGCATTCTTAATGAAAAGACCAGAGGTAAACAGAAAATTTGACTTCCAAATACAAGACTCAAGAGAAGCATAAAAAGGTTAACAGGAAAGGAAAGTCATAAGTGACTTCATAATATTAAACTGTTTACATTCTTACATGAGAAGTTGATATTTCTAACTCAACATACCTCTCTCATTATTAGGGTAGTTAGAAGGAGTATATAAAGAGGAATGTAGTAGGAGAAAGAGAAAGGGAGAGGTAGAATGGAGTAAATTATGTCACATAAAAGAGGCAAGTAAAAGCTCTTACACTGAAGGGAACAAGAGGAAAAGTAAGGGACAATGAATGAACCTTACTCTCATCAGAATTGACTTAAAGAGGGAATAACATACAAACACAACTGGGTATAGAAATCTATCTTACCTTACAGGAAAGTAGAAGGGGAAAAGGATAAAAGGGGGTGGGAGATAGGAAAGGAGGGCAGATTGGGCAAGGGGGTAGTCAGATGAAAAATACTTTTGAGGAGGGACAAGATGAAAAGAGAGAGAGAGGATAGAATAAACTGACTTGGGGTGGGATGGAAGAGGTAGAATAGGATGAAGGCAGATACAGTTGGTCATAGTAACTGTGAAAAAACATTTTAAAGAAGATTCTATGATAAAGGCCTCATTTCTCAAACATATAGAAGACTGAGTCAAATTTATAGATAGATAAATAGGTAGATAGATAGATAGATAGATAGACAAACAGATGGACAAATAGACAGATAGAGATAGAACCATTCTCCAACTGATAAATGATCAAAAGATATGGTCAGTTTTCAGATATAGGCACATGAAAAATCTCTTACTATTAATTGGAGAAATGCAAATTAAAACAATACTGAGTTACTACGTCATACCTATTAAATTGACTAATAGGACAGAAAAAGTAAATAACAAATGATGGAGAGAGTGTGGGAAAAATGATATGTTAATGCACTGTTTGTAGCGCTGTGAACTGATTGAACCATTCTGTTAAACAATTTGGAACTATGCTCAAAAGAATATAAAACCAGGCATACCTTTGATGCAGCAAAACCACTACTTTGTATCACAAAAGAGATAAGAAATAAAAAGGAAAAGGCCCTTTATGTATAAAAATATTTATAGAAACTCTAATCAGGGGGCGAAGAATTAGAAATTGAGAGGATGCGCATCAATTGGGGAATGACTGAACAAGTGGTATGTGGTTATGATCAAATACTATTGTTACTATAAAAAAATGATGAGCAGGATGCTCTCAGAACAGCCTGGAAAGACTTTAATGAAGTGATGCAAAGTGAGATGTAATGTGTGCAAAGTAATAGTGATATTTTAAGATGATCAAGTGTGAATGACTTAGCTATTCTCAGCATTACAACAATCCACGACGACTCTGAAGGACTTATGATGAAAAAAGTATACATTCCCAGAGAATGAATTGATGGTGTCTGAATACAGATTGAAAAATAGGTTTTGTTTTTTTAGCAACAAAAAGAAAAGCTAGCACAATTAATGAGGACTTGAGTGTACAGTAGAAAAGCACAGCCCCCAATTTGAGTTTACAGTAGAAAACAGGGACTTCAACTTCTTCAGCATATCAGAAACCTCTGGAAGTAAAAGGATATAATAGACTTTGCCTTCAAAACTTGTACCAGAACAAGCCCATGTTATAGAAACAACTATAAATACTGTTTACAAAATACAGACTTAAATAATTAGAGAAATTCTATTTATACATATTTGAACCTTGACAATATAATAAAATTGAGGATAGTACCTAAAAAAATATCAAAAAGGAAGAAAATTTTATAGAAAAGACAAGAAAGTCCTCTCTGCCACAGGTCTGACTACAACCTCTTAATATAATTTAATCAGCAAAATAAAATAACAATAGTACACCAGGGAACAGCTCTAAGATGGCATCAGATATTTTATAGATTTAAAAGTCAATAAGAAGCATGATTAGCCAATTATCCCTTTATTTTACTTTATTTCAGTTTAGCCTTAAAAATTAGGACACAGTCAGCTTTTTGAATTCTATCCAGATGCTGATTTTATAAAGCACAGCAATGTATGCTAACTGTGAACAGCTCAAGATCTGAGTTTCAAAATTATTTTTAGGGCAAATCAGTTAATGAGCAAGTGCAAATTGAACAGTAAATGAGCAGTAGGACAGAGTCACTGAAATGTCAGGAATATTCTCAGATAGCAGGAAGGACAAATTATCATTATTTAATCTAACTATAGACAGAACTCTACAAATTGAACCTGTATAATCTGTCAAGGTACAAAACAATTCAGTTCTTTGAGTGTGGATAGAGAAAGTGCATATAAAATAGTACCTGCTTCAGAATGCAATAGCAAACCATCCATGTCAGAGCAGCTTACAGAGGCTGCTTCTCACATCCACTGAGTGCAGCAAGGTTGTTCCCCTTTTCCTGAGCTTCCTTTTGACTCACATATTAGCTCTAATATCTGCATTATAGTTTTAATGAATATTACATCTTTCCCTTGTATCAGCTTATTTGTAATGACAGGGTTTAATGGGATTCTTTTACATTCTGTGGCAGGATCGGAGAGGCCAAGGAATGGATCATTCACTCAGTCACCATCAGGCCATCCTCCCTTCTCCCCCATCTCAACAGAGAATTGTCTATTAAGAGAGTGTCAAGGATAGGACCAAATGAATCACTTAATTTGCATCAAGGACAAGTTCAGTAGGGTAACTTGACACACACTGTGCAGAGGATGACTAAAGTCAGATCTGTACAAAGAATGAATAGGAAACCATATGGCATTATTCATTTCTTCCACCCCCTATTTTTTAGCTCACCTTCAGAAATTGTTTCCTGCATGGTATACAATCAAATACAGGAAAAAAGTGACAAACTTAGTTGGCTAAAAGCTTCTTTGCACAACATTTTTCTCTTAAAGTTTCACTTTCTGTCAAACATTTACCATTAAAACAACTTCCCTCTCTTTCCCATATGGAACATTTCGTATAGTGTCAGACTCAGGAGACAGTAAAACACTTTAAAAATTAGACTTTCCAGAAATGGAATTGCTTGCCTAGGAAGATAGTGCATTCATTCTCCTTGGAGTTCTTCAGGCTGAAGCTGAATGACTATGGGTTGAATAGATTTTCATGGAGATTCCTTCTGTGTGAAAGAGCTAAGGGGAGCAGTTGGATAGACAGTTGAACCTGGGGTCAGGAAGATGTGAGTTCAAATCTGGAGTCACAAACTTAATATTTCTGTGGCCCTTAACACATTCTTTAATCCCCATCAGCCTCTGTTTCCTAATCTGTAAAATAAGAATAATAATAGCACTTAACCCACAAGGTTGCTGTCAAATGAGATAATATGAGTAAAGTGCTCAGCACAGAGCCTAGGACACAATAGATTCTTCTTCACTTTCCTCCATGTGTTATTTAGTAGTTACTGATATCCCTTCCATTGTCAGATTCTGCTCATTTGGAGATGGAGGGAATATATTTAAAAACATAAATAATGTCAAAACAAAAGATATCATTATAATTTTTTAAAGTTCTGCTTTTCAATAAGAGAAGTAAAATATCAAAGGAATTAGAATAGGCAGTTTGGAAACAAAACTATCAATCTTTGCACATGATATGATGGTATACTTAGAAAATCCTAGAGAATTAGCAAAATGTTATTTGAGATAATTAATAGTTTCAGCAAAGTTTCAGGACCTAAAAGAAATTCACATAAATCATCAGCAGTTCTATACATTACAAAAAAGGACAGCAAGAAGAAATAGAAAGAGAAATCACATTTTAAATAATTCTAGACAATATAAAATATATGAGAATATGCCAAGGCAAAACCAGGGATTATGTGAGCACAATCACAAAAGACTTTTCTAACTTTTCTAAACAACTGGATTAATTGCTCATTGAAACAATATGATAAAAATAATAATTCTACCTAAGTCAGTTTACTTTTTAAGTGCCATGCTAATCAAACTACCAAAAATTATTTTCTAAAGCTGTCAAAAAAAATTAATCTAGAAGAACAAAAGGTCAAGAGTATCAAGGAAATCAATGAAAAAATGTGAAGAAAGGTGGCCTAGTAGTACCAGATCTCAAATTATATTAAAAAATACTAATCATCAAAACAATCTGGTACTGGATAAGAAAAAGAGTTGTACATCAGTGTAATAGATTGGGTATATAATACACTATAGTAAATGGCAATGGAAATTGAGTGTTTGATAAATGCAAAGATCCAAACTTCTGGGATAAGAACTCACTTTCAGACAAAAAAATTGCTGTGGAAACTGGGATACAGTTTAGCAGAAACTACGTATAGACAAGCATTTCACATCACACACCACAATAAGGTTGAAATGGGTACATGATTTAGCTAAGAACCCAAATTTGGGGAGATTAGAAGAGTTTGCCAGCAATATCTATGGATAACTTTAAAATTAATGACAAAATAAAAGATGGAGATCATTAGAGAATATAAAGCAGATAACTTTGATCACATTAAATTTAAAAAAGTACACAAATAAAACCAATATAATTGAGATCAAAAGGAAAGCAGAAAATTAGAGGAGGGGGACTTTACGGCAAGGTTATCTGATAAAATCCTCAGAGAACTGAGGCAAATTTATAAGAATACAAATTATTCCTCAATCAATAAGTAGCCAAAGGATATGAACAGGACATTCTCAGAAGAAGAAATCAAAGCTACCTGTAGTCACATAAAAAAGGGGTTCTGAATCACTATTAATTACAGAAATGCAAATTGAAACAACTTCGATTTACCGATTCTCACCAATAAAGTTGGTTAATATAAAACGCAAATGACAAATGTTTGAAAACATGTGGAAAAGTAGGGACACTGATGCATTTTTCATGGAGTTACAGACTGATCCAACTCTTCTGCATAGCAATTTGAAACTATACTCAAAGTGCTATAAAACTGTACATACCCATCAATGCTACTTCTAGCTTTGTATCCCAAAAAGATCAGAGGAAAAAGGAAAAGGACTTATATGTTCAAAAATATGTATAACAATTATTTTTGTTTTGGCAAAAAAAGAAAAAAAGAAAATCAAGGGGATATCCATCAATCGAGTAATGGCTGAACAAGTTGTTTCATATCACTATGATGAAGTAATATTGTAGTGTGGGAAAGAATGAAGGGAACGATTTCAGGAGAAACATGAGAAGATCTATATGAAGTGACACAAAATGAAATGAGAAGAACTGGGAGATCATTGTACACAGTAACAGTGATGTTGTAATCATGATCAATTGTGAAAAACTTAGCTACTCTGATCAATACAATCATCTAAGGCAGTTCTGAAGTGCTTATAATGAAAAAAAAGCTATCCATCTCCAAAGAAGGAATTGCTAAATTCTTGGGTGCAAATTGAATTTCCTTCCTTCCTTCCTTCCTTCCTCCTTTCCTTCCTTCTTTCCTTCCTTCCTTCCCTCTTTCTTTCCTTCTTTCTTTCTTTCTTCCTTTGTTTGTTTGTTTGTTTCTTTCTTTCTCTATATTTCTCTGTCTACCTATATATATGTTTGTAAGTGTGTGTATATGTATATATGCATATATACATGTATATACTTGCTTTTTAAAACTAGCTAATATAGAAAAGTGTTTTGTATTGTATAATCTATATCAAATTACTTGCCTTCTCAAGAAGGGAGGAGGAAAGGGAGAAAAATAATTCAAAAAAGAAATGTTAAAAAAAAATTATATCTAATTGAAAAATATATAAAATGTAAAAGTTCTGCTATTTTGCCACAATCACAAAATCCTTTGGCCAGACCCAGTCTATTCCTACATCTATATAATTTCATGATTTTTGTTCTTGTCTGGTTAGTGTCTCGTTTCTCATGCTGTTTTAATCACCACTACTGTTTACTGCTTTTAGATGCCCTCCTCTACACCAATGCATTCTGCTTTTTCTGGCATGTCCCATCAAATATGAAACCCATATGCTCTTCTCCCTTCTCTCTGACCTTCCATGCAGTTTCTCCTTGGAAGTATTTTTTTTTCCTTCTGGTCCCTAAAACCTGTAGAACTTTGAGCAATAAGTATATATCAGACCACCCAGTTCAATGATAGTCTTGATCTTAACTAGATTACAAGTAAACAGATCAAAATAAAACATTAATCACTTCTCTATGCACCAAAATATCAAATGTTGAAAGTGGAGAAAATCTGAGGAGGTTTTTGGTTTTTCGTCTTTTGTGACTTTTATTGATAGTAAGAAAGTACCTAGTTGCACATGAACTCAGGTCAACTGACCTCAGTGACTACATTCAGAGGCAGAGATAAAAACTGGCAGGTGTGATTTTTGAAACATTCTCAGTGATATTTGAAAGATCACAAAGAGTTGGAGTGTTAAGATAATATTTTAGAAAGACAAATGTTGCCCTGATTTTCAAAAAAGGGGGAAGAAAATAGATTTTGCTCACTACAAACCAATGAACTTAACATTTATTCCTAGGTAAATACTTGAATGGATCATTAAAGAGATATTTGGCAAATGGAAGAAAGTGGTTAGATTGAACATGAGTTCATCCAAAACAGGTCAAGTCAGAATAATCTCTTTTCCCTTTTTTGACAGGTTTACAAACATAGTAAATGAGGGACATATTTTGCTTAGGTTCTGGCATAACTTTTGCTCAATTATATCACACTATTTTTTGTGGAGATGTAGAACAAACTATACAATAATTAGATGAATTTAAAACTGATTTAATTGTGTAGAGTAGCCGCTAATAGCTCAAGAGTTCAGGAGGTCTTCCATGGGGTATTGTAGAGATTTATGCATGGGCATTTGCTATTTGGCATTCTTATCTATGACTTAGATAAAGGCAGAGATGGTATTATGATATATGAATGCTATGTAATTTTATTGCATCATAAGAAATGAGTCTCATGACAGAATCAGAAAAATATTGAAAGGCTTATATGTGCATAATAAAAATGTGAGATAGTCACATAAATTGTTCTCTTGAACTGATCATTTCAC
>CM053583.1:248906246-248926990 GCA_028627135.1 Pseudochirops cupreus | reverse complement strand
ATTTGTGTATTGTACATGCTCTGTGATATATATATATATATATATATATATATATATATATATATATATATATATCACATAATTCTAGATGTAGCCCCCAAACAAGATATAAATCTTTTGTTCATCAAATTTTCATCTGAATGAAAGCTGGAAGAGACAGCTAAGACCTTGTAGCTAAGAGCCAAAATCTAAAAAGATTGCACATTGGGAATCATCTAATAAGATCCAATTCAAGAGGCATAAAAGTAAAGTCTTAGAACTGGATAAAAAAAAAAATCAGCCTCACCATTATGAAATGAGGAAGACATGACAATTGTTCTAAAAAAAAAGATCTGGCAGTTTTAGTGAAATGAAAATTTATTATGAGTCAGCACTGAGTTGAAGTAGACCAAAAAAAAAATTAAATAAAGAATGGATTCTTGGACTGGATTAAGAGAAGGTTAATTTCATGAAGAATTTCCTAACAGTTAGAGCTGTCCAAAAATGGAATCAACTACCTTGACAGGATGTTGGTTCCCTTTCTGTGGAGATTCTCAAAACAAGGAGGAATGATTGCCATCAAGTATATTATTTTACGGATTCTTTTTGTATAGGGTTTGGATTAGATGGGCACTGAGTTCCCCTCCAACAAGCAACTTCTGTGATTTTTTTTCTCAATGAAACAGTCTGAAAAAGATATTAGATACAATAACTACAATGCGAATGAACAGGTTAATGAAAAGAAAGTATAAATGAAAATCCCTGGATTTGTCATGGAAAACAATAAATGAAATACACTTCCCTGCTTGGAACTAAAAGATTGGAAAGGACTAGAGCAGAATATCACAAACATTGTGAAGTACAACCATTATATTCATTTAACTGATTTTTTGTTGTTGTTGTTTAACAGTATATATTAATCTAGAGGAGGGTTGATGTTGCTCCCCCCCAGAAATAGTTATGATGCAACATTTGGGAATTTAAAACATTTAACATATTTACAGATGACCAAAGAAAGAATGAATGAGAGGATGAACAAAAAGTGTAATACAGTACTATAACAATAAATTTAAAGGAACTTCTGACTAAGATTGGTTGCTGTCCTTCAGAATCAAAGAAGACAAAAGTGATATCACTATGTCAGAGTCAATGTACAGCATGTGCAACTATGGATGATCAGAATAATATGAGCTCAGAAGACTCTACCACAGGTCAGACACAAATAGTCCATAGGAATATTTGGAAGGTAGATGTTTCTAAATTTGTACATTCCCCATTTCTTTTGAGTTAGTGTAAATTTGTTCTGTTCATGGAGGACAGTGCTATCTTTTGATGTGGGTAGGTCATGCTGGGAAGTACTGTGTCAGTGCCTACCATGTCTCACAATCGATTCTAAAGTTCTTCAGAGAGACCTTGAGATTGTTCTTGTATAACTTCTTCTGACTTCTGTGTGATCACTTGCCTTGTGTGAATTTTACACAAAGTAGTCTTTTAGACAAATGTATATTTACCATTTGAACAATATAACCAAACCATCAAAATTGCTCTCTCTACACTAGGGTTTGTGCACTTGACAGTTCAGCTCAAGAAAGGACCTCAGTGTCTAGTACCTTCTCTTGCCAGGTGATCTTCTGTATTTTTTTAAAGATAATTCTAAAGAACAATTCAAGTTTTTGGCATATTGCTGGTATACTGCCAAGGTTTCACAGTTATACAACCATGAGGTCAGCATAACAGGATTGGAGCTTCAATTTGGTGGGCAGTCTAATACTTTTCTCCTACACTTTCTTTCAGAGCCTCTCAAACACTGCCCTAGCTGTAGCAATGTGTGTATTAACCTTTTCATTTTGGGGGAAATACTTGAAAAGTATGCTGATAAGTGAAATTACCCACAGCATTCAAAATTTCTCCATTTTTATATAACCAATATTTCTGCATATGGATAGTACAGTACTGGCTGGTGGAGAACCTCCTTTTTCTTGATGTTAATTGTTGGGCCAAAATTATCTCAAATAGTAGAGAAACGATCCATATTCTCTTATCTTTCGACCTCAGAGGCTATGTTGAGTGCATAAGTATATGTGAATGAAAGGATGTACACCAAATTTCCCTCTACTTTAGTCTTGACTTGTAGCCTTTTCAAGGTTAAAAAAAAATGTCATCAGTGCAGTAGCAGACCTTCATGTTTTCTTCACTCTAGTTGAAGAAGTATAAGAACATCACTGAAATATCATGCTAACAAGCATGGAAGTAAGTATACAGTTCTCTTCTCCTCCACTGGTGAATGGGAAAGCATGAGAGCACAGCCCATTATCCAGAATCTGTGCAAGTATGCCATCATGCAACTGGCACACGATACTGATCAATTTCTCTGGGCAATCAAATTGTGCCTTGATCTTCCACAAGCCCTTACAACTGACACTATCAAAGACTTTGGTTTGATCAATGAATGGTGTATACGGAATTCTGTTCTGTTCCTGGCATTTCTCTTGGAGTTGTTGGGCAACAAACACATTATCAACCACTCCTCTGTCCTTTCTGAAAACACACTTGCTCTCAGGAAGATGGCAATTTTCCAGGTGAAGGCTAACCCTATTAATGAAGACTCTGGCAAGAATTTTGCCAGTGATGACTAAGAGAGATACCTGTCACTTTGTGATTGTGACAGGACAACCTATTTCCCTTTCCTTTATAGAGATGGACAATGGAGGTATCCTTGAACTTCTCAGGGATAACTGCCTTTTGCCATATAACCTAGAATTTTTTAGTCAGTTTTTGGTTTTTTTTTAATGAGCAGTGCACCCTCTGCCTTACAAATCTCTGATGGAATGGAATCAGTGCTGGATGTTTTACTATATGACAGGAGGAGACTAATGATATTTAAAACCTACTCTTCAGTTGGAAGTTCAGCTAGAGGAGGATTGACTTTACCGTGAGGTATATGGTCAATGGTTTCAGCATTGATTGATGATGGTCTGTTGAGAACACTAAGGAGGTGTTCAACCCACCTCTCCAGGATTATGTCCCTATCACTAATTAAGGATCTAATGAAATAATGGATATGGTCTTATATTACCTTATTATCTTATAATAATGTTTTAATAATTAATAAGCTCTATTATCATCTACTTTACTACTGTACCCTAAGGAACACAAGACCTTTCCATTTGATTGCAAATAAACTTGATGTCATATACCCAATGATCTATGAGCTACTTGAGAGCAGAGACCATCTTCCTTTTCTACTTATATCCCCAGAACTTAGCATAGTACTTTGCACACAATAAACTCTTAATTCTTTTTTATTGTTCCATTCGTTCATCTATTTGGTCATTCAGGATGAAACAGGAGAAAGGCAGTAGGAGGGATGGCTTCTGATAAACTGCAAATCTCTACTAATCATCCCCAAACTTCTCACAGAAGCAAAGATCTACCTCATCATGTCACTATTCTTCCAGTATTGTGTGTTGTGAATTATGGGCCACTACAGTCCAGAACCATAAGTATTAGCTACTTCTCAAAAGACAATGGAGAAGTACATGGTCCATGTGTACAACCAGCACCACAGAGAATAAGGTACTACTAAGAAGAAACAAAAATAAATAAATGTATCAAATTTTTTAAATGATGTCTATTTAAGTGGCAAGAGCGAGATGTAACTGAACTTTTGTGTTTGGTTGATAGTCTAATGATGTACAGAGAAAAAAAAGACCCCCAGAACATTTGGTTGGCCCTTGCAGCAATTTTTTCAAAGGCTGAATGATTGTACCTATGAATGACTGGTGAACTGTATAATTAGAGGGAGTATACATAATGAAGAGTTCATGGATAATTTTAATAAGGAAACATTTCTAACAATTAGAAATATTTCAAAGTGCAATGGTCTCCCTCTGGGGAAGTGGATTCCCTATCACTAAAGGACTTCCAGAATAGACTAGATAATCATTTGTTGGGTATATTATAGAGCAGGATGGGAAACCTGTGGCCTCGAGCCTATAGGTGGCCCTCTAGGTCTTCAAACACAGCCCTTTGACTGAATGCATACTTCACAGAACAGTTTTGTTAGAGGACCACATATGGCCTTGAGGCCACAGATTCCCCACCCCTGTTATAGAATATATTATTACTATGCTTGCGTTGGGAGTTGGACTGCAATGGCCTCTGTTGTCTTTTTCAGCTCTTCACTTCTATGATGATCATAATGATAACTTAATATGTTAACTAACTTTTCACGGCCTACTTTTTCTATCATTGCTTCTCATCCCAAATTTGTGAATTTCTGCTTTTGATTGCAAAAGCAGACACATCATGCTAAAAAGCATGGAAGCAAACACACAGTTCTGCTTTGCTTGGTGACTGGGAAAGCATGAGAGCATAGTTCATTAACCAGACTCTGTATACGTATGCCACCATGGAACTGGCATACAGATCCAAAAAATGAAAATTATTCTGATGAGTTTGAATTTTTAATGTTAAAAAATCCAACACTCTCAAAAATAACTTTTTAAACCCTTAATGGAGAAGATTAGAATTATTATCCCCTTTATTTTTCCTGATTCTGAAAATCTAGCACTGATTTTTAATTCAGGTCTCACTCAGTAGTAAAAAAATTTATAGGGTCACCTTTGGAGCCTGACTGTTTCCTGTGACACACACCACCAGAGACTTATAAGGATGTATATTCCAGAGACGTGACTCTAAAATGTACGACAGTGATTTGTTTTAGGATAAAGAAGACATAAAGCCAATGTGAAAACTTAGAGGAAAATACATTTCAATAGACATGCTGAGAAGTATAAGACACAGAACGAGGGAGATTATTACTGCAGTTGTCTAAAACCCTGGCTAAGAACTGGGGCACTCCAAGCAGTCAACTCATGCAGGCATTTCATAATGGCATATTTACCTGGGATTCATCATATCAGACCTACATAGAGAATAGCAATAAAAATGGTGGTATTTTTTCTTTTAAAGTGATACGTGAATTTGACAGTGCAATTTGGTGTTGCTAGCTATTTACAATTTGTTCTCCCAGAAGAAATGTGTACTGAAAAGCAATGCTTGCTTCTGACATCATTTTTTAATAAGACTTCTAAACAACATTAGAAACTGTTTGCAATATCTGATTAACAAATTTCATTTCGCTAAATAGGCATCCTGAAGATAGTTTACTCTGGAATGATGTCCCTTTTTAAAAACTTCTGAAAATCCCCTTTAATAGCTTCTTGTTTATTATATTTTATTTTTTTGTATCAAGGACTTCAGAGTACTTACAGGATACAAATCGTTGGATTTGTCAGTGTTTTTATGTAGAGATTTATTATTTCCTATAGCCAAACCATTAATACTTGTTTCTTCTTTTTATTTTCTTTTTCTTTTCCCTTGAAAAGTCCTAGAAAGTCACAGAATTTTAGAACTTGAAGACATTTTAGTGATTATCTGGTTTAATGACCTCATTTTTTTTTTCAGATGAACAAGTAGAGGTCCAGAAAATGACTTGATCAAGGTCATGCAATTATCAAGTGGTAAGCTCAAAGCTCCTAATAATTCTTCTTCCACTATACTGGTGAAGGTCACCACATCTTGTCCTATAAATTCTGACAGATCTGGACATAAAAAATTATACTATATCTAAAATGCACATTTGTTAGCTCAAGTGTGATATTTGAAATTTTGCTGCCTTCCAGATAATAAAATCAAAATACTCTTACTTGTTTGGTGGTCCTATGTTATGATTATAATTCCATAAAAGTCAAATCTGGGGGTGTAAAGCATTTGCTATTCATTTCAGGGTGGTCTTATCTATAGTCAGGTCATTGTTAGATCAACTAAACATTTTATTAGTTCAGCAGTCCTCAAGCTTTTTTATCTAGGTACCCATTTTACACTCCCCAAAATGGCTGAGGATCTTGTTTCACTCTTTAAAAGGAGGGAAGAGCTCAAAGATCTTTTGTTTATATAGGTTATGTCTATTGATATTCACCATGTCAGAATTTAAAACTGATAAAAATTTACATTTATTTAAGTAACTAATAAACTCAATACATGTTAATATAAAGAATTTATTTTGGTTGTATTTTCCTGCATCTTTTTACATATTTTTGTAAATCTCTTTAATGTCTGAGTTAATAGAAGACAGCTGGATTCTTATATATGCTTTCATTTCCATCTGTTGAGATATATTGTTTTACTTGAGGCACACACAAAAAAAATTAAGCCTAACATAGATATAGTTAGAAAAGGGGGTAGTATTTTTATAAGTAAATAATATCTTAGTATTATTATGAAAATAGTTTTGACCTCCTGGAAAGCATGAAAGTGTCCCAGGAGTCCAGACCTCACTTTGAGAACTGCTGCTGGAGCTGATATGAGTGATTTTAACTTAATCCACATAAGCACACAGTTCTCAAATAGTTAGCTGAAAATCCTTAGTTCAATTCTAGCCTTATTTTTACTTAAATTCTTAATTTTAATGACACCTTAATTATTTAAAAGAAAAGTATTGTGAATTATTCCCCCACCCCAATCTTTTGATGGAGAATCAGAGGAAAATCCAAAGGAGACTCCTTAACACAATAGTAAAAGTAAGAGACTAATCAGAGTTGCATTTTTTTTTTGATGAGGGCATTAGATCAAGAACTGTGACTCTATTAGCATAAGGAGCTCCCCAGAAGTAGTTATCCTCTATCAAAGCAGATTGCAGATAGCCAGTTGTACTGCAAAGTAATGATGGAGAGTAGTCTCTGACACTGAAAGGTTAAGAGACTTAGCCTGAGTCTCCCAGGTCACACATTAACCACATGTTGTCCAGATTCAGAGGACAGTTCTCTAGTCACTTTGTCATATCATTTGAGAATGCTAACTCTTTTATCAAGAATGATCAAAGTTCATTTATCACATTCCACAAGGTCCCAAGATGTTCCTGCTACAGTTCTGCAGATTGTATAAATATACTGATGATAGGGAAAATTGATTAGATTCCTGAGCTCAGGCACTCATTCTCCTAGCTTTATTCAGTGGAGGAAACTGCACTGTCTTAAATCCTTGCGGAGGCTGATCTTTAAGAAGCAACTTTCTACAGGCAAAATATTAAAAAGATGTTCCATTTACCTGCTTCAGGAACCATTCTGAGGCTAGGGATTTTATGTCACTTTGAATTACATACTCCATAAATTCCTGAGGCCCAGACACCACCATATTCTCTTCTCAGAAAAAAAAAAAATCTAAGTGACTTAGCACTCATAGGAGAATTTATTACGGCACATTTTGCTCTATTCTGATATACACTATTCAGCATTTATATAGTACAGAGCATCTCCTTGGCATAACTATGTTCTCCATATTCTAGCAACAGCACTCAATCCATTATATTTTTTTTATCATTATTATCAATAAACCACTGAACTAGACCTAAGTAGTAATGAGTTAGCTAAATATAGAAAATCCAGTTAGCAGGAAGGAACCTTGACCATTTCAGGTAAAAAACATTTGAAATACATGTTACTAAGTAGAAAAATGTTCTTATCAGTTCTACCAAGTAAGAGGCTGTGTGGGTATCTTCTAGATTGGTTGGGTGCCTCTAAAGGGAAAAAAAAATAACGTTTTGACACATGCCTTGTTCTTCTTTGGGCATCATTTACTTTTATCTTATTAACTTTTTTGTTTTGCCATGGGTAAAATGATATAACTTCTTTTTTCCCCCAATATTTCTATTTATTACCAGTTCTTGACATGACCATTCACCCCTTGCACTGAATAAACTAGTTTAGGAAGTATATAGCCTTTTCTCTCCTTGGTATTTGATTTGCCCATACAGTTATAGCTACATGTCTCATAAACATTAAAAAAAATAAGTATAGTCAATGTAAACTCTGAGAATCTTTATCCCAACTCCCATTTCCAGTGATGGGTAAAGTCCCTAGAATTTGGCTGCATTCCCTCCCCCCATGATTTTAAGGGTAGCTCTTAGGCATTATAATTATCCTCATATAATTAAAATCCCTGCTGATATGCTACACACCCCCCCAACTATTATCAGTTGAGAATGATTTCAGTCATCCAGTCTTATATTTATGTAAATAGTTTGTGTAAAACATGCCATTAACCATCTGCAACACAGTCTCTTATGAATGCATATAGAGCAGAGGTTTTTAACATTTTTATGTCATAGTGTACTTTGGCAATCTAGTGAGCCTTTACATTATTTAATTTCACCAAGTATTCTCCCATTTATATTGAAGTGACTCTTCATATAATTGTCTACTTTGTTTCTCAAACCTTCATTCCTCTGTAAAGATGGAAAGTTAATTCTAGAATGAATCAACTCTGGCCTTCCCTGACAGTCTCTAGCCTTGTATAACACCCACCATATGCTGTCTTTGATCCTACTCACATGATACTGAAGAAAGCTCAAGAAATTATTAAACTGTGTTGACTTGATCCATTACAGATTTATGTTACATAAGCTCAACCTTGTCCTAACTATCCCACTCACCACAGTGGCTTTATCAGACCTTTTCAACACTCCTAAATCTTTCCATAGTTCCCCCTCCCATCAAGCTCTCAGATGACAACCTTGCCTCGTATTTCACTAAAATAAAAAAGGAGACCATTCACCAAAAGCTTTCTCTGCTCCCTTTCTCCTCATTTCAATCATATAGATGACTTCTCCTACTATTGCCTACTTTGCTTTTGTCTCACTTGAAAAAGTGACCTTTATATGCACCAAAGTAAACTCCTCTCCATACACAAGTGCTCTTATTCCATGCTGTATTCCTTGTCAGATTGCTCCTTCTCTCATACCTGCCCTCTTACAACTTTTTAATTTCTCTCTTCATGCTATTTTACTAGTACCTATAAATTTATCCTTAATTCCCTTATCTTCAAAAAATTCTCACCTGATCTTCCCATCTCCACTATATATTGCCCTACCTCTCTCTTTCTCTCTCTCTCTCTCTCTCTCTCTCTCTCTCTCTCTCTCTCTCTCTCTCTCTTTCTGTATGTGTGTCTGTCTCTGTCTCTCATAAACACACACACACACACACACTTTTAATACCTCTTAAAGAAGGCTGTCTAGAAGGTGTGCCTCCAATTCCTTTCTTCTCATTCACAGTCATAATCCTTTGTCTAGTTACAGACCTCATTCCAATGAAACTGTTCTCTCCAAAGTTATTAATGTTCCTTTATCTGCTAAATCTAAAGTCCTCATCCTCATTGACCTCCCTGAAGCTTTTGACACTGTAGGTCATCTTTTCCTTCTTGATACTCTGTTCTCTGTAATTTTTCATAGAACTATTTCTCTTGTTTTTCCTCCTACTTCTTTGTCTTCTCTGTATCCTTTGCTGTATATTCATCCAAGTCATGTCTGATAACCAAGGGTGCCCCCTGGGCTCTCTTCTGGCCATCCTCTTTTCTCCCTGTATACTATTCTACTTGATGATCTCATCAGCTCCCATGAAATTATTTCTATTGATGTAAAATGATTCTCATATCTATATATCTAGCCTCTTCAGACCTCTAATTTGCAGTTCTAAAATTTGATGTCTCATAACCATCTTAAACTCAGCATACCTCAAACTGAAATCATTATCTTGCCGCCCCTAAACCCTCTTCTCTCTAAATTCCCTATTGCTTTTGAGGGCACCATCATTCTCCAAGTCACCCAAGTACCCCAGTTTCATCCTCAACTTCTTATTCTCTTTCATATTTGATAACTAATCCATTGCCAAGTAAGTCCTGTTGATTCTGTCTCCTGAAGGTGTCCTGTGTCTGCCTTCTCTTCTCTGACACTACTACCACCATCTCCACCACCACTATAGTGTAATCCTTTATCACTTCATGCCTACACTATTACAGGAGCCTGATGTTAGGTTCTCTTTCTTAAGTCTCTCTGAATTCCAGTTTATTCTCCACTTAACCATAAAAGTGCACTTTGTAGAGCACCAGCCCAATTACATCAATCTCCTATTCAATCAATTCCAGTTATCTTCCTTTTGGCTCAAGAATTCCATACATACGTGTGTATGTATACACACATACATACACACACACACATATATAAATAAAATATCTACACACATATACATACACATGTACATACACACACATATATACACATTTATATACACATACATATATTTATATACATACATGTATATATATATATATATGTATAAACATATATGTTTTTAACTTTTAAATTCTTTTATAATCTAGTGTAATACCATGCACCAGCAGATTCCCAAAAGAATGCTGCTGTGAACAACATTTAAGGTTCAGATTATACAGTATAGTGAACACTCTGTTTATTCCATTACAAATCAAGGCAAACTTTCATTACAAATCACAATATAATATTCACAACATTACATCTTATCACAGAAAATCACAATATAGTGTTCGTAACAACTTAACATTAGAATGGCCACACAATTTCACTACAGTGGCCACAATATTTAGAACAAAGCATTCAATCAATTCACAATACAGTAATCAATACTGAGTCATTCAATCAATTCACAATACAATAATCAATCTTCCACTCCTGTTACAATCATACATCAACTCAGTCATTAAATACAATGATTAGAAAAAAACCACACAAACCCTTCACCCCTTGGTGTCCAGCAAACCTCAATTTCATCTAAGGGAAGATTTTTCTTTTTCTTGAATCAGGGTGATCTCCCTGATTTCCTGGATCCCCTTCCATGGTCCCAGCTCTTACCTGAATCAACCAAACAGTCACCTGGATTCAGGGGCAGACAGCTCCCAGGTTCTAGTCCAGTCCTCAGGGCAGTCCATGGCACACACTAAAGTTCACAGGGTCCAGCACATCTCAAACCTTCACCACTTCTGTTGCCAGGAACTCAAGGATCATCCAGGCCACAAACAAAGTCTTATCCTGGTTCATGCTTCTTCAGTCCTCCAGCAGTTCAACTGGCACTAGGCCCCAGGAGAAATGGCCTTCCAGGAGGCCTTCCAGGCAAGCCCTCTCGGCCTTCCAGGAGGCCTTCACCAGATTCTGATCTCAGGAAAACTCCATCTCAGTTCTCAGTCAGCTTCTAGATACTGGGACAGAAACTCTCTCTCTCTCTCTCTCTCTCTCTCCCCCTCTCTCTCCCTCTCAAGAAAACTCAAACTCACTTCTTCAGTCCAGCAGCCCAGCAGCCCAGCTCCCAGGTGCTGGGACAATCCTGCTTCCTCCAACAGGAGCCACCAGGAGGAACATTCCCAATTCTGTCTCTCTGTCTCTAGAATTCTTCTTTATGTATACACTGGCCTCTCATCTCAGTAATCCCCTTCTTCTAAGTCAACAGGGGAGTTCACACCCTCTCAACAGGGGACAGATTTCACACCTTCCACACTTAGCCCTAAGTTACTAAGTGCTAAATATCTGCTAAATTGATTGCTGTTATACCTAGCTCTTTCCTATCTTTCCAGTCTTCTTATGCCTTTCTCCCTCCTATAACTAATCCAGTGGCACTAGCCTCCTTATTGTCCTTGCACAAGATACACTGTCTCCTGATGCCGCATTTTTACTGGATTCCCCCAGCCCCATGCCTAGAATTCTCTTCTTCCTTTCCATCTCCTGGATTCCTTTGCTTCCTTCAAGTCTCAGATAAAAATCACACCTTCTTCAAGAAATTATTTCTGCTCCCCTCTTAATGTTTCCTTTCTTCCCTCTGAGATTATCTTCAATCTATCACATGTATATGTATATGCTTGTACGTATATATGAATGTGTATGTATATATGTACACACATATATATGTGTGTATACATCTCTATCTCTATTTCTATATATATAGATATAGACATAGATATAGAGAGATAAAGATAGAGATAGACTTTATATGTAGTTGTTTGCATGTTGTCTTCTTCATTGCAATGTGAGTTCCCTGAGAGCAGGGGCTGTTTTTTCCTTTAGATGTATTCCCAGGACTTAGAGCAGTGTCTAGCACATAGTAGGCCCTTCTTCTCACTTGATTTTATTTGCTTAGATTTATGTAATTAAGATCATTTTTAAAACATGCTAGTGTGATGTTATACTAAGCAATCTTCCCAGACACTCTACTAGAACTGCCTGGTGCTCTACAATGAGATTGCCAATGACCACCGTTAGTTAAACAATTACCAAAGGAATAGATATTTTTAAATCTGCATACTGAGATGTTAAAATGAAACTAAAACATGCTTTTCTGACTAAATTTCAGACTATACACCCTTATAAACCATAGATTTAGGTTTAGAGTTAGAAAGAATTATATATTATTTAATCTAAACTCTATGTTCCAGAAAAAAAAAACAACAGAATATTTCATGTTTTTGTTCAACTTCATATGAACAAGCTTTTGATCACTCCGTGCACTATGTTTGGCATGACCTGAACTTTGTCCTCATTTTTGCTTGTCAACATCATTCCTTTAGGTGCCATTTCTTCAAAAACCTTTTCTTAACATCCTTCTGGCTGGGTAAGATTTCTCCTCTCAAATTTCTAAAACAACTTTGTAGTGTCTTCTTTGACTTTATCATTGCTTTGTATTATACATATATAAAATTATTATTATGTACATGTCTTAACTTCCTCCCCATTTGATTGTAAATTCCTTGAAAATTTATTCAACAATCAACACACATTTATTCAGCATCTACCATGTGTCAGGAAGTGCACTCATCTCTAAAAATATGAAGACAAAAGTAAAATATTCCTTACCTTCAATGAAGTCACATTGTACTAGGCAAATTTTCCTAAAGTCTATCCTACAGATTTTTTTAAAAAAATCATTGTATCTCCAGTGCTTAGAAGAGTTCCATTTATCAGAGCAAAATTTCCATGAAAATTTAGTGCCAGTGCTCTGCTTTTTCCCCAAAAAGTTTGTACATGCTTTCATATACTTTTCATCAGCTGAAAATACTTTATCTAGAATTGTAAACAGATTGTTGATGAATCTATACATTAGAAATAGTTTTTTGTACATAAAAAAAAACACAAGACACCTTTTTTTGCGGGGGGAGGGTACAATTTGTGTAGAAAAATTCATTATTTAAATTAAAGGCACCTGTACAGCAAATTCCAAAATGTTTTTAGGTGATGTATTTTAGAAAGTCACCATGCAGTAAACAAAATGCCCACTGAAGTATTGTGCAATATGCATTGCACTTGAATTTAAACTGGAAAATTATTCAGTGAAAGTCAGTCAATTTACTTAAAAGCAAAATCTGATTAATGAGTATTTTGGCTTTCTGTAGAGCCCAAATCAAGGGACTTAACTGAATGTAAAACTTTAATCCATTTTTCTAAAATCATAAACACTCAACTGAAACCTGTATTAGACATAACTGGAAAGTGTGCTCAGTAAACGCTAAAGATAGAGAATTATCACATTCATACCTTCTTTATTGCATGGTTATGGCCAAGATGAGTCTCAAGAGGGCTGACAGGACATGAGACATCTGGTCAATATTAAAATGAGTTTTATTTCAAAAATAATCAGGACTTCTAGCAAACCTTGAACATAATCATTTAGTAGACTATTAAGGAAAAAACCTGACTCTTATTTTTTTTCTCTACTTTCTTCTTCTCTTCATCATCTTCCTCATCGTTTTTGAAACTTTTTTTTTCTTTTCCAACTCTAGCTTATAATTCAAAAACCCTTGGCTTATATGATCATCTGGCAGGTGTGTAATAGACTGATGATACAGTTTAATCTCATTTACCAAAATGAAAGTTCCAGCTAGCAGTGTGTATGGGTAAATGAAATGTCTGCTTTGAATTGGAATGGCATTGACCAGGTCAGTCTGACCAGATTGAATCAGGACTTTTAAATTTGTTCCAGATGCAATTTGGCAGAGCATAGAGCCCAGATCATGTTAGGATAGGAAATCATTTCAAAGATATTCAGTTCTTAAATTAGGAAAATCAAATGTGGTTCACTCATCTTCATATTTCTAGTAAAAAATAATATCAAGAATAGTAGCAAGCTATGTAAGAGTGAGGGATAAAAGTCAGTGATAAAGGGAATATGAACATATCCCAGTAAGACAGATTATAGTATGGGAGAGAGATAGCTGTGAGAACATGGGGTATTAGGAAGAGTGAAGTGGTGCAACTTCAGTGTTAAACTCAACTGTCAGATACTTTGAGTGGCATCGTATAAATAGCATACAATGAAAATATGAGATAGGACACCAATTTTCTTCTGGTCATGCCATATATAGAGCATTTTGCCCACTCCCGGTTACTATACTTTCAGGACATTGATAATCAGGAGAGTGTCCAGAGAAAGGCAATCTAGATGGTGTAGGAAATTGATGTCATGCCTTACAAGGATCAGTTTAATGACCTGGGGATGTTTAGTCTGGGACTTTTAAGGGTGAGGTAGACGTCATTATAGTTATCTCTAGGTGTTGCGGGGGTGGGGGGGAGGGGAGTAATATCATTTGTAAGAGGGTTTAGATCCATTCTTTTTGGCCTTAGAGGGCAGAATGAGAAGACATTAATAGAAGGGGAAGATAGGTAGATTTAGGAAAACCATTTTAACAATTAGAACTATTAAAAAATGGAAGGGACTGCTATAAAGCCAAGCATCAGCAGCTTTCCAGACAACTGCTATTGTGAATAGCTTTAAGGTTCTGATTGCACAGTATAGTGAGTTCTCTATTTCTTCAGCAATAAACTAAAGCAAAACATTCACAAAACATTCGCAAAGCATTCACAATGTTATAATATAACAACTTATTACAAAAGTGGCGACATAGTTTTCACCAGAGTGGCCACATAGTTTTAAACAAAAGATATCATTCAGTAAGGCATTAACTCAATCATCCTTAAGGAGCAATCCTCCTTAAGGGACACAAAGTACAAAGGTCAAAGTTCTTCAACCCTACGTCACATTGTCTTAATTTCTCAGTCAAAAAAGTCTTCTTTCTTCTTGATTGGAGATTAGTTTCCAATCATCTTTAACTCACTCATCCTTAAGAGGTACAAGGTACAGAGTACAAAGTTCTATCACCCCTAGACCACAGTAAATCATAATCTTCTCAGTCAGCACTAAGTACCCAAGGAGAGGTCTTTTCATCTTGGCTCAAGGTTGGCTCTTGAATCCCATGGTTCTTCTTCCATTGGTCCAGCTCCCTGGATTTACAGGCAGGGAGCTCTCAGCTCCTTGTCCAGCTCCTTTTTCAGCTCCTCATCCAACTCCTCCAACAATATTCATACACATTTCTGGCACCATCATTAATTCACTATCTGCCTGTGAAATCAACATTGACCCACTAACAAGGTCCCAGAACTCAACACAAATCATCAGTACAGTCCCAGGACTTCTGAAACCCTCCGCCAGGACTTCTGTAAACAGACAAGAAAATTCTCTTTCAGGACTTCCAATAAGGTCCCAGGGCATCTGTACAAAGCATAGCAAATAAAAACCAACACAGACAGAACAGACAAACTGCTCAACTGTTCCCCTTCTCAGTTCTGCTCTTTCTTAGCTTGGGCTTCTCCTTCTATATGGACAATAGCTCAAACCTGTTCCAACCCTTCCTGTGCATCAGCAAGTTCCTCCCAGTGTGGGTTTCAAAACAAGTTCTGTTTCTTAACAAAGCCTTGATATATATAATCAGGGCAAGGCTCAAAGACACCTGAACTCAAACAAGGTACTAAATACTTAAGTAGCTGAACCAAGGGCTAAGTACTTCTTTGTTTGCCATTAAAACTGCCTAAAGAGGTAGCTAGTTCCTCTTCAGTAAAAGTCTGTAAGCAAAGCCTGGATTCAGGTCTTACTTAAAAATTCTTAGTTATTAGGAAGTCATGTAGTATTTTATTCAATTTTCTGATAATACTAATTTCTTGAAGTTCTATCTAGAAATTATGCTCAACCAAAATCTAATTACTTACATATTTTTTATTTTTCCTTTTCATCCAAATAGAATATAATCCTTGTTTTTCATATGATAATCTTCTAAATATTTCATACTACATGTATATCACTGTGGTAGACACAAGGGATTCAAAGATTAAAGAAATTATAATGGCAGATACCTTTGTTCTTTCTAAGTGATTTTCCCAAGTCAAACAACTTCAGATTCTCTAATCTCTGCATAAATCTTGAATATTTTCATTTACAATCAACATTTACTTCCATTAAGAATGGCTCATTCTACATTTTCACTATAAATAATCAGCAGAGAATGGAGAGAAATGAAAAATGATTTTTTTCTTTTAAAATTGGCTGTAGAGAATAGGTCTCTTGAAAGCTGTATCTACTGTTACTTATTTTGTGACCTTCAGATAAATCACCTATCCTCTCTGTTCCTTGGATTGGATGACTTCTAAGGTCCCTTCCAAATCCAAGTATATGGTTGTTAAAATTTCATGAAAAAATCCTATAAAAATATCTTAAACTGTTATGGCCTACTTTGTATCTCCCAAATTTCAAAGACTATAACTAAATCCTTTTTTTATTATTATTACTTCTAACTTTTCCTTTATGGTTTAGATGAACTATTTTAAAAAGAAGACTTTTAATCAAAATAGATAATAATCTATGTGAGTTTTTCCCTCCATTCATACAAAATTATACCTTTAGATTTGAAATATTATCCAACAACTTTAGAACAGAGAAGTTATTAGGGAAGTTCTAAAATAACATAACTAATACTTCTACATCATTTCATACATGGTGGGTGACAATGTATGATTTGGATTCTGGCTTGTCAACGTAATTCATATTCAATAGTCTTATTTTGACATGGAACAGTTTTGAAATATTCATTGATTTGTTACTAAGTGACAGCTGCCAAGATTCAAGAAAATTTGTTTTAATTCAAAAACTCAAAATACAAAAATAGGAAGGGAACTCAGAAGTCATCTATTCAAACTTCTACCTGAGCAAAAATATACTTTGGCTAATCCTTGAAAAGTGATCTGGGGGTGGCTAGGTGGCGCAGTGAATACAGCACCAGCTCTGGAGTCAGGAGGACCTGAGTTCAAATCCAGCCCTAGACACTTAACACTTAGTAGCCATGTGACCTTGGGCAAGTCACTTAACCCCAATTGCCCTACCCTCCAAAAAGCAAAATTAAATTAAATTTAATTTAATTTAAAAAAAAGAAAAGAAAAATGATCTGAAAGACTTTGCATGAGGTCATCTGGAGAGGGGGACCTCATGCCTTCCAAGACAGTTCAGTACATTTTTGTATAATGCTTATTCATAGGAAAATTCTCCTTGTATTAAGCCCAAACTGGGTTCTTTTCAGTTTCCACCCTTTGCTTTTAGATCTAACCCCCCCAGAAAGAAACACAAATCTATACTCTCTGACACCAGACAGACTTCCAGATAATTGATAATATTTGTCATGCCATCCCATTCCCCACAGCCCCAATAAATCTCTTTTCCCAGCAAAATCACTAATACTTCTTCTATCAAAATTTCTGAAGAATGATATTAAAGATTTTCATTATTCACATTGCCTTCCACTTCATGGTTCTATCGTGTGTGTGTGTGTGTGTGTGTGTGTGTGTGTGTGTGTGTGTGTTTTGTTTTTATTCCCCGAAAGTCATACCCAGATCTGAATACAATACTGTAGATGTGGTCTGACTTCAAAACACATGACACCAGAAATATCCTTTGTCCTTGATGCTATGGTTCTATTAGAGGACCCTGAAACTGAATTAGCCTTTGGATATCATCTCACATTGCTGATTCATATTGAGCTTACAGTCTGCTGAACCATTCAGAACTTTTTCAGATACCTTTCCCATCTTGGACTAGGAAAGCAGATGAGTTGAAACCATGTTTATGCATGGGTATATCTGTAATACTTTACATTTTATCCTTACTAAAATTCATCTTATTTAAGTGGGCTAAGTGATCTAATTGCACAATATCAATTTGGATCCCAGCTCTGTCATTGTGTGTGTGTGTGCATATATATATATATATAGAGAGAGAGAGAGAGTATATATACTGTGTGTGTGTGTACATATCAGCTATCCTTTCCAGGTTCTCTCTCTCTCTCTCTCTCTCTCTCTCTCTCTCTCCTTTATCTTTTGTTGGGTGATCTCATTATTCAATGCATAATTTTTAAAAATTCACTTTCTAGAGTTTCCCAAATGGAAAAAGAAAAGAAAAAATTCACTAAAGGGAAGAACTTCTTAAAAACAGAATTGTCCAAGTGGAAAAGGAGGTAAAAAAATATCAATGAAGAGAATAATTCCTTAAAAATTAGAATTGGGCAAGTATAAGCTAATGACTTTATGAGACATCAAGAAGCAATAAAACAAAAAAAATGAAAAATAGAAGAAAAGGAAATACTACATCAGAAAAGCAAGTGATTTGGTAAATAGATCTAGGAGAGATCATTTAAAAATGATTAGACTACCTAGAAATCATGATTAAAAAATAAACTAGACATCAACTTTAAAGAAATTACCAAGGAAAACTGCCTTGATATTCTAGAGTCAGAAGGTAAAATGAAATTGAAAGAATCTTCTGCCCATTTCCTAAAAGAGATCCCCACATAAAAATTCCCAGGAATATTATAGTCAAATTTCAGAGTTCTCAGATCAAGGAAAAAAATATCACAAGCAACCAAAAAGAAACAATTCAAATATCATGGAGCCACAGTCAAGATAACATGAGATTTAGCAGCTTCTACAGTAAAGGATAGAGTATGTTATTCTGGAGGGCAAAGAAGATAGATTTACAACCAAGAATCACCTTCCCAGCAAAACTGAGTATAATACTGCATGGGAAAAAATAAGTATTCAGTAAAATATAATACTTTCAAGTATTATTGATGAAAATACCAGAGCAAGACTCAAGAGAAGCATGAAAAGATAAACCAGAAAAAAGAAATTATGAGGGATTCAATAAAGTTAAGCTGTTTACATTCCCACATAGGAAAATGGTATTTGTAACTCCTGAAAACCATCTCATTGTTAGGGCAGTTATAAGGAGTATGCATTGAGAGGGCACAGGCGTAAGTTGAATATGATGGCATGTATCTGAAAAAAATAAAATTAAGGAGTTAGAAGGGAAAATGCCCTACAAGAAGGGGAAAGAGAGAGTTAGGATAAGGGAAATTATCTGACTTTAAAAAAAAGGTTGCAAAAGAGATTTCACAGTGAAGGGGAAGATTGGTGGAGGGGAGTAGAGAGGAGCACATTACCTAACTCTCATCAGAACTGGCTTAAAGAGAGAATAACACACACACATACACACACTCACACACACAGTTGGGCATAGAAATGTATCTTACCATACAGAAAAATAGGAGGGTAAGGAAACAAGAAGGGGCGGGGTGTAGAAAGAAGGGCATATTGGGATAGGGGAAAGTCAGAAGCAAAATACTTTTGAGAATGAATAGGATGAAAGCAGAGAGAGAGAGAGAGAGAGAGAGAGAGAGAGAGAGAGAGAGAGAGAGAGAGAGAAGAATAAACAGGGAAAGGGAATAGAATGAAGGAAAATACACAGTAATCATTACTGTGGGAACAATTTAACAGCAAAAAAAAAGTCAAATTTATGGAAATAAAAGTGAATCCTCAATTGATAAATGGATATAAATACATAAATGATAAAGAATATAAACATAATTTAAGTAATAAAAACTAACTTTAGTCACATAAAAAATGCTCTAAATCACTATTGATAAGACGAATGTAAATTACGACAGTTTTGAGCTACCACTCCACACCTATCAGGTTGGTTAATGGGACAGAAAAGGAAAACTATAAATGTTGAAGAGGATGTGGGAAAATTCAGACACTAATACGCTATTGGTGAAGTTATAAACTGATTAAACCATTCTAGAGAGCAATTTAGAGCTACAGCCAAAGGACTATAAAACCAAGCTTATCATTTGATCCAGCAATCCCACTACTAGGTCTGTATCCCCGAAAAGATTTAAAAAAAAAAAACTAACACATTCAAAAAATATTTCTACCGGATCTTTTGGTGTTGGCAAAAATTGGGGGAATGTCTATCAATTGTGGAATGGCTGAACAAGTTATGGAGTATGATTTTTATTTATACTACTGTCTACAAGAAATGAGAAGCAGGATGCCCTCAGAAAAACCTGGACTTACATGAATTGATGCAGAGTGAAATGAGCAGAACCAGGAGAACATCATCTACAATAACAGCAATATCATATGATAACCAACTGTGAATGGTTTAGCTATTCTCTGCAAAAGAGGGATCCAAGATATTTCTGAAGAACTTGTAATGAAAAAACTGCTATCCATCTTCAGAGAAGAACTGATGGAGTCTGAGTGCAGATTGAAGCACACTTTCTATTTACTTTCTTTATTTTTCTTGTGGTTTGGAGGAGGGTGTCTGTATTTTCTTTCACAACATGACTAACACGGAAAGATGTTTTAAATGACTGCAAATGTATACCTATGTCAAATTGCATGCCTTTTTAATCAAGAGGGTGGAGGGAGGAAAGGAAAGAATTTACAACTCAGAAATTAACAAAAAGAAATGTTAAACATTGTTTTACTTGTAATTGGGGAAAAATAAAATATTAAAACAAAATTTAGCTTTCTACAACTACTCCATTATTCTATAATAAACTTAAATTAGAAATCTATTTTCTCTTTATTTGCTTTTCTATCATACTGGGGAATAGATTGAAAAGATTAAAATAATTTTTAAAAATTTCAATTCATTTCCATTGAATTGGAGCCAATTACCATATTTTATATATAATTGTAATGTTGAATAGTACAATTCAAATAATATGTCTGCTTTGTAAGATTCATC
>CM053583.1:248889506-248905746 GCA_028627135.1 Pseudochirops cupreus | reverse complement strand
CAAATTTTATTGTCCAAAAACAATTCAACAAAACGGATTGATGGTATGGTGGCATAGATGTTGCATGACTTTCTGTCATGTGGTGATTATTATCATAGAGGAAGGATATTTGCTTTCACTTACTTTATGGAATAACAGTATTCCATTACATTCATATTACATGGTCTTCTAACCATTCCCTAATAATTTCCCTTCGGTGGATTAATATGGCTACTGTCTTCCTAAAAAGCCTTCAACATTCACTTTGTACTTGTTATTTCACTGGGGAAATTTCACTCGAGAGCTTTCAATGATGAAAGCATATTTCCTAAATGGGAATCAAGAACTATTTTAAAACTTACAGCTCCAGAGAGATTCTAGGGAGCTTAAGTACCTTGCTAAAATTTAATTAGATGGTATGTGAAATAGGTAGTACAAGAATCCAAGGCTTCCCAGGATCAAGACTATTCTTCTATCCACAATGTTATCCTGCCATTATCATGGTATAGTGCTTTAGTTTTAGGAAGCATGGTAAGAATTGATTATGTCAAAAGAGTTGATCAGGGAAGCTGGTGCCTACATGTATCATAAATAGTGAAATAAAATTAATATGATTGCTATATAAATAATATATGTAGAGATAGATAGATAGGTAGACAGACAGACAGACAGAGATAGATAGATAGATAGATAGATAGATAGATAGATAGATAGACAGATAGATAGAGGAAATCTTACATGTTTACTATATACTAAGCTCTGGGGAAAAAATATAGCACTGACAGTCTCAAATTCAAGGAGCTTATATTATCATGGGGAAAGACAAGGTAAAGGTATTGGAAAAGGGAGGATAGAGGAAGAGTACTCACATGGAGACAATATAACAGGTAAAGATAGGAAGGTGCCATCCAGAGAGAGAGTCAAGGCAAGACTGAGGTGAATCATGTCTGGGGTCCTTCCCATAATGGCAGTCCTACAGAAGGACTCATCAATGAGCAGAGAAGAACCTTAAGTTGGAGGTTTCCCAGAGTAGTAGTGTAGAAGGAGGAGAAGGAAGTGGTCTGGACAGTCAAGGGTAAGAGTTAATATACATATGTATATGTGTGTGTATGTTTATGTACATGTTGACATATATTCATATATTTAGGCACACACAAATATGAAACATGCACTAGTATATCTGCACATGCTTAAACACATGAATATGTATATATCTAGATTTACATCTAGAATTTTAATTGCTACATTTTATTTGGAAAAAATACATACTTCCCAGGACCTGTTCCCATTATTCTCCATAAAGTATATCGTATTTATTACATGAATATTTACAATAATGAATGAGACAATATATCTCTGTATTATCTCTATATCTATAACATCTGTATCTCTTATATACACATATATATGCACATATATGTGTGTATTTTTCTAGATAGATAGATAGATATTATATATAGATATAGATAAATATTATGTCAATTTTATAGATATAGAAGAATGTAATGAATATGATTTGGCTATGAGTTAAAGCAAATATCCTTATTTTCCAGTAATGATGAGCACACTCCAAAAGGGAAAAGAGACGTATAACATTAATTGCCACCATGCCATGAAGTAGTTTCATTACATTGTTTTTGGGTAATATACTTAAAATATGTATTCCATGACTGGCGCTCTATTCACCACACCACCTAGTTGCCCCATGTAATTCATTTTTATAAGTATATTGTAACTTCCCTGATAATATGCCATTTGACTCATATATGAAAACATATGCATTAAGTAATACGCATAAGTATAAAATTGCATGATAGTATCAATGTTTCTAAGGAAATACTAGCTTAAAATAAATATATGTGGATTCATGTATATACACATACATACATGTAATACACAAGTAATGAATCAATATAATATACAAAATAATGAATCAAGATCTTAATAATACAGTTTTTACAGATCTTTGTCACCTGTATCAGATAACACAAAACAAGTGAAGGAAGTGTTGTAAAAACAGAATTGAATGAACTCTGGCAGTTCAAAATGAAAATAAAGAATAAACAGATTTCTCAGAAACTACATTACAATTACAAAAACTAATCATATGCTAAGGATAAAGAAACACATTTTAAAAGTAATGTTACTAAACATAATTTTAAATCAGATTTGAATTTTAAAAAAGCAATCAATGAAGTAAACATGCACAACAAATGTGAACCTAAGTAATCATATAATAAATAAAGGGCTAAAAATAAATAAATAATTATCTTCTTTTTACTTTTTTTTTGGAGGGGGGAAGGCAGAGTAATTGAGGTTAAGTTACTTGCCCAAGGTCACATGACTATTAAGTATTAAGGATCTGAATAAATAACAATCTTAAAAACAAAAACACCAATAAGAAAATATTCCCAAAAATGAAGAATGAAGGTAATCTACAGGTCAAAATTTTTGTCTTTTGCAATGTACAAGAGAATCATAGAATTTGAGAATTGACAGAGACTTCAGCAGTCATATAGTCTGGCCCACATATAAAGGACTTCTTACTATGGCATGCTGTAGTAAGCAATTTAACTTTTTAACAACTCTAATTGTTAGAAAGTTTTTCCTGACATTGACTCTAAATTTGCCTTTTTTCTGCCTCTGCCCACTGCTCCTACTTCTTCCTTCTAGAACCAAACAGAATCCATTGATCTTTATAAGAATTGAACTCAAGGCCTTTCACCATACTCTTTGCTCTCCTCTGGATGATCTCTAGTTCATTTTAAAAAATTAATTAATTTTTTTTTATTTTTAGTTTTCAACATTCACTTTTATTAATTTTGAGTTCCAATTTTCCACCTTCTCTTATCTCCCTCCTCCCCCAAGACAACATGCAATCTGAAATAGGCTATACATGTAGAATAATATTAAACATATTTACACATTAGTCATATTGTGAAAAAAAAATCAGAATAAAAAGGGAAAACCATGAGAAAGGGAAAAAAAAGAAAATAGTCTGCTTCAATCTGTATTCAGATTCCATAGTACTTTCTCTGAATGTGGATGGCATTTTCCATCTTGAGGCTTTTGGAATTGTCTTAGATCCTTGCAGTTGCTAAGAAGGGTTAAGTCCAACAACCTTGGTCATAGCACAATGTTGCTGTTACTGCGTATAATGTTCTCCTGGCTGTTTTCCCTTCATGCAGCATGAGTTCAGCATCAGTGACCAGAAATATTGTCATGCATATGGAGAACTTCTTATCAATGACTTTTCATGACTCCATTTGGGATTTTGTTGGCAAAGACACTAGAGAATTTGGTCATTTCCTTCTCCCGATCCTTTCATAGATGATGAAACTGAGGTAAACAGGGTTAAGTGACTGATCTAGGGTCATACAGTTAATAAGTGACTAAAGTCGTATTTGAACTCAGATCTTCCTGACTCCAGGTGCACTATTCACTGCACCACTTAACTGCCCAAATAATATTTGATAAACTTCCTCAAAGGCAGAATCAAAATTGGATATGTAGCTTTCTCTTTACCTCAGGTTCTTTGCTGTAGCCAGGCCAAGTCATTTTAATTATCATATCCACACAGACAAATCTATAATTTCTGAATAAACAGAGGGGGTAGAAGTGTGGACTGAGGAAAAGTCATTCCCCAAAGGTAACTCAGGAGGAAGACTTGATTTGGGCAGAATCAGCTCCTTTCTTTTTTTGTTTTATTTTTCCTGCTGGAGTGGGAAAGCAGTAGGAAAAAAAAGTGTGGCATTTTGTTCCACAGTGACACCTGCTGGTTGTAGATTGATATTAGATTCATAACCGAAAGGTACCTTAGTGGTCGTCTTGAGTTAACTAGGTAATTTGCCAAAGATCACACAACCAATTAGTGGAAAAGTTGGTACTAGAATCATGGATCCAATGCTCCTTCTACTATGTAACATTCTCTCTCATAACTAAACAACTCTCTGATAACCAGAATGTTTGATTAACAATGAAATTCACAGGATAACAAAAGTTCAGAGTTGTAAAGGACCTAAGAAGGCCTCATTTTGATCCATCTTGAAACAATAATCTTCTGTACAACATCCCCTCAAAGTGGTTGTTATAACAAAATGACATGTTTAACCATGTTGAATAATGGAAAGTTTATTATTTTCTTAAAATGTCACCATTACTATGTAGTAGATTGAACTGAATTTTCTTTTTCACACATATACATGCATACACATATTTGTAGATCTAATATATACAATACATACATGTGCAGTGACAATGTCAATATATTAATTTGGTTTTGCTATCATAAAGAGTCAAATGTCTATTTGAATTTGAACATTTAGGAAATTAAGCACTCAGTTTTCCCCTTAATAAAATAGAATTTATTCACCCTATATACATTATTGATTTAATATAAGCATTTACAAAATAGCATCTGAGAAGCAGTTGGGACTCATTGGAAACAGCTTCTATGTATAGCCATATAGATAGAGCATTTTTTTTTCAGAAATGAGTCATTCCAGTTCTCTCATATGCTCTGATTTTGATCTGCGATGAACTGTTGACACATTTGCCACACTGTGGGGATAGCACATATGTTATACTGTGATGTTGTAAAATTAAAATGTGAGTTTGATTTCTGTTTTCTATGTCTGTTGATTTACTAAGCAACATTACAAAACCTTGTCACCCAAATTTTGCACGGATGTATAGAGAATAATTTCATAAATAACCCTTTCCTTTCCCTTTTTAAAAGCAAAGGTACACTTCAAATATTGGAGAGGCATCAAAATGTCATCTTTACGAAATGTCTCATTATAATCCTCCTTCTGAGAGTCTCACTCTTGTAAATGGCAGAGCAGTAGGGGAAGAGAAGAAGGTGGGGAAGGCTGGCTTCTTCCTGGCAAATAGTGTTCTGCCTGCTGCCACAAGCATATTTGAGAGCCAAAGAGGTGGCAAAAAGTGAGAGTCCATATGGTCAGGGGTCTTTTTATCCATAAGGTGCAACTGCAGTTTTCAGAAAAAGTTTTGCTGTTGTTCCAGGAATTCTTTTTTTTTTTTTAATGTGAGAAATATACTCTTCTAAAAGAAACAAAGTCTTTGGGCTCTAAAATGAATGCGACCTTTCTCTGATCTTTCCCATTTCTCCTCACTCTCTTTCCAAAAGCATCTTTGACACATCTTGATAGAAAAATTGAAGTTGGGCATCTTTAGATTAACACATTCCTTTGGTATTTGTCAAATAGAACCAGGAAGACAAAACAGGAGCTTAACCTGTCCATTCTATGTTTATCCTTTGTCATAAGTGGGCAGAGAACACAGGCTTCCTGAAGTCTTCTGTGCTCTTAGCGTTCCCTTCTCTTACCTAGGGCATCTGCAATTTGTATTACTATTTTGGGGTGCAAATTGACAAGCATTCACAACAACTCATTGCCTTGTTAACAAATGCCAGGAAGTCCATGGAAGTCGCATCCTCTCTTTCAGTATAAGTGCTATACTCTTTTTGATATTCATAAATTATGCATAAATATTAAAAGTTCAAAAAGACTTCAATGTCTGACTAGTCCAATCTAAGTCCCCCAAAGAAATCTGTCCACAATATGTTTGATGATTAGGTTGTCCCTATCCAGTCCAGCCTTTGCTTGAACATATTGAATTAGGGGGAGGCCACTATCTCCCTAGGTAGTCATTTCCCTTCAGGAGAGCTCTAATTGTTCAGAACTGTGTCCTGGCATCATGCCTGCATCTTCCTCTCTGCAACTTCCACCCACTCCTACAGCAGCTCTCTGAGGTCAAGTCAAATGAGTATAATTCCCTATTGTAAAAAAAGTCATTTGAATTAACTCCCGAAACATGCACAGCAGCAGCAGTGAGCTTGGATGGTTAATCCATTCAGAAAAATGAAAGAAAATTAACTCCTGCATGAGAAAAGTCTCAAACTTAAACTTATCACCCATTCAAAAATTCAGTACAAAGTGTGAGGCCTGAAAAGGTAGTTTACCAGCTTCATGATGGAATTATTATAGTTAAAGTCAGTGGTTAAAAAAAGCACACACATTGCAAATAAATAAAAGCCCTCAATAAATCTAAAATTAACTATCCAATAAAATATATAAAGTTTTGTTTCTGTGAAGGAGGTACTTTCTGGTTGTCTGAAAGTTCACTAGCCAATAAAATTGTTGCATATTTAATTAATCTGATGGAAATCTTTTAAAAGCCATCATTAGATAAATAAAGAATAATAATGAAAATCAACAATCTCCAAAGCATCCATTAGGATGACCTCTCCATCCTCCCCTCTGGGCTGAAGTGATGTTGTATTTATATATGTGTATAAACACTCAGAACAATGGTTTCTCAACATGCTCAAGAGCAGAGATTACATCTTATTAAGTCTCTCAGAGTTAATAATGTAACTTTAGTGAAAAATCCAGCAAACACTTTTGAACTAGGCATGCATGTTTTAATGGTCTGTGAGTTCTGATTTAAATCTTAAAGCTGAGAAATGCTGAATGGGTTCTTAATGGAATAAGCTGTTTCTGTCAACTACTTAACTAGAGAATCAGAATTGGTATTATGCCCAACAGGTCATCTGATGAAGCCCTGTGCTTCTTTACTTTCATAATTATGAAGTAGAGAGGCATCCTGGCTAAGTGGAAAAAGAACGAACTTTGATGACAGGATGATGTGGATTTAAATCCTACCTCTGACACATATTGTATCAATGAGTGAATAAACATTTATGGGATTCCTTCTAAATGCCAAGTACTGGGTATGCAAAGGAAAAACAAACAAACAAACAAACAAAATAAAAACAATAGCCTGTGCCCTTAAGGAACTCACAGTCCACTGGAGGAGAAAATTTGTGAGCAACTATGTAAAAACAAGTTATATACAGAAGCAACTGGAGATGATCAACAGAGGAAAGACATTAGAATTAAGGGGGATTGGGAAAGGCTTCCTATAGATGGTGGCATTTTAGCTTGGAATGGAAGGAAGTCAAGGAAGCCAGGAGCCAGAGATAAGGACGAGAGATTTCCATGAAAGACAAAAAACCACATGGGAAGTTGGGAGATGGAGGGACTTGTCCGAAGAACAAGGAGGACAGTGTCACTAGATTGCAGAGGACATGATGGAGAGTGGTTTGTAGGAGAGGGGTAAGTTGTAAGAAGACCGGAGAGTTTGAGGGGGAAGAGTAAGAAAGTGTGTGACTCTGTGCAAGTAACAACTTCCCAATGCTCCAGGCAAATCTCTAAGCCCATATATCATGGATACGTTGCTGATGAGTAACATAGAAAGAGTTTCCCAACTTAGGAGTACATTTCACATGAAATCATTAGTCAGAACTTGAAGGAAAAAATAGGAAGAATATAAATAAGATCATTAAGGATTAATTTTAATGAATAAATATTTGATCCAAATTGTAAGAACATTATAAGAATGCCGAATTATACTTCCCAAATACTTATACAAATAAATTTCTTTATTATTTAAAGACTTGGTAGATGCCTGTGTAATTGAAATGAACTGATCTATTTTGACTTTTTTTTAAGAGGCTTTCATGGTAAAGTCAATTGTTATTTCATTCCTTTCTGGCATTGTCTCCTGGCTGTGAGCAATGCCTATTTTTCCTCACCTTTAAAGCCTGGCATTACTTTGACAGTTGGAAATTGTAAGTCCAGTAAAAATAAGCAACAAACTGTTTAGAAAAAAAAAAAGCACTTAGTCACTAATGGTCAATTTGGATCCTCAGCATCCTCTAGACTTACCTCTAAGAAGTTTGTGTTATGACAGGCCCCATTTCTCATGTTATCAAACCCTAAGGGATTGTCTGAGTTAAAACCATAAAGTGGAGAACCTAAGTTTCAGAATCAACATCAAAGGAAGTGCCAATACTTGATCTATGACAACTCTAAAAGCCCCCTGAAATCTTAATGTGTTCAATGAGTTGTGATTTCAAAGCAAAGCTCCACTTTCTTCTCACTTTCTAATCATCTGTTTAACTAAGGATGTTGAAGGCATCTGAAATCAGAATACATAATTTTAACTCTTTGTGGTCTTGCTTATTGGCCATCAGTAATGATTACATAATTCCTAAAATATTTAACTAGCTTGTCAAAAATGAACAATTGAGAATTGTGGCTCCTGACATCCTTTACACACATATCATGCTCTTACTAGCAAAACTGTTTATACTTTTGGACATTGTCCTCAGAGTGCTTTTCAATCCTGAATTATGAGCACTCTGGACCTTTAGTGGAATAAGAAGGCAATTTATTCTTCTTTACATAAAGCTGAGACTTATGTTCTAAGTTCAAGGCTACTAGAATAACAATTGAGTCCTCATAATTAATATTGCTAGACTAAAACACAACTGAGACATTAAAGTTGTTTTATCACATTTTTTGCATCCATCTATACCTAATCAATTTCCCCTAGAAATGCTTTTTGATATAGCTCTAGAAGAAAAACCAATAAGAAAAATTCTCAATTTTCCCAAAGCTAAGAACTTCTTAGAACAATCTTGTAGTCTGGAATATATGCGTTACTGGAAGTGGCCAGAGTGATGGTTTATCCCCAAACATGTTCCAGGATATATAGACAGTATGCTTATTAATTTATAAAGCGTTCTTTATTTACAAGATTTTTCTTTCATTCTACTTACTTGGGGGGGGGGGAAGTAGGGTGAGAGGATGGGAAAGGATAATTAACTTTTCAATCACCTATTTGGGCAATCCTATTTTCACAAGACATAATGAATGACAATAGAATTAGTGGCCTTCCAGGGCTGTAGTTCACAATGATATGACATTTGGCAATGAACAATCTTTCTAAAGATCAGGAACTGCATTAAAAAGAGGATTATAAAAGATATCACCAGAATTTAGGTGGAAAACTGTTACTGAGCATTTCAATTACTTGGCTTCATGAGTGTCAGTAAGAAATAATAGACACAAATTAGCTGTATTGACTCCTTCTAAACATCTCTTCAGTGTGTCTGAGGAATGATGTGGACTTCTATGCTGTCATAATGTTGGAAACATTCAGATAACTACGATTGTCATTGCTTTCTCACAAGACCTTTGTAGGGGCAAAAATTACAGATGTAGAAGGAACATTCACCTTATTAGCCTGATTGCAATTCTATTAGCATTTTCTCTACTTTTCCTGGTGCTGTAGGCACATCTCATTTATTTAAAACTTACTTAGTAGTTAGAGGCCAACAATATAACAAAGAATGTTTGCTCTTTCCATAAAATCTGATCCTTTTAATTAGCCCACAAATGTTTGTAGTATACAAATAATACTATGGATGTGGCATTAAATCATGTTTTTATTGCGCAGAAATTAAAGTTTACCATATGTATATACAAGCATACAGATTATGAAGTTTGGATTTCAAAAATGGTCATAATCATTTATTCCTCTAAGACATTGTACATATGCAACATATATATATATGTATGTATGCTTGTATTTACTTTAAGAAAAATTCATAGGCTTTCTTTTTTTTTCTATGAGTTTTATCTAGATGTAGATAATTGTCTTTCTTTTGTTTCTCTCTTTTTTTTTTCTTTTCCAAGATAATTCAGGCAAACATACTAAGTGTTTGTCACTATCTTTGTTTATGGTAGCAAGATGGTTTTCTTTTTTAGGGAAAAACCTTTCCTGGTGTTTCATATAGTCTAAATTATCTAGCAAACAAATAGTGCATCTTGGAGGCCAGAATGGCATTTATCACACTAACAGAGATATTGCTCTATGGATTTGAATGGTATTCAGCTGTCACATTTACTCATATGAACTGATAAATTTGTAATGGCTGACAGACAGAAATTGATTTATGAGTCTATGGGAATGGAATAGAACCACTGAAAATACTCTTATTAAAAATGTGCGATTTTTCACAAGGACTAGCTTGCCTTAATAAACTTGAGAATAGATTTGATTTCATTCAGAATTAATGTAGTTTGAAATTGAAATGAGTCTCACTTTCTGACTCCAGGAAGTCTACTGACATTTCTAGTATTGCATCTAGTGAGATAGATAAGTATATAGCAATATATACATTATATAGTGCTATATATTATGTAAAGATATATATCTCACTAGTTCTCTTATCACTATACTACATATTCATATATATATAGACCATGTGCATAAGTATGGGATAGGGAGTGAACTCGTAATTTCATTGAAACAACAAACTCCAAATCCTTTAGCCAATGTAGATCAGCACCTTCTCTGCCACATATTGTCTTAATGAGTTACCTAGAACACTAAGAGAATGAGAACTTACACTGCTTGTATAGGGTTATATGTGTATGTGTATATGTGCGTGTATATATGCATACATATTTATGGATATGTGTGTGTTTTCATTGTATATTATGCCCATTTAGTATGTATGCCTGTATGTATGTACGCACTTATGTATTAATGGCATTCTAAAACTCAATACAATTTTAAGCTATTGAGTTATGCATTTATTTTCAATTTGACATTATGGAAGAATCACTGATGTTCCTATGGGACTAAAGCACTGTATCTACTTCCTCTCCCTAAAGTACTTTTCTGCTTTGGCCGCAGGAATGTGGAGAGACAACGTTTAATTCAAGAAGAACCCAATTTTTAATGAAAAGAGAGCTAAATTCCCTTTTCTCACTCTCTTCAGCTAATTCAATCCCACCCTGGTATCTCAAAGACAAATCATTTAAAGATTAGATATTGACTTAATTTCTAGAGTCTCCTCAAAATATATTCAATCTATAATATTAATCAGATATAAGATATGTATATATTTCCTACACATGAATGAAATGCTAAAACACAAAAAACTCACTCCTCACACTGAGAGTGTGGCAAAAAAGGATTCAATAGCTTAACCTGTAACTACTGTAATGTCTCTGAAGAATGATACTTAAAACTCATTAGAAAATGTATCAATTTGTGGGATTATGCAACAGGAATAGACATATTCTACCTTACTTTTGAACCATACAAATAATTTCTATTCATTCTTCTGCCAGAAGTCATCTTTCAAGATGAAGCAATATTTCTTGCCAAAAATTGAGTCCCAATCAAAAAGATCCATGACCTGAAGATCTCCATGCCTAAACCTGTCCAGCTAAAGTATTATATATGATCACCTACTCAGGAAGGAAAGCACAAAGTAGAAGAGGCCACCAATGATCCTTGTGCAAGCGCTTCTAATTGAGGAATCCTATTCTTGCCATCTTGTGGGAGTGGGCATAATGGAACTGGGTTAGGAAAGGGTGATGTTTATTTTTCACACCTCAAAGAAAGGTTAAGAATTCTATGAGGATGCAAAATGGTTGGGGAAAAAGCAGCAAACCTCAAGATATCTCTCCATTTTAGCTAACATAGGACCCCACCTCCTAATGCCATTATGGGGCAGGCAAGGATCAAGGAACAACTCAGCACTTGCTGTATCAAACCAAAGAATCATGTACTTTTATCACATGGCCAGAAGCACACAGGAAGTTGATCATACCGAAAGGATCAAAGTCCTCAGTCACTATGTCACTGGTTTCCTCAGTTTTCAAGAGAACTTTGTGAGCATGCTCCCTACATTGCCTCAAAGGGAGTCTAGCATATTTAGACACATACAGGCGCTCAGATAAAAGTGAAACATAAAATAAAATATTTATCATTAGAACAACAAATGCATAAGGCAAATTTTATTTTGTTAGAAAATTTCTGCTTGGTCTAGAGTTATGTGTAAGCTTTTTAATAATATTAGTTTTATTGTAGGTAGGAAGTTAGCAAAGAGAAAATACCTACGCAGAGTTATATAGAGTCATAGATTTAGAGCAGGATGGACCATAAGTCAGTCAAGAAACATTTATTAAGTACTTACTGTGTGCCAAACACTGTCTTTGTACACTGATGATACAAAGAAAAGTAAAGATAGTCCTTACACTCAAGCAGCTCACAATCACTTCATTTAACATATGAGGAAACTGAGGCTCAGAGAGGTTATCTGATGAGTCCATGGTTACATAGCTAGTAAATTACAGAGATGGGATTCCAACCTAATTCTTCTGACTCTGAATCCACCACAATCTCCATGGTACCATATTGCTTTATTACTAAACCCTTAATTTGCTCAAATTTAGAACAGTATAGTAAGATTGTAGTGGAAATTATTCATCTCCATTTACAAGAATACATAACATAATAGTTCCATATTTTGGAATACTTCCACCGTAATATGGAATAAAAGTTCCATACTTTCAGTACTATACCTAAATATATTTACAGGAGTGGACATTTCATTGACCTCATAGAAATATTCCTCACTAGTTAATAATCAATAAACATTTTTATTAAGCACATACACTGTGCCTGGTATGGTGTTAAGAGCTGGGGTTATAAATAAGAAAGATAATCTTACATTGTGGAACTTGCAATCTTGGGTGAGGGAGAGGGTAGAATACCAGAGGGTGCATGATGTTTGTAAAATTGAAACCAAGCAGAGCAGCTGATGTAAAGTGAGGAATTTAGCTGGAAATTCTGAGCCCTTCATAAAGGAAGGTTTGGGAAGAGTTTATTGTTCTGCCCTCCAGCCTTCCTATCAGAAAGGAGATAGGTGAGGGTTCTGAAAAGATGCTGAATAACAAAGCTTGATCAGTCTCCCTATTGATGATTTCCCTAGCCAAGAAAAGTTTAACTAAAAATATTTCATCCCCCTTATTAGGATTATGATATTAATTGAAGTGGGAAATAATTTACTCCCGTTAAGTTTGAGATCAATTTGTATATTAATTCATTTTGTTTCTCTTAGTCGATCAAGAGAAGATCTGTGAAATCTCCTTACAGTGAAGTCTTTCATCAAATATGTCTCCAATGTTGCATCACGTTTTCACTTTAACCACTTCTTTTTGTCCACACTTGTATTAGTACCACACTTCCTCTGACACTCTCAGAGTCCTCTTCAAAGTTTGGGGTTTAGGCAAGTTGTAAGTGGTAGTATATTCTACTGATGGGATCTTTTAAAAGAGAAAACTTTGTCACCAATTCATATGAAGTCATATTTGACAGTTCAATTCTTGACAAGAAGATGTTATTCCTTGACTACAAGGTTCATACATGAGAAGGAAACTGAAAGCATCTCTCTAATACATAGAAAGATCAAAATGCTACAACATAAAAGCCCACTTAATAGCACCTTCTCCTGAAAATTCAGGGTGAACAAATATTATCACTTACCTCTGAAAAATGGCATCCCACGTTCTGAAGCATTCAAAAAGACAAATAAAATCCACACCATTTCTATCTTTTAATAACAGCAAAATAAAGCAAGGTATACTGGTTTATGCTTGCATACTGAAAGAAAAGTAATCAATCTTTTAGCAAAATAAAAGTTGCTAGGGGAAAATATCAGAAGCAAAAGGAGTTCAAAGGTTAAGGATAAAAAAGAATAAGGAAAAATTAGAAGAACATTGCAATGTAAGATTGATAAAGGTGATCTACTAATTAACAGATTGATAAACCAGCTTGATTCTGGAGACAAAACAATCAGCAAAGATGTTTTTGGTTTTATTAGAGTAAAAGTAGAATATCCTTTTGAAAAAAAAGTATTGCAATTATAACTATTGTCTATATGTCCAAAATAATTGATTTCTTTTTTCAAAAAGTATGAAAAGTGAATTTTTGTTTACTATACTCAACATTATTTTTTAGCTGATCTCATGTAGCTGGGAATTTAACTGCAGTCTTTCAATCAATTAATAATCATTTAATAAGTTTCAGTTTGTGAAAGATACTGTGCTAGGCAATGGAGGTATATTGACAAAAATGAAATACTCTTGCCTTTGATGATCTTACATTCTATTGAAAAGAAGACATGTACATATAACACTATATAAAAATAGTGCAAGATATTTTTTTTTCCCCAGAGTATCCAGGGGAAGCAGGAAATGTTACATAGAAAGTGGAAACTGAAGAAAATTTTGAAAGAAATACGGGAGGGAAGAAGTTGGTAAGAGCAAGAGACCTTTGCTCTTTTCACTGGCAGAAGTCTCTTTGAACTCTTCAGGTCTCTTCAGTCTTTTGGGGTTCTTCAGTCACTTTGGGCATTCTTTCAGCTTTGAGAGAGAAGATGCATGATGCCAACCCCATTTCAGGTTGCTGAAGGAAAAGACTCTGGAAGAAGCTGGCATGTGAAGAACTGACAGTCTCCAATATGTCCTTATCAGCAGTTTGTTATACTAGAGAGTTTGGAAACCTCCCTTAGGTGAGATCTAGGACCCTTTTGCTCTCAGTTAAATTGCTACCTTGCTGCAGTTGGTAAAGCTCCTTCACTCTACATTGTCTCATATATTCTGCTATCTATACTTTCTCCAATTTCCTTTTGTTGTAGCTGTCATCATCAAACTAGATTTTTCCCCCACCTGCTGTTATGTGTTCATTGTGGAACTGCTATTTGGTGGGAAAAGGATTCAAGTCATGGATAGAAAGCTTGGGATCCTGCTTCCCCCTGTTAATGAAACAGAGATCAGAAACTAGCTTGAATTTGAAAACAATATTCCCTTCACTAATAATAAAATTATAGTCTGGTACTCACTATCCCCTCTGAGGAGAACAGAGCAGCCAAACTTCTGGATCCAACCACCTGCTTCTCTATTGGCAGGAAATAAAGTCTCCTTTGGAGAAGGCTAGAGGAAGAACAGATTAGAGATGTCTATTCTGCCTCCCTTTGAACTACATATCAACAACCCCATGCTGCATTTGGAGATCAGTCCTCATTACTGAAAGAAATCTGTAATTTTTGAAGCCTTTCTTTGTGCAGTTAGCAAGAGAGCTTAGTTTAAGGCATTTAATCTCAGGTTCCCTTTGACCTTCCCTCTCTTATGTGGTTCACTCTTTTTTTTTTTAGTGAATTCTTGTTCAGAATGCAAGAAAAATTAGTTTATGTGAAGAGGACACTGCTTATAAAACTACTGACTGAAAATAAACAAGGTTTAAGTGGAACAGGAAATGTCTGAGGTTAGCAATGCCTGTTGGTAGGCAGTGACAAAGTATGGAGAGAGTGTGAAGGGATAACTTCATCATATCTGATAGCAGGGCAACCATGTATATCCAGTCAACCAACGAGTCTGTGTAGACAAATCATTCTTTAAGTGAGTCATTGAGAGAAAAGGTTTCAATAACTCATGATTATATTTAATTTGGGAAAATATCACACTTCCTGGTCACTAGTTCAATACTGGTATATTTAGGGCACTTGATCATTCCTCTCTGTAGAGAATAAAAGTTCCTGGACTTTTTCTATAACACTTTTCATTGCTCAATATAGAAAACAAAGGATTACTATTATTGACAATAATTGTTTTTAAAGAGCAATCACGACAAAGCATTGTTTATTTGACAGTATACCAAAATTAATGGGAAATGAGCACAAATAAGGTAGGAATGCCTGCTGTATTGATTTTAATCAAGGGTTTTATATAGTTTTTCACAAAATCATTTAAAGTTAATTTATGTGGATCTTAGTTTGAACATTTTAAGTCTATGTGATAAGCCAAAGTGAACAGGGAAACTAGATCAGTTTCTACTTTGACATCATTTTCTATCTACAAAGATGTGATATAGTATGGTGAAGTGGAAAATAACTTAATTGGATTCAGGGGACTTGAGTTCTAGTTCTAACTCTACCACTATTTAGTTACCAAGCCAATAATACTAATATAACTGTTAATAATAGCATTTAAATGACATTGAAGGTTTTCAAATTCCTTTATATATGTTATTATAGCTTATCCTTATAACAACCCTGTGAATTCAGTGATGTTATTACACATACTTTACAGATCAGCCAATTGGAGCTAGGGACAATTAAGTGACTAGCACAAAGTTAGCTAAATTATCTGCACAGGATTTAAATTTGGTGTTTCTAACTAGAAGTTCTGTGCTTTCTCTACTATAGCCCTAAATCTGTAAAGTGGGTATGAAAAATGAGTGATTCTGGGAATGCCAATAAAAGATAATTTGGATGTCTATTAAAATTTCAAAATGCATTAAGTACAGAAATCCCATAAGGTCAAGGCAAAGCATCATCATCATCATCATCATAATTGTCATCATTATTTTAAAGAATGAAATGAGTCAGTGGGCAATGTAAAATTTAGCATTTCTAGGGAAAATCATGTATAATGCATATATATGTAACATTTCATACATATATGACAAACACTTGTATAATACAATGTGTATTTAAAATATTTATTAGTATATGCCTGTTGATTATGTATAC
>CM053583.1:248824730-248883090 GCA_028627135.1 Pseudochirops cupreus | reverse complement strand
TGTGTGTGTGTGTGTGTGTGTGTGTGTGTGTGTGTGTGTGTATAACATGTATACACACACATATGCAAATATAGAAGGGTATATATGCATATGAATACATATGGGAGTGTGTATATATGTGTACATAGACATAGGGCACAGGATCAATTGAATTGGAAGGGATGATATTTTAAAAGGTGAAATTAAGAGGTGGAAGATGAACAGAATGAGAGATAATGGAGAGACAGAACGGGGTTAATCATCTCATATAGAAGAGCCAAGGGATAACTGTTACAATGGAGAGGAAGAATGGGAAGGGAAAACAGAATGGGTCAATATAACCTCATTGAATTTGGCTTAGGGAAGGAATGACATACACTCCAAAATGAGTATCTTGCCCTAGAGGGGAGTAAGGACATAGGGAATGAGAGGGGGGAGGATGGAGGGGGCAGGTTGGGGGGGGGAGAGTTGTTAGGAGCACTCAGTTCTGTAAAGGGATAGGGACAAAGTAGAGAATAGAACAAGAGGAGATCGGGATAGAAAGGAGGGAAATATTGTCAGTGTTACACAATATGTCAATTGTGGAGATGTTCTGTGTAACTACACATGTGCGGCCTGTATTGAATTACTTGTCCTTCCAGTGTAGGTGGGTAACAAGGGAGGAAGGGAAAGAATCTAGAATTTAAAGTTCTAAAATCATATTTTAAAATTATTTATTATTATCATTATTATTATTATTATTATTTACATGCAACTGGGAAATAAGATATACAAGCACTGTGGCAGGGAGATGTATCTTGCTCTACCAGAAAGTCAGAGGAATGATGGGGGAGGACATAGGAGAGAGCAGATGGGGGAGGGGGTATACAGGGGGATTGCTGTTTTGGGTGGGTGGGTAGGGAAAAGATGTGGAGAAAATCTGTAACTCAAAATCTTGTGGAAATCAATGATGTAAACTAAAAATAAACAAAAGTTAATTACAAAAATAGTATTGTAATAAATTTTATGAACAATATAACAGATGATAAATAATAATCCACATACTCATCTATCACCATGGCACTACCCCGTTCTTTCATACCTTCCTATTGCCTCAAGAATGAATTACTAACTCCTCATCTTTAGCATTTAAAATCCTTCAAAAATCATTTCTAACCCATCTTGTTGGGCTTATTTCACATTACTCTCTTTCATATATGCTATATTCCAGTAAAAAATGATTGTTTGAACTTACTATCCTCACTGTCCTCTCCAGACTTCTTGGCTTTAAGCTATTCCCAATGTCCAGTGTGTTCTCTTTCCTTCCTTCCAATCATTAGACTTTGGAGCTTCGTTCAGGATCCAGTTCATATTTAGAATGTCAGAATCACTCTGTTCTTCATCAATGTCTAATGCATTTATTGATCCATTTATCAATAGGTTTTGTCTTCCCAGTAGGGCATAAGTTTTCATATAAAAATGATTCAATTCAATAGGAAATTTGGACAGAGGGGCCAAAATCAATTTCCAGAACAGATCCGTCTGCTTAAATTTGTGACCATGTATTAGATTTAAAGTATTGGATCATATCATAGAAAGGTAGGAAGGAAGGAAGAGTCTATGTTTTTGTTTTTGTTTTTCCTTCATATGTCAGCACCTAGAGTGTTCTTTCCATGAAGTAAATGTTGAATAAATCCTTATTAGGTTGTACTGGAAACTTCCAGAGGAGATGCATGAGATTCCCCACCTTACACTGGTGTTCTTGATGTTCTGTCTCTCTCCTCCTCCAATGAAGACACCTTTGTGCCTCTTTTCTCAAGAACAAAACTCTCTAAATATGTTTCTGCCTTGAGTTACCTACTACCCAATGTCTTCTTTAAAGCCCATAAGCACTAGCTAACAAACAGCCCCTCTTCATTCACATACCCCTCTTCGCTGCATTACAAGATGTTTTATCAACTATCACTTTTTTAAAACATTGAATGGATTTTTATACAAGTTAATAATAAAGTACCATATAATTCCAAGCAAGACAAATAGTTAATATGACTAGACTATGTAAAACTAATGAATATAAATGGCACAATCCTGTTCTTAGACAGTGAGGGTTTTTCCTCCACCTACTATTTTTATGACTTTATGTTCTCACCAAGTATCTCATAAAATGTTGCTCATTAGAGCTAGATGACCTTCATAAAACCTACTTGGCAAAACATAGCATTTTTCTTTAAAAATGCCTAGGTTGATGAAGTTTACATAGCTAAATTCTTCTCATTAAGCTTAACTAAAAATGTGAAAGGATGGGAGAAAATAAAATAAAGACCAAAAAAAATTCTATCATAGTTTTTATCAATAGATAGCAAAAATGAAGTTAAAGATTCTATTTGACACTAGTTCTTTGCTATTAGAAGAATAAAGCTTAACAGATCCCTTTAAAAGACAGACTTATAATTGTTTCAAAAGAAAGTTAAAAATTTTGACTCATAGACAAAGGTAATTTATTTCATGTTGATTTCATTTCTCAAGCAGGTGCTGATCCTGCACTTCAGCCATTCTTTTTTTAGTTCTGACATTTTGAGATCCTGCCCTGAAGAAATCTGGATAGCCAATAGGTGGGCACAACACCAGCTAGAATAATAAAATCAACAGTGAATAATGGTCGAAATGTGATTCAAAATTCTGGAAAGAAATAAAAATTTTAAAAGGAAAGAAATCCTTTAAAATATTTTCAAATGAGCCAGACAATTGGTTTTTATTATCCATGGGTATAAAAGGTGAGATAGATAAAATATAGAGATTAGGTGCTGACTAATTCATGCATGTGGATTAAGGAGAAAATAATGTTTAGAAATCCTTTAAATTGGTGAAATTAGGCTGATAAAAAGGTTTAAGAGATTACTGCATACTCATGAAAAAAAGTAGGAAAATATAATTGTGAGAGTAATAAACCTAGAGTCAGGAATATCTGGGTTCAAATTCAGCTCTGACACCCCATGCCTATGGGCAAATTCCTTAATCTCTCTTCATTTGTAAAAAGGAGTTAGCTTTTAAGACCTTTTCTAGCTCTATTTTTAATACCATATATGTACTAAAATGCCTTCTCCTTGTCTTATAAAATTTAAATTGTAATTCTAAATATAATTCATAATTGATTTTTTTCTATATTTGTGATTGCATCATATAAAGAGCCACAGGTAAGGAAAATCCTTCTACCAGTGTAGATTGGCAACTGTTGTACAGCTTATAGTCTTAGAGAGTTGCCTGGGGGGACAGAGAGGTAATAACATATAATTTTTAAATGTATGTGTTCTTACCAATTATAGCATTAACATTGTGCTTCAAAATAGAAACCTACATTCTCATTGACATAAGGCTATCTTTTCAAGGTAGTGACAAATCTTGTGGAAAAATTGCCTATGGGAAACCACTTGATTTCTTTCTAAGTCCTTCTTTCCTTCCTGCCTTCTTTCCTTCCTTCCTTTTTCCTTCCTTCCTTCCTTGCTTCCTTCCTTCTTTCCTTCCTACATTCCCTCCTTCCTTTCTTCTGATGAGATGCTTGGGTGCCTCTGATTTAACTACAGTTTGTAAAATCACATTTCTCCCTAGCCTCAAGTCTCCTTAGCCTCAAAACACTGTCTCAGGCAGTTTCTCTCTAGCTTATGGGAAGCATGCCCTAGCAAAACATTTATCTCTCTTCCTTATACAGTAGCCACTGAACCTATTGAATTTAGTAGTTTGACCTAGCTATGTACTGGGTCATACCTATCATATGTATCCTAGACTCAGTCATATGTATGGTCCCCAGCTCATTATATACATTCTGAATCCCTCATTATGTATGCCTTGGGCTTGGGATATACTATATTCCCAACATCCATCTTATCAAACATGACATTGATGGGTGGCAGCTTAGTCAGCCCTGACTGCTAGTTGACTTAGTGACATTTCAAACCTAAAACCACACCTTCATCCAGTCCCCCCACCTTGGGCTATTTCCTGGTGAATTCTGGGCAATATGCTTATGCAGTAGATATTAAAAGTGCATGTTCCTTTAAGAACTGACTACTCCTTAACCAATCCCTAATCCTACCCTGACTTACCTACTTAACATATTTGGCACTTGTTATACTATGGAATATCCTATATAAACTTTAACTGTACCTCTCTAAGGTTGCAGGCTCACTAAGAACTCTTCCCCATTTTATAGCATAACAATACATCTTTGCCACCTTGACTTAAAGAATGCTTGAATCCATGAATTCATTCCAGACTACTTCCCAAGGACTCTGGTTATTGAGGTTCCTGAACTTCCTGAACTCCTTGAACCATGTTATTTCTGTTCTTCCTTCCTTCCTTCGTTCCTTCCTTCGTTCCTTCCTTCCTTCCATTCTATGATATGACACAATACTTTAAATCTAATACATAGTCACAATTTAAAACAGATGAATCTTTTCTGGAAACTGATCTTTGCCCCTATGTCAAACCTTCCTATTGAATTGAGGAATCCTATAATCCTTTTAATCTGAAATATTTTAAATTGTTCGTGAATTGTAAGAACTGTAAGAGCTTCCCAATTATATATACCTTTTACTCCACAAGCAAGTAAAATATATATTGTTTTTTATTATATATTATATGTATTTTTCTATTCCTTTTTCTAAAATCTGTCAACAACCTATGAGTTAACAGTGTCTGTTATAATCCTTCTGACAGAAATTCCCCAACTCTCTCTATTCCATCCAAAGCCTGATGTTGCATTGATTGAATTTTTTTTTTCCACACTCTTTATTAAACTGATGTGTCGATCCTTGATCTTCTCGGAAGTTTAGCTCTAATAGAGGTGTCAAATCCATGTCTCCTTCTTCGAAGGGCTTTAAAAAATTTGATAGTTGTAAATTGATTTTGGATAAAGTCCAATCTCCCCAAACTATTTTTTTAACCACGGAAATGGCAAGAGCTTAAACCTTAGATGAGTATGATGGTTTATGATTTGTTGTTATATCATTTTCAGCCACTTGATGTACATTGAGGCCCCCCCCTTTACCCCAACCTCCCATCTACTTTAGAGTTCAGGTGCTACCACCAAATAAATGCCAAGCTAGCAAGTGATGAACAGTGCAGTGAATCAAAATGAGCAAGATGTCTCAAGTTATAAACATTGTTTCAATGTATGTATCTAGCAAGACAACTGACATTTTGCAAAAGAGATAAAGATATCTTTTAGAATCATACTGGATCTGTTATTTATTATTTTATGTCCAATGCTAGAGTTCTTATGTTCTTGGTCAGAGTAAACTTGACTCCTTCCTGAATTGATTTTTTCTAAATTATTTTGCATATCAAAAATTAAGTCATTTCCAGAAAATTCTTAAAAGATATGTGTGGCTTTAGAGAGAAAAACTGTTAAATTGTACTTAATTTGACTGTAATTATGAATCTATGTAAACCTCACTGGAAAGTGTAGATTGGCTTAAAATTGAATGAATCCCTACTTTCACAGATCACATAATCCTGTCTCCTTTATCCGTATGACAGTGTGGAGGATTCTTGTTGTATAAATATACCTACTAATTTTAACCAAAAAAAAAATGAAAATAGAATGGATTGGCAAATTTTCCCCAAAGTAAACATAAAATAGAAAGAGAAAGAGAGCTTTAAATACCATTCAGTCGATACCTTTTATTATAATTCTGGCAAACAATTTAGCTGAAAGTCTTTGCTTAAGAGATTTCCTGGGAATGTCTATCTCCTTTTTTTATTTCTCTTCTTTCATGTGTAAATGGAAACAAGGTATGAGAAACAGGCAGACAGATTCAGACAGAGTCAGACACAAAGACATAGACACAAAGAGAAACAGATACTGAAAGGGGCAGAGAGAGAGATAGAAAGATAGAGTGGCAGGGACACACACAAAGAGAGAGAGACAGAGAGAGACAGAGAGGAAAAGAGAGACAGAGAGAGACAGAGAGAGAGAGACAGAGAGAGAGAGAGACAGAGAGAGAGAGAGAGAGAGAGAGAGAATTCTATTGAAATTCAGATTTGAATTTAACATTTTTTGCAATATCTTCTTTGAAAGAATTAATGTTACTGCTGTGTGAGAATAATATCTTCTAAAATAAAGATAGTAGATACACACTTTCCAAAAAAAAGTGTTTGCTTTTTTTTTTCCTACATTATGCCAAAACAGTCCAGTTGCAGGGGAGAGGATTTTTAAAATTTAGAATGGGACATCATGTAAACAAAGAATGCATTTCTCAATTGGATCTTGCAAAATGGTCTATACCTCCTTCCTCCTCATAAAATGTCATATCTTCCTTAAAATCATATGTGAGTTGGGACTTCCCAGTCTGATTAGTCCTGGGATAATTAAAGTCATTTTGGATTTTAGATAGTGAAAGATCATACCACGGTATGAAAGGCTCTTAAGCCTGAAGAAGATCCTGCCAAATGTTTGAAAGGCAAGTCTGGACAAAACATTTTTCTTATAAACAATTATATGAGAAGAGAATTGCATAATCATTGAGTCTGAGAATTGGGGGACCTCAGTGAATATATAGTCCAGTCAATGCTTCACAAATAGTTGCTCAACTTCTGCTTAAATATCTCAGAGTTAGGAGAGTATAGTTCTAATTGTTAGCAAGTTGTCGTTTATTTTTTTCCCTGAAATAAGGTCTAAATTGGCCTATCTGCAATTGGCAATTATTTTCCCAGTTTGTGCCTTCTGAGAAATAGTAGAACAATTATATTCTCTTCCAATACCTGAAACATAGTAGACTATAAATATTTGTTTACTTGTCTCAACTTATCCTTACATGGTAGCCCTTCAAATATTAGACCACAGTTACAATATCCCTCTGAGTCTTATTTTCTCTATGAAAAATGTACTCAATTCTTTCATCCAAATGTTGTCTTACAAAGAGTCTAGACCCATCACTGTATTGGTTGTCCCCACTTATTAATATTCTTCTTTAACTATGGTGTCCAGTAATGAAAACACTATTGCAGAAGTGGTCTAGTCAGGGAAGAGTACAATGCAGCTCTTAGTTTTTTTATTAATAAAATTTTTGCTTTCTTTGATGCAGTCTTCTAATGCATTCATTTTGATATTATTTCATTATGTATAATGTCTTTCAAAATAATCTAATTTTCCTGCTTATCTCTTTTAACCATGTCAATTTTTATACTTGTTTGAAATCATGATTGCCACCCTTGGGGTTTTTTGACTTCACATAATAGATTATACTCTATACCATTCATCTTAAATCATTGTCAATAGTTATGCATTGGTTTAATTCCTGTAAATACTGTATTGTTGAATTCTTTCTAATGCATTTTGTCATCCTCTTACATCTTCTGGGTAAATTAATCCCATTCACATTCATGACTCATAATTGTATTTGGCAGTTAGCCTCCTAAGTATTTGATAAATTCTGACCTAATTTTAAATGGGATTGCTCTTTCTGTCTCTATCGAATGCTATTTTTAAAATATGGAAATCATTTTCCTAGATTTATTTAATATCCCAGAACTTTAGGTTATTAAATTTTATTAATATTTGTTAGTTTTAGTACATCTTCATATTACTTTCAAAAATGACATTCTTTTCCTTTGCCTACTCTGTCAAAGTATGTTTCTTGTCTTATTTTTGTAACTAAAATTTTAAAGAAAGTTGGGAAATTAGAAAAGCTTTATTATAAGGTTCAACAAATAGCAATCACCAGAGTGTGGAAGTCCCAATCCACACGGGACTATGATTATGGGATCAAGAAGATGAGCTTTAATACACAGAAGCAAAAAAGTGAGGGACCTTCCAGGTGGCTCCAAGCCACCTCATGGTTAACAAAAAGGCACACAACTAAAACATCCTATGGTTTGAGGCAAAGTTGCAACATCTGTTAGTAAGAGCTCTCTGTCTGTTGCAACATTTGTGGAGCCATAAAAGAGGGCAGGACCTGCCGTAGATAGGGGCCAAAGACAAGATAGAGAAACTTTGCAAAATGGAGTCACTTTGGATACTTTGTTATGAATAATTATTCTCACTAAACTATGTGGCTTCACACAGTACAGGGATTTGGTTCTGCAGCATTTGACTACACAAGCGATGAGATGTATACAATAGCAAGCAAAAAGTCCCAAAAGAACAAAAGGTGATGCAAAGGGTAGACCATTGTAGACCTGAGAGTTAAGAAGTGAACCAGCTCCAACTGGACCCTGGGAGGCCCAGGAGGTTTATTCCCAAACAGATAAGGACCCACTGGATAGCAGAGATGTGCTCATTAATCATCTCTTAATTATCTGGAATGTGTATACATGCATTAATTCAATGTCTATAACCACACAAGCCACCATGTTGGGCAGCTGGAAGGTAACACAAACAAATTGTAGCTTCCAAAGCCCCAGGTTGGTGGCACTGAGGGAACCAGTGTATCTGTAGACAAAGGTGCCAAGCTGTCTGTATAACGTAATGAGTTTCACAAGTCCTTTTTTTGGGAACCCTAAGCATCCAGAAACTACTAATAATGTGAGGCTCATTATTCCATATACAAACTGGAGTTCTTGGTTTCAAAATGGAGAGTCACTGAGAGTGGCAAAGACTATATACGAGGAATTAAGTTTTTTAAATGAATACAAAAAGATGTTGACCCATATTGTGAACAGAGCCCAGTTGAATACTCCCTGTTAGAAATAGAGAGCAGCTTTGATTAGCTATGAGGCCAGTATTAGCAAGGAAAGACTAATGTAGATGTTGATGTCCTGTCCCTTAGGCTATAAAAGAGTGAATCTGTGGTAAAATATTCAGGAGTGGAGACAAAATGTAACAAGCTGAAAGACCAGCTCTTAGCCACATGTTAATGGACTTGAGCCTGGGATGTCACCAGAGGGAATAACACCATTATAAGTTTTAAAAAAAATTCTGTTGAATCAATCCTATTGAACATTCTTTTATATGGAAAACTAATATAAGGAACAGCTACATGATTTTTGTGTTTCAAGGATCTATACCTCCACAAAACTAAGGATATTTATCTCTTAGGAATTTAAATTTCATTCCTTGGGGATTATCTTCCTTTTGATAGAAAGGGAGAGTTGAAATGGTTCAAAGGAATGTTGTTTTGGAATGTAAAGAATCCCACACATAGTACTCAGGAGCTGCAAGTGTTATCCAGAGAATTTTTGTTCAGTTGTTATTACAGAATTAAATTATGCCTTTGTACATTTGGTTCAAGACAGTGTACTTCAGTTAGTAAGAAATATTTTACTGGCTCCAAATGGTAGCACATATATAGAAAAAGTGTGTAGCTTTTGACTAATATGTGCCAAGGAAAGTACTATCAATTTGTGATACATGCTAAGAAAGCTTAAGCACCAGCAAATCTTTGGAGCTTGTGCCCATTGACTTCATCTTTGGAAATAAATAGGAAGAACATAAGCTTCATAGTGAATATAAGCTTTATCCAATAAACAGTGAAGTCAAATCAGAAAGCATCCAGAATTGCTAAAATGTTGTGGAAGAAATGTTTCTTAGTAAATGGATTCCCTCCTAGCATTCAATCTAAAGAAGACAGAGTTATTAAGAGCAAGTCAGATAAGAAAATGTTGACTTTAACAGGAATCCAGAAGAGTAGAACCATGTATTACTGTCCCTGGGGAATCCTAAGATTGAGAATTTCAGATACGATTTCTAAAATATGCTATTCAGAATTTGTTTATCCTCATGCATTTATCAGAGGTCAATGATTTTTAGATTATTCTCTTACTGCTCTGCCTACCTGATCTTCTTATTTTATTCATTCATTTACTTATTCATTCATTATTTCATTCATCTATTATTTATTTACATATTTGAAACCTAGCCCTTTCCCCAAAATGGTAATATTGCATTTTTAGGTCTATTTTCTCCATTTTCTTTTTCAGGAATCTGCTGTTCTGTTGTTTTAAGTCATTTATACATATTTCAAATTTTTCATTAGGACTTCTAATTCACTCCTTACATTTTTCTTCAATTTTGTTATTATGTTTTTAAGCCACTCATAAACATTTTGTGACCTTTCAATTCAAATTTCTACTACCTTATTAAATTCTTTTCAAAACATTTAAGACCTCCAAATTTGTCTCTTTTCACTTTGTTCAATACTTTATTAAGCTCAATTAACCCCAGATATACTGATTTTTTTTTCCGATTTCATCCTCAATATAGAGGTTCAATTGCATTTATTTCATTACTTCTGGTTTTCTGTATATTTCATTTCAGATTATATTATGCCGTTGTATAAGTTCAATGTATTGTAAAATATTTTACGCCTATTCATTTGTCAGTCTGTTGATTTTTCTTTGTAATTTTTCTTGTGAGGACTTATTTCCTTTCTGTACTTCTTTTAATATTTTTAAGGAATTTAAGAGATTTAGACTTGTACAAAATTCAGTCATTTTACCCAAGAGCTCTTCATTAACTTTTCACCTTGCTTTGCTCTATTGGTGCCAGTAGTCATATTTAATGTAAAAATTTATAATTTTCCAGAAATCAATTTCCCTTCAATATTTGAATTCATGTGAAATGGTATGGTATAGTGGATAGAACAATCAGCAAAGGTTTATTACATGACCATTATGTGTCAGTCACTATGCAAATTGATGGAGAAAAAATCCTACCTCAAGAAATTTGTTCATATGTGCAAGAGGTACAATATGTAAATATTTACATGTAAGATATATACATAGTAAATAGATGGTAATCATAGAATGAAAAGCCCTAGATATTTTGGGGCATTGAGAAATGTCTCCTGAAAAAATGTCACATTTAAACTGTCTATTTTGTTGTTGTTAGGCAATCAGGATTAAGTGATTTGCCCAATAACATTTAAGCTAAGTCTTGAAGGAAATCATGGATTCTAACACATGAAAGTGAGTAGGGAAAGAGGTGCAAGCATAGAATACAGTCAAATGCACAGAGATGAGGAGATGTACACAAAGTACAGCAAAAACAAGAAGCAAGTCAATATACCTGACTTGGAAAAAAAAGAAAGAAAGAAAAGGACAAGTTTAGGGAAAGGAGGAAAGTGTAAGAAAATTGGAAAGGTAATAAGTGACCATGTTATGAAGAGCTTTAAAAAAAGAAACAAAGAAAGACTAGTATATGGTCTTGGAGATAATAGGGGGCCACCAGAGGTTTTAGAATAAGGAGCTGATATGAGGCTTACATTTAAGGAAAATCAATTTGGTGTTATGATAGAGAATGAATTGCAATGGAAAGTGCTACATTTTTGCAAATCATCATGATGATTGAATCAATGAGAGTTTCACATAAGTGAAGATTCAGCTAAAGTATAGAGAACAAGTCAAAGACTAAATATAACAAGAGCCTGACTTAGAGTGGTGGCTATATGAATGACAGAAGAAGATATATACAAGAGATAAGAAGTAAGTAAGAGATGAGGAAATAAGTAAAAAGATTTGGTAATTGACTAGATATATGTGGAGTGAGAGAGAATTAAGAATTGATAGTAACATTGTGACTACTAACCTGGGTGACTTAGAGCATGGTAGTTCCCTTAACAGTAATAGGAAAGTTCAGACAAGGAGAGGATTGGGGGGGAAAGATAATGAGTTTTCATACTGGATATACTCAATTTCAGATTTCTATTGGATATCTAATTAGAAATGTTCAATAGTACTCAAGTGCTATTAGTGCTACCCTAGGTGTTTTTGTTCTTTTGTTATGACAGAATTAAATGATGCCTTTGTACATTCGGATCAAAACAGTGCTCTGCAGTTAGTAAGCAATATTTTACTGGCCACAAATGGTAGTGGATATCTAGAAAAAGTGTGCAACCCATGGCTAATATATGGCAAGGAAAGTGCATGGTGCTATTGGAATAAGGCTCAGGTGAGAGACTAAAGCTAGATACACACACATATGCACACATATATAATTATGTATCAATGGATGCATATGCAACTATTATACACATAAATATACAAACTAATAATTATTAAACACACATATATAATTTGTCTATACATATATATATATATACATACATACAGAGAGAGAGAGAGAGTACACTAGATGACTCAATGTATAGAGCTCTGGGCCTGGAGTCAGGAATATGAATGTGGATCCAGCCTCAGACACATAATAGGTATGTGACCTTGGGCAAGCCACTTAACTTCTGTTTCTATCAATCAATTGAAGAGTAAAATGACAAACTACTCCAGTATCTTTGCCAAGAAAATTACAGGGACAATAGGAAGAGTTGGACACAATAATGCATACATACACACATATACGTATATATGAATCATCTTGGTAAAAATCAAAATTGAGCCCACAGGAGCTTATACATTAACCAGAAGATATCATACAGAAAAAGAGTTAGGGTACACCCACAGTTCATTAGAATAAGCTAGGTGAAGATCCAGTAAAGGACACTGAGAAGTAGTCATACAGGCAGAAGATAGAAGGAGAACCAACAGAGACCATAGCGTTGGAAACCCAGAGGGGAGAGAATATCTAGGAAGAAAATGTGAGCAAGTGTTAAAAGGTATAGATAGATCAAATATGAAGAGGATTGAGAAAGTTATTTTATCTGGCAGTTAAAATAGCACTGGAAACTTTGGAGCAGGGGTATATGGCTAAGTGTTTAACTATCAGTGCTCTGAAAAAATACTTACCAAATACTTTTAAATTTTAATTTGCATTACTAACATTTTCTCCATCATTTTTTTAAGTCTATACCACTTTTCTGATACTCAGTCCAATAACTCTTATAAACCCTAAAGGTATAAAACTTACAGAAAGCTCTGGAACATCAAGATCATGCTTGTATCAAAAATATTTCCAATTTCATACAGCTATTAACCCTTTTTTCCCCCCTGCATCTGCTTATGCTTTTGGAGCTCATCAAAGGAATAGCTTTGGTTGAATCTTCTAATTCACCTTTTGGATATAAAAGTAGACCACCACTTCATGACATAATGGAAAAGACAGCAAATTTAAAATCATGGAACCATGTTCCAAATTCCAAATAATTCTGCTAGTCTGAAATAGGGAAAAATCATTTCACCTAATTGATCTTTAGCTTCTTTATAACATAATGGGGCTTGTATAAATGTGTCGACTCTCAGTTCATTGGGATTTTATTTTTGTTTTGTTTTATTGTCTTCCATTTCATTGGTTGGCTTTTCATTTGAATGAGTCTGTGCGGTGCTGTGTAAAGAAAATGTGATTTGGGGTTAGAGGATCTCTTTTCATATCCCTAATGCTGGTTGTGAGATCTTGGATAAGAGAAATCTGGGAAAATATATGAATTTATAAGTGAGCAGAAGTGAGCAGAAAGCAAAGTGAGCAGAAAGAGCACAGCAATTTTATCAATAACAACGGTATAAAGATCCATTTTAAAAGACTGAAGAACTCTGATCAGTTCAACAACAAGCTACAATTAGAGAGAACTGAGGACGAATCATGCTACTCACTTCCCAACACAGTAGTGATGGACACAAAACATAGACTGAGAAATAGAATTTTGGACATAGTAATTTTGGAAATTTCTTTTGGAGTGTTTATGCATATATGATACCAGAGTTTTGTTTTACTTCAATTCTTTTCATAGATGGGGGGATAGTAAGAAAATAAGATAAGCACATATTCATTTATAAAAATATTCCTTTTTAAAATAAAAAGGTTAGACTAAATGATCTCTAAAATTGTTTCTAGCTTGAAAGTTAAGATATACGAAGTGGAAGACATATTTCATCCACATAGTACATTACTATACTTCAGTATATACACTTGTGATATTTTTTCCCCTATCAGCTCAAGGTATTTAAGGCAAATACTCTTCCATTAAGAAAAAAGGAAAGTTTTCCTCTTTGGAAAGGAACCTCTAGTAGAAGCAACTACTAAGTTAAGGTCTGCCTGAAATCTAAATACAATACAATATTGCATAGCAGAAAACATTGAAATTAGGAAAATACTCTATTTGCAAATGTCATTTGCTAACTAAATCCTGCCTCTTAAAGTGACTAATATCCCACTACATAGAAAACTACCTTAAAAATAATTTTCAAGCACAATTCAATGAATTTTTAATGGAAATATATGAACAAGCTTTTATAAAACTTCAGGGAACCTTCTGGGATCAGTGAACAATATATTGGTATATGAATTGAAATTTTACTAATAACTAGGTTGTAATGATGCCTGGAAATTCACGTAAGGATGAAAGGTCTTTCTTCACTCATTACCAAATGGAAAGTCTTATCAAGAAGGTCAGATATCCTAGAAATCATTCCCAGACAACATAGGTTCTGCTATAGGTAGCTCGATGTGTGGCATAATTTAAATGGTTACAAGGCTCTCCTGGTCAAAAATATCTGACTGTCTTGACACATTGTAATGGGAATGGGAATTTGAAGATCTTCCCTATGCCTTAATGAGCCAAAGAGAATTTGAAGACCTTCCCTGCTTTTAAAATAAACTCTGCTCCCATATAGGCTGAATGTAATCACATGGAGCCTGTGGTGGGAGGAGATTACAGAAGGGTGGAGCAAAGTCCATAGGAAGCTTGGAGTCAAAACTAGCTAAACTGGGAGGAGGAGAGGATGTGTCCCAGGGAGTCAGTCAGGCTTGTGAGTAAACGTTGGTTTGTAGGATGGCTAAAGGTGGGTGTGGTTCTCTGTGCTGTTATGGCTTATTAACTTCTTTGCTACTATTATGGAGTTGCTTACTCGTTTGGGGATTTGATTTTCTGGTCTCTGAATAAATGTTTTGATACTGTCTTCTGTGTGGAGAGTCTCCTATACTTTACAATTGAACACCAAGCAAGTATATTTATAGTGATTGTGGGCACTGTGAATATTGCATTGGTGCTACACACATATAATCACAGTACAAATCATTAGATAGTATTAGTTAAGAGTTAATAACCTTGGGGAAAGAGACAGTTTGATATCGTCTATAAATATTTAATGATATGCAGTCCCAATGAGTAATATCTTTGCCTAATGAATGATAGAATGATAAGTTGTTAGATGTCATTAGGATACAAGAACCACATCAATACACATATACTAATGATAAACCAGAAAACTTAAGAATATTTTAGGCAATGGAAATATGGTTCACAGGTAGAGATAGAGACAGAGATAGAGATAGAGATAGAGATAGAGATAGACAGATAGATAGAGATAGAGATAGATAGATAGAGATAGAGATAGATAGAGATAGAGATAGAGATAGATAGATAGAGATATGGAGATATAGAGATAGAGATATAGATTTTAACATTACTGTCTCTGGTTTTATATCACAATCATTTCTAGATATCTCTCCTCTCATCCTTAATGCCAGTGAGACTTACTTATGGCAAAGAAAACCACTTAAGCAAAATCAAGCAATGGGCACTTATGATCATCCTTTTATGTACCAAGCAGTGAGGTAGGTGTTATGGTACAAATAAAAGGAATGAAACAATCCTTATTCTAAGGAACCATTACATTCTAATAGGAGGAGACAACAACATAAATTCTGTAAGATGATACAGAATAAATATGAATAAAATAAATACAGATAATTTCAAAGTAGTTAAAAGAACATAGTTTGAAAAAGGGGGGCAATAGCAGTTGGGAGAATCAGTAAAGAATTCATAAAGGAGGTGATGTTTAAGCTGAGTTTTGAAGGAAGAGAGGGATTCCATAAGCAGAAATGAAAAAGTAATTAATTCCAGGAATGAAGAATAACTAAAGCAAAATAGAGAGACAGGACAGGTAAATGTAAGTTGAACAGAGAGGACAATTTTGCTGGATCTAAGATTATGGGAGGTGAAATAATGCACAATTAGTCTAGAAATACTGGTTCAGGCCAGTTTACAAAGAGCTTTAAAAGTTAAATATAGTTTCTATTTTATCCTAGAGGTAACAGAGAACAACTGTGGCACAACGAGGAGGGAATGACAAGTTCAGATGTGCATTTAAAACAAAATAACTTTTGTAACAGTGTGGAGGTAGGGTAGGAAAAACTTGAGACCTGTGCAGGAAACTAGAAATCAGGTTGATCTCTAATGTAGCACTGGGACCTACTTAGCAGGTAGATGTTGATGGAACTAATTACTGAGGAGGAAAAAAAAACTAGTAGAGATATTCGAAGTTCATGATCCAAAAAAAGGGACTTAATAAATTTTTTAAAACTGAATTCCCAAAGGAAAAAATAAAGTAGGACCTGATAAGTTTACAAAATAATTCTATTGATATGAAAAGAATAATTACATATTTTATTCAAAAAAGGGGAATGAAGTCATCCTACGGATCTCCTATGAGAAAAATATATTGACAAAATATAATTCTGACCCATCTTTTAAAAAACTTTTTAAAAAGGAAGTAGAGCAGTAAATGAACTTTCCTTTAATATGGTAGATGGTATCCATCTCAAATCAAAAGCAAGAACCATTTGTGCTGGAAATATACTAGAGGACTTTTCCATATGATCAAAGATAAAGCATAGATGTCTGTTGTCACAACCATTATTTGCTATAATTCATAGCAATAATGACTATAGTGATAAGACAAGAAAAATTAGGTGGAGTTCATGGAGGCAAAGGGGAAACAAAACGATTACTCTGTTCCAGATAACATAAGAGTTTACTTAGGGAAAGCTAGAGATTTAACTAAAAATTAATGAAAATAATAAGTTGTTTAAAGTAGTAGTATAAACTCACAAAATTTTCCAGCTGTTACCAAAAAAAAAAAACAGTCACAGAAGTAGATAGGATTACTTACTACTCAACACAACTACTGGGACAATTAGGAATCAGTGTGGAGAGAGAGAAAAGGCTTAGATCAATATTTTACAACATAGAACAAAATAAGTTCCAAATAGTGATATGACCTAGATATAAAAAAGCAATGTAAGGAAAATGGAACATACCTCTTACATCCATGGATAGGGGAAAAGATTTTAACTAAACAGTGAATAGGGAAATTCACAAGAAGTAAATGGACAGTTTTGATTAGATGAAATTGAAAAATTTTGTATAAAACAAAATTATGCAGTTGAAATTAGAAGGGAAGCATAAACGGGAAAAAGTTCTAAGAAATTTCTCTGATAAGGCTTGATATTTACATTGGATACAAATACATAAACTGGAGCCATGGACAAGGAATATAAAAAGGTCGACATCAAGTGAAGAAAATTAAAGTAACCAAAGCCATTTTAAATGCTCTGAAATAGAAATTCAAATTAAAATGACTCTCATTTTCTAACTTAGATTCATTGGATTGACAAAGCTGAAAAATAAAGAAAATTACCATTTTCAGAAAGGCTGCAAGAGAACAAGTACACTAGTAAAGTGATATTCGTGAAGTTCTGAATGGGTCCAAATATTCAGGAAAACAATTTAGAATTATACCCCAAAACACTAGTAAAATCTAACCTGTTGACACAGCAATAACACTTCTAGACATATATCCCAAAGAGAACAAAGAAAGAAGGAAAGAAACCGAGCATACCAAACCATTTAAACCAGCACTTTTTTTTTTTAAGCAGAGGACCAGGAATGAAATATGGCCTTCAACTGGGGAAATAAATGAACAAATTACATATAAATTTATTTGCTCATTATTATTTTATAAGAAATTATAAAAATACTGGGCTTGTACAAGCCTGGGAAGACTTGTATAAACTGATAGAGAGTGAAATGAGCTGAAGCAAGATAATTATTTATATGACCACAACTTTGTAAAGGAAAATAGATTCAAAAAGCATTGACCAATGAACTGATCACTCACAATTAGAGAAGTCAAGAAGCATTTATTAAGTGCCTACTATGTGCCAGGCCCTACACTAAGCAGTATGGATACAAAGAAAAACAGAAAAAATATTTGTTCTCAAGGAACTAGTGGATTACATTCAGTTCTGTGTACCAAGGTTTGAAAAAGCTTTTGATTAGCCAATGTGTGTCTAAAAAAGGTTAAACAGGATGATAATCTAAAATTTATACTCATGAAGATTATTTAAAGGACTGAAAAACAGAAAACTCAACTTGAATATGAAAGCTGTTTTCAAGTATTTGAAATGGTATCTATATGTTCACAGAAGACTGAATCAAGAATAATGGGTCAAAGTTGTCAAGAGGCTAAGTTAGCCTTGAGGCCACAAAAACTTCCTAACACTTAGAGCTATACAAAAGTGGAATGAGTTGTCACAAGAGTTTCTGCCTCTTAAAAATGCCTTGAAGTAGAGAGTAAATAATCGTGTGTCAGGTATAGTATAGCAAGGATTCATTTCATGTTTGATTTCAACTAAATGGTCTGTAAGATCCCTTCTAGGTCCAAATTCTATAAATTCCACTTATTTACAATTTGTTATAATTTCCTGTGACAGAAATAGCACCAAATATAGCAAAAGTTTAATTCTAAAATGTTAATATATTTTAAAAGGTTACCTTTCTCATGTCTTGATCAGTTATCAGTTCAGCTTGCAAGAAACATGAGGCATGACTAAAATATGTGCAGTAATACTACTACCAATTGCTCAAATGTCTAGAATGTTAAGCAGTACGTTGCCACTTCTTTGAACTATCTTTTTCACATAACATCACCACCTTCTGAAGCTCCTTCTCATTGCAAAATACAATGCCAGTCAAAAACAGTAGCTATTTGTCCACTTGATGCAGTAATGCTGGTATGAATTTCTAATTGTATATCATCATATTTGGAAGAAAAAAAACACAAAGAATATTTGGAGAATGACAACTTCAGTAGATCAGACAGTAAAACAATAAATCCACAAATCTGCAATATTTGCAGTCTTATATGCTGATTGAATATATTTCAATAATTTTCAAATAATTTTTAGCATTACATAAGATGAATATATACTTAGTTAATGGAAAATATCTCCAAATACACTTAGTTAATGGAAAACTATCAAAAGATCCTGAGAAGAAAATATCCTCTGAACATTTTATTGTTGATGATGAAGATGATGATGATGATGAAGATGATGATGATGATGACAATAACATTTATATAACATTATACAGTTTACAAAACACTTTAAAACCAATTCTTGATGAAGAAAGCATTGATGAAAATAAGACCTGTTACCTGAATAATGAGGTAGAGTTCCTTGCTGTGAAATACACAATAATGGATAAATTTCAAGATCATGTGTATGGAACAAGGTCATTAGTGTAGAGTGACAATACTCCATAAACATATTCTAATTGGTACCAAGATGGATGCTATTTGTGGAGGTGGGTAGCAATGCTAGTCACCTATGAATTTAGCAAACATATCCATCCAGACAAGACTCACGCGGATACTAATGTCCTATCGAGAACACCCCATGACTTGGAAATTATAGTGAGAACTGAAAAAGGGATAAAAACAGCATGTATCACATAATAGGACAGAATACCAGCAAATGAGAAGTAAAGCTGAAAAGTTTAGAACTTGCACCTCAAGGCATGGCAACAGCATGTGAGCTTCAATTCATTGAATCAGCTCTCTTTACCTCCGTAGCCTGTGGATTTCTAGCAAAAAGAACATATCATCATATTATGCAGAAATACAAATGGTGATCTCAGAGTGCTCCATGACACACCTGTTAAGGCACTTTAGAGCTGTGAAATGCAGTACTATCACTATTCCAACACAGGCACCAGGTTGTCACCAATCAAAGAACATTGCTCAATGACTCTGAAAGCAATACATGATGAGTTTGAATACATGGGTTAAGTAAGGAGCTATTGGCTTTATGTTAGTACCAAGAGTATTATATAATGTATTACCTATGTTTATTTTTAGTTATGTTTGCCAAACACATTACACAGAATTTAGCTTTTTGGCATAGTTATAAACATAATAATCACTTCATTTTTGCTGCAAATATGTCCTGGAACCAGTTCATGCAGGCTCACTGACTGCTAAAATGTTAACAAGAGCATGTATGTAAGTATAAGCATGACCTTGGAAATTGACAAACACTACAAATCAGAGCATGATTTGTTATTTTGTTGAGTGTCTAAAATTAAGAAAATGATGAAGAATATGTTAATAATACAGATAACACTTAAAAGTGTATTGTCTCTGCATTTACTTCCCAGAGAGATGGTTGTTAAACAGTAGCACACCTCTGATGGTCCAGCATATCATTTACATTATGTGGCTATGAATATATAATGAAAATATGTGCATATAATATATTCTGCATGTAATTAGACTCTAAGCCACTGAAGCAATCTATCAAGTGATAGTTTACATTTTGCTATTATCTGATATATGTGTGTGTATGTATGTGTGTGTGTGCGTGTGTGAGAGAGAGAGAGAGGAAGAGAGAGAGAGAGAGAGAGAGAGAGAGAGAGAGAGAAGGAGAGAGAGAGAGGGGGAGAGAAGGAGAGAGAAAGACAGAGAGAGAGAGACAGAGACAGAGAGATAGAGACAGAGACAGAGAGAGACAGAGAGATAGAGACAGGGACAGAGAGATAGAGACAGAGACAGAGAGAGACAGCGACAGAGAGGGAGAGACAGAGACAGAGAGAGACAAAGAGATAGAGACAGAGAGAGAGAGAGACAGAGACAGAGAGATAGAGACAGAGACAGAGAGAGACAGAGAGATAGAGACAGGGACAGAGAGATAGAGACAGAGACAGAGAGAGACAGAGACAGAGAGATAGAGACAGAGACAGAGAGAGACAGAGAGATAGAGACAGAGAGAAAGAGAGACAGAGAGAGAGACACAGAGAGAGAGAGAGAGAGAGAGAGAGAGAGAGACCCTAAGGTCAGGGTTTGAAACTGAGACATTGAGTTAGTCATCTTTGATTTGTTAGGAGTTGCTGTGAATTTTTAAAATTAAATTTACTTTTTTGGCTATCAATAATTTATTTAATCCCTTCTACCTACTCTTCAAATTTATAAAAGAGAAAGAAGACCCTTGTAACATACATGCATAGTCAAGCAAAATAATTTCCCATATTAGCCATATCCAAAAATGTGTCTCATTGCGAATGTACAGTTTATCATCTCTATCAGGAGGTTAGTAGTATTCTTTATCATTGGTCCTCTGGAATCATCGTCAATCATTTCATTGACTGCAATCCATTAATTCTTTTAAAATTTTGCATTTTTAGAATTTTAATATATTATAAATTTCTGTCCTGTTTGTACTCATTTCATTCTGTATTAGATTATACAATTCTTCCTGTTTCTCTGAAACTCTGTGTTTCAGTATTTCTTATAATATAATAGTATACCACTACATTTATATGCCATAATTCATTCAGACATTCCCCAATTGATGGATACATGGCACACCTTAGTTTCCAGTTTTTTGCCACTACCAAAGGAGCTGCTATAATTTTTTTTTATGTATATAGGACCCTTTCCTCTCTTTGATTTCTTTGGATGATATACCTAATACCATTGGAACAAAGAGTATATACAGTCAATATCTTCTTGAACGTAGTTCCAAATTGCTATACCAAAATACAGCTTCACTAATAGTACATTAATGTGCCTGTTTTCCCATAGCTTCTCCAACATCTGTCGTTTCTCTAATATACTATAATTCCAGAAGTCTAGTTTACTATAGATGATTTTATGAAGGACTACAAGAATCCAAATCCCAGGGGAGCGATGTAACAGTCAATCCAGCAAGTTTTGGATTTGCTTCCTTGGAAGGGGGATGAATGAATGGCAAAGTCATTAAAGATCCTGGGAACTATATTTCTTCTGAGCTTGGGAAGAGAAAAAAAAAACTACCTCAAGATCAGAATTGAATGGAAAAGTGTTGTCCTTCGCTCAGCAGTGTAAGTTTGAAACTTTCTCTGGATAGAGAAGAATATGAGTTACCATAGCTGATTATGAATTGTACCACCCTGAGATTCTTAAGTGCAAGACACTGGGGGAGGCAGGTAGAAAGGAACCTCTCTAAGGCATCAGAGAGCTGCAGAAGATTTGAGGCTATGATTTTTTTCTAAACTACAGGAGATTTACTAATGATAGTAGACATTAAACTATGAAAAGAATGTAAGAGGGATTTCCCATATTCCTTCCACAAAAGTTTGTAGGGAAAAAATGCTTGTTAACCAAATTCAAAGGAGAATTATTTGGAAAGTAGGATGCCAATGGCACAGGGCACTCCATCCTGGTAAGTGAATGTGAAGTGAATATATTAAGGTAGCAAAATTGTGGATTAAAATTTTATTCTCCCTAGAACATAGATCATAGACCTGGGAGTTCATCTAGTACAATACCTTCATGTTAAAGATGAAAATATTGAGGTCCAGGAATGTAACTTGCTTAAGGCAACAACAGGTAGTAAGTGGCAGAGAAATGATTTCAGCTTTGATCTGTTGACTTTACCTCCTTTTCCCTTTTCATTGTAAATAAAGGTATTACTAAATAAATTATAGAGGGTATTACTTTAAAAATTTGTAAAAGCAATTTTAATCTGGTTTGTAATCCTCTTCTAGTCAAGCTTATTTTTATCTTCGTGAATAGGTACTTTTCCCCTGAAAAGTCCTATATTGGCACCAACAAAGTTTAACTTATTTATCATAAGACAACACATCAAATATATGAAGAGAGCTATTCTCCTCTCACTGAAGTCTTCTCCACGTTTTGCATTTCATGGAATTTGTCATGGAGGGATTTGATTTTCAATATGACTGAAACCTAGCACAAATAATTTTTAAATAACAAAAATTTTAAATTATTAAATCATTACAACCAGAATCCATTCACTAAGATGTTGGCTATGTGATTCTAAAACAATGAATAATTTATGATTCATCTATGATTTCATAGGAAAAAATAAACAATGGTTTAACTAATACTTTCTCCAAAGTGGCTAATAGTTTTCTGTTTAAATAGACAAAATATCTTAGAAGTCTGCCACCGCAGTCGGAGTTACAACAGAGTATACGTTTTTCTTTTTAATTTCTGAGAATATATGGAGAAAATTCACATTTTAGAAGCTTTTAGTTGGTGAGAGAATCTATTGCCTCTAGGACTGGAAAAAAATACCTTTGGGTGCAATAATGCCTCAAGCTGTAGACATTATGTCCTACTGATATCTTTTACAATGTGCTTCTGAGTGGCTTTCTATTGCCATTATATGCCACATGCCATTATGTACCTTTGCTAAAGAATAATGATAGCACCCATAAATAAAAGAAACATAGGGGGCATGAAATAAATGGATATTTTTGTTTCATTACCATTGTTTCATTAATGAATTACTTCTGTTCAAGAGATTATAAGGTGGCAAATAATGATCCAAGACAAAATAGTACATGCCTGAATTTTCTTTGATAATGAACTAAAATGATTTGCCTGCAGTCAGTTCAGTCTTTCTTTACTTCTAGGAATTCACATCTCATTTTGTTTAATGAATTGTGGTATCTGCAACTTAGTTTATAGATGGAACTCAAGGAATTATCTTTTTATTTTTTCTTTTAGTGGAGAGGTGGGTTTTCCTATTAAGGCAGGGATCAAACTTCTATTTTTTCAGATAAAGAAATTGTGTTAGCTATCATATACCTCAACATAATTTTTGTAAAAAGCTCTATTTGTCTTCTTGAAGTTCCTTTATGGTAAGACACTTTTATGGCAAAACTATGGGGCTTTCAGAAGAAGGGAAATGAAAGGAAATATTATAATTGATATATCAGAGGGGAATTATTATCTTCTTAATTATATACATCAGTTTTTGATATTTTGACTTAGAGCCTCAAGCTTCTGGCAAGAGTCTGGAAGTTCCCTGTTCCCAAAAAAAATGCCATTGAAGGGATACTAAGGGAGAATTATGACCTTTCCCTCTACAAGGTGCCAGGATTCTAGGAGGTACCCTTAACTACAGAATCGAGGAGATTCCTTAGGAATAGGAATATCTCTATGTGTTTATGGACAGGTTTTAGTCCACTAGTTGTTGTGTTGTTGTTTTTTTATTAATCCTTATACGATGAAAACTGTTATATCGGATTTTAACTTCAAAAAAAAATCCTGAAGCTGAAACTTTATTCAGTCCCTTAGAGACTCTCACCTGTCAAGCCTCTGAGGCAGGATTTGAACTCAAGTCCTCCTGACTCCAGGGCTAGTACTCTATCCATTGCACCACCTAGCTGCCCCTAGTTGTATCAATTTTCAAAAAGAAAAAATATGTGGAATTTTAAATTTATGTAGAATTTAACATATGAAAAAGTTAACAAAAAAGAAGATAGTAATATTATGTATCAGAATGAAAGTGAAATAAATAATTTAATGCATCAAATTTAATGCATTAATGCACTAAATTATTTATTTCACTTTCATTCTGAAATATAATACTACTATGTAAAGACCTTTTATTTCTTCAAACTAAAATACACATTCTCCTCTGCTATTCAAATTTTCCAAAGATTTTCATGGAAAATTGTCATTCAGAATTTTACTCAGAAAAATTGAAAAGCTAAACAAAGTCACTCAGAAGAATTAAAATAAAACAATTAAATACAGAGTTAAGAATGAAAACTACAAGTTTGGTTACACCTGTAGGAAGTATTCAATTCTTCCTAATTTCAAAGAAGGTCTTAAACTATATAATAATCTAGTTCAGTGCCCTCCAACTGTTTTTGAACATGTTCTACATCAGTTACAAAACTGAAGCACCCCACAAAAATGTGTGTATTCATTTGTATGTATTTAAAAAATACTAATTGCTATTGGGTCAGAAGGACTCTGGTGTTTCACTCTTTCTCTCACCAGTAAGATACATCTGTTATAACCTGGACCCTTGTATGTGGCCTAGGAGAGTCTAACAACCTGGAAGAAGAATAATTAGATTACTTATCTCATACGCATTATCCAGGCACTCCAGGTAAGACTTATTTAGAGTTTTTGGCTATAGTTTTGGCTCATATCTAGGAATCTCCAAAGGAAGAGCAGAAAGATGATCAGTATATAAGTTACAGGACAAATATTTATTTCCTACTTTCAAAAGACTCTAACAAGTATATAATGACAGAAGAGTTTTAATAAGATGCAACATCAATTATGTTTATACTCTACTGGAAAATTCAGATTAACATTAAAACATAAAGCAGTTAGCAAAGATGCGGAATAAATATTGTTCAATTTCACCTTGACTCTGTACTGTCTTTCGAGGTTTCTTCCTTCTTTGACACTAGATCAAAGACTGGGTATCCTCCAAGAGGGGTTATATTATCCAAGGATTGCTGGAGTAGTTCTGGCCATTCCTCACTAAAAGCAGCTTGCATTGATTGAGGACCCAGAGTCTCCAAAGCTTTCAAAATCATGATTCCTCCAAGCTATGATCCATGCATCTTTAGATCAAGTTCAGCCACCTACAATCAGGCAGAGGAGGCAACCTTGCCTAGCTGGATTCCTCTGTGCTAGCTGCTATGTGCCAAGTAGTGAGCGGGCATGCTGCTGAGGTAAAGACCTCAACCATCCCAATCTCTCTAGTCAAGAGGTTCAAAGAGTGTCATTCATACACTGAGCTGACAAAAATTAGGAGATGGGTCAAAAGCAGGGCACAGTTTCTTTTTTTCTGCTCATTGGCAAATAGGAGGAATGCTTCATTATCTCCAAAGCACCTGACACCTTTAGTCACAAATGGCCCAGCTAATACGTCAGGAGCCTCTTTGTCCCCAAAATGTCTGTGCATTTGAGGCAGCACAAATGGTTAATTATAAGCTAACTAGGCTGTGGTGTGTATATACCATTAAATTCAAATTACATATATATACATACACACACACACACACACACACACAACTAGATGATTCAGTCTGCCCAGCCCCAAATAAAAATGCCAAAGGTAGCAGGGGTCTTGCTTACCACACTTTATCCCAAAATGAAGAGCTTGATATCTGAGGGGCCCCTGCTATAACCATGTGTTGACCTCAGAGGGGATGAGGAAAGGTGGCAGAAGTAGGCTATTCTGATAAAGAGAGGAAGAAGCAACTTTCTCCATCATACCAATGTAGATGCTTCTTGGGTGCCCCAAGCAGCAGTTAGGTTATAAGTGCTCTATGGGGTCAATGGCCAGGGAAGAAAGAGAGAGGTTTGAACTTAAACTGCAGCAGGAGTTGGAGGACTAAGAGAGTATTGGGAATTAATGGGTCAAGGATAGGTGTGTTTGTGTTGGAGGCAAGCCCCATGATTAAAGAGAAGGTGAGATTTGATCCTTCACACCTTCTCATTGGCCAATCACACGTCTCTTGGGATCATACCACAAGCCTCTAGGGGATTCTGGTCCCTATTTTGGAAAGCCCTGTTCTACTTTGCTAATAAATTTAAAATAGTCCACTATGAAAGTTATTTAAAAATTAACCCAAGAACACTATAAAATTTTATTTTCTAACCAAGTTCACTGGATCATCTCACAAAAGTAAAGATCATGCTAAAGTGTACTCCAAAAGACAGGAAAAACACAGAATTCACCACTGCAGGCAATTTAGCTTCAGTATTTCCCTACATATGGTAGAGAATTTAGTACAGGGATTACCTCTGGGACAGCCAAGATTCCTTCTGAGAATTTGCTTCAACTTTTAAAATCTCACAGGGTATAAGTCTAAGGAAACAAAGAAAGCAGAGGGCAGTGTGTTTCCCAGTTAAAGTACTATGCTTCCAAATTTATTACAAAATGTTTGCCTGGTGCCAGAGCTATTCACTAGAATCTATATTTAAAGGACTTTTTTCCAATTTATTGTGCTTAGGAACACAATTCCCCTTCACTTTTAACAGACTTTAGAATCCGAGATGAGAAGATAAAGACAAAAATGAATGTAATATGAAACATGAATTGATAAGGATATACAGACTGGGTGCCTACAGATGCCATTTACACTGGTGATACTTGCTCATCTTTGCAACATTTAGCTTCTCTGACTGGTAGTTTAAAAAAGGTTTTAGTTGACAAATCAAGCATTTAGCAATATAATCAATAGCAAACCACTTTCCAAAACTGAATACTGAGTAATAGCAACACAAACTGAGCACATTTATGTTTTTAAAAGAACAGACTGGGGTTGTGGGAATGGCATCATAGGTATTTAAAGGGATATCATGTAGATTAGATTTGTGCAGTTTTACCAGAAAACTCAGAAGCCAATTTAGGCTTAGAAAAAAAAAACTTTACTAACAATTAAACCATTGAACCTGTATTACACTGCCTCAAGAGGTGGTGGGTATGCCATCACTAGGGAGGTCTTCATGTAGAAGCTTGATGATCACTTACCAGCTTTGTAATTAATGGGAATTCCTTTTGGGTATGGTCTCCAACACCTTTTTCCATATCTCAGACACTAATTCTATAAAATGATACCTCTGCTTATTCACCTCTAACTTCCTATGCCAGATTTGACACTAGTTTCATGGGATTTTGATGATGGAAACTTTCCTTTTCAAAGAGCTGTCTATATAAACATAATAGCAACATGTACAGCTATATTTATATGTCATTAGGGTAGCTAGGTGGCACAGTGGATAGAGTGTCAGGAAGTCTTCTCTCCCTGAATTCAAATGTGACTTCAGATACTTGCTAGCTGTGTGACCTTGGGCAAGTTATTTAACCCCCCATTTGTGGCACTTTTCTCACCTGTAAAATGAATTGGAGAAGGAGATGGCAAACCCCTCTAGTATCCTTGCAAAGGAGCCTCCAAATGGGGTCACAAAGTGCCAAACATGACTGAGAACAACTGAACAACAACAACAGATAGGGAACACAGAGCAGTCAATCCCTTTTCAAATGTCAAGAAACACAGCTCAGCTAGAGTGAGTTGTTGAATCCAAAAGTTAAGTATCCTGCTTTTGTGGAATATGATTTCTTAATCTTTTAAAATTCTTAAGAGTCAGACTAAACTTATAGATAAGAGGAATCTCTGACTGACTGGAACCAAGGGACTATATTTATGATTGAGTTTTAAGTAACTTTCATTCTAAGATCTGAAAATGTTGGGAAGTAACAACCTTCTAAAAAAGCCAGTGCCAGAAGGACAAAAATGACTGACGGAATCCCTACCCTCAAGGAATTTAGTCTTATTAGGAGAGAGAAAATAGGAATGAAAATACAAAACTGAACTTTAAGTTTATAGGACAGATAAAAATAAACCTATAATAATATGTTAATATATATTAATGTCATTACATATTAATATAATAATAACTGAGCCTCAATTTATTTTCAACCCACTGTTTTTCTGAGAATCACATTATGTCTTTAAGAAAAAAAGAAAGGAAAAATGAAAAAAAATATTTTATAAGCATGGTCAGCTTCTAACAAAGGGCTGTGTCTACTATAAGTCACATTGAGGAGATAGTAGAGAAAAGAACAAGAGTACCAAAGAGATTGTAAATGACTCACCAACTGTCAGCAAAAAAAAAGTTCAGAAAGAGCACTCTAATTTGCTCTTTTTTTTCTTTTTAAATGTTGTGTTTTCTTTGTATATTACAAACACTTATAGAGTACTCTCACTTTGTGGGAGATCTCATAACAAAATAAAACAACTTAGTAAAAGAGTAATCTTATCTGAAAGTATATGTGACATTTCATACCTAACTTTTTTATATGAACAAATCTATTTTTTTTTCTCTCCCATTCTATATACCATTGGGAAAAAAGAAAAAAATTATAGTAAATATTCATAGGCAAACAAATCAAATCACCTAAATGATGTCACACAAAAATACATATGCTTATTCTGAATCCTAAATTCTTCACTTCTCTGTAATGGATAGTACATTTCATCATCAGTTATCTAGAAGGTGTAAAAAGATTTTAATATTGTTGGGATTGGATAAATTGTTTTGGCTCCATTCATTTCATTCATCATCAGTTTATGATAGACCTCAAAATTATTCATTTTCATAATGTTGATGTCATAATATGATTGTTTTAGTTTTGTTAACTTTATCCTGCATAAGCAAATGTCTTTCTGTGCATTTTTGGAAATCATTTATTTCCTCATTTCTTATAGCACAATATTTCATCAAGTACCACAACTTATTCAGTCTTTCTCAGTTGGTGAGCAGCCCTTTGATTTCAAAATTTTTTGTTTGTTTACTTTTTACCCCTACAAGAAAAAACTACTGTATATGTTTATTTACAAAGCTGGTTAAAAAAAGATTGCAAAAAACATTTGCAACAAGTTTCTCTGATAAAGATCTCATTTACAAGATTTATAGAGAACTGATTCAAATTTATAAGAATAAAAGCCATTCTCAAACTAATACAAGGCCAAGGGATACAACTATGGTTTTCATAGGAAGAAGTGTTAAGTTATCAATAGCTATGTGAAATAATGTTCCAAATCACTACCAGTTAGATAAATTTGAATTAAAACAATTCAAAGATTCTACTTTATACCCATCAGAGGACAAAGATGACCCCCCAAAAGTGAAATTATAAAAGTTAGAGGGGTTGTTAGAAAACAGGCATATTAATATATCATTGGTAGATCTTTGAATTAATATAACCATTTTTATTGGAGGGGGGAAGGTAAGGTAATTGAGGTTAAGTGACTTGCCCAAGGTCACAGAGCTAGTAAGTATGTCAAGTGTCTGAGGTCACATCTGAACTCAGGTCCTCCTGACTCCTGGGCCAGTGTTCTATTCACTGAGCTACCTACCTGCCCCTAATATAACCATTCTTAAAAACAAATTGGGGGCAGATAGGTGGCATGGTGAATAGACTACTGTCCTTGAAGTCAGGAAGACCTAAGTTCAAATTGAGCCTCGGACACTTGGCACTTAACGAGCTGTGAGATCTTGGGCCAGTCACTTAACTCCAATTGCTTTACCTTGCCCCTCCAAAAAAAAAAAAAAGCAAATTAGATATATACAAAAAGTTATCAAATAGTGCATGTTATTTGTTTGACTCAGGAGGTTACCATTGCTAGACATATCCAAAAAAAAATCTAACTTGATTTCTACAACCTCCTTAGAATTTTCTAGATGCACCTATAGGAAATTTCCAGTACCAGATAGAGTAATATCAAACAAAATCAATGATCACCCCAAACCAAGAATCCCACTTGATCATTTCTGTATTCAATATGTTTGGATCAACTGATTCATTTCAAGTAAAACGTGATTGGAAATTATATATAAAACTATATCCAGTGTTTCCTTGGGAATTCAGTTTTGGACTAAATGATTCTTTCCTGTCCAACGTTTCTGTAGGATCATCAAAGCAGTGCTACAAATTAATCTCTTGGTTTCCCAAAATACTTTCTCCAGTGGAGGTGCACTATGGGCTCTCACCAACAGGAGTAAGCATTTTGCTAATTCTGAATGATCAAACCCCTTTGTTATGGAATAGAGCCTCAGATTACCCTAGCACCCCAAATTGTTTAATGAGGTTCAGTGCTTTGGAAACTCTGACTAGCTTCAAGGTAAGATGTTGTTACTGTTTCATTTGGGGGATGTATTTTTTTGTTGTTGTTCTTGGTATCAAGCCTCACTCCTTTGACAAAGTTCATTTTGACTTTTAAAATAAGATTAATGTTTCTGATCACCACACATTATGCTAGTGTCAGTCAATTCACTGTTTCCCCTCCCCCCCCCCCCCCGAAACGAAAACAATATTGGCATTGGCAGGTAGAAAACACAATCTCAAACACATGTGGACAATGAGTTCAGTGCAAAATCTGAATCTCAATTAGGTCCCATATTAATTACAAATGTTAAAAAAAAACCCTTCTATTTTAGTTTTCTAATTAAGATTAGTGATGGTAGTTTCTAAGGCTTAAAACACAGCACAAAGTATTCACAGTGACTTTTTTTTTCCCCAAGAAAGATATGACAACTACAAAATTTGTGATTTTTTTCAATAAGAAAGAGCAATTAGTTAGAAGGTGGAGGATTGAGATATACGGAAGATGATGAAACAGACATATTCCTTAAAAGTTTCAACAACTATGTCAAACTTAGAAAATTCTTAAAAGAAGCATGGTTTCCCATATCCAGCTAAACTACTGCTCTCTAGAAAAGGTATATGCTCACACAGATTCTTAAGCAACTTGGTTGCTCTGAATGAGGTTCTATTAAATGCTATAAATAACTGGGGAAAATGTTTTAAATTAAGGGGCTCCTGGATAAATGTTGATCCTGCTTGAGGTGATTTACACAAAGTGCACAGCCTGAGTGCAGACACAACATCTGGAACTGCTAACCATGAAACCCATAAACTCATCGATGTATTACATGAATTATGTCAGGCTTCCATAGAATAGGTATCATCAGATTCTAAAGCTCAGTGTTTAGGCCTCTTTAGTACTCATAGACAACAGAACATTCTTCATTAAAAAATTCCCCTATGACCTCCTTTCATTTTTTCAATTGTATTGTCGATGCAGTGAAAATCAATTCCTTAGAGAGATATAAAAAGAAAGAGCAGCTAGTAAGTTGCCCCCTACCCTTGTCTTGACACTCCCATCCCAGCTGCTCTGTCAGCATCAGACAAATGGAGAAATTATATTGTGGATTTTGTTCCTCAATCAGTAATGCACATCATGTCTGGAAATATGGACCACTTTAGAAGGATGATTGCTTGCTTAGTGCCCTGAGGGCTTGAGGATTTTTTTTTTTACACTCATATGAGCACAAGTGAATTTTTGTGTGCCAAGACATACATATTCCTTCTGCAAACAAAAGTGTAAAATTTAACACATTTTGTGTTAATAGAAACAGAATTGAATTTACTTGAAGTTCACTTATGAATGACATTATTTATACAGCTGGGAATTATGAAGCATGACAATGATTTTTTTTAATTATGGAATTATACAGTGAATTTACTTTTACTTATGCATTAAATTCTTTGAAAAACTGGCATGCAGTTACTTTATTTTAACATGCTTATCAAAATTTAGTATCTTATAACCTATTAGAATTAATTCCATGAAATATGTCAATCTCATTTACTTACTAGAGCCAGCTAGGTCGGCAAAATGGATAGAGCATTGGAGTTAGAGATCTGAAATCAAAAACCTGCTTCAGACACTGTTTTCTGGTTGCTTGACAAGTGGGCAAGAAACTTGTCCTTTTTCATCCTATTTCCTTATCTGTAAAATGGGGATAATAATACTTACTTCATAGGGTCATTTGAGGATCAAAGGAGATGATATACATAAAGGGCAAAATAAAGTTTAACTACGTGTTAGCTGTTATTGTTGGTATTCACTGCTCTCACTTACTACTGCTGAACACATGACCTCAGCAACAGCCAAGCCAGTGAAGTTAGCAGCCCTCTCATAAAACCATCTTCATTCCATCTTGGGTACCTGTGTTCATGTATTTACCTCCACCTCAACCCCTCCAAAGTTACCTCCTTTTTGAAGTCTTCCTATACTAATTCTAGACTAAAATAATTAACCTGACTTCTTATAATAATTACTGTCTAATTGTTTCTAATCATTTAATTCTAGTTGTTTCATATATACTACATATATATATTCTATATATACTACATATATAAATTCTAGTTGTTTCATATATATATATATGTAAAATTGTTTAATTCTAGTGGTTTCATATACATACATACATACATATGTATGTATGTGTATGTGTGTGTGTGTGTGTGTGTAATTCCAGTCAGTCAATAATCAATTAGTCAAAAAGCAATTCTTATGTACTCACTATGTCACTATGTACCAGACACTGTACTAAACACTGGGGTTAAAAAGAGCAAAGACAATCCCTGTTCTCAAGGAGCTCACAGTATAGTGGGGGAGACAAGACAAAAACCACAATATACAAATACAATATATACAGGATATATGTTGAGATAGGTCCAATAGATGGTACAGTAGGTAGAATGACAAACCTGGAGTCAGTAAAACCTGCTTTAAGGAGCTTAAATTACTCTTCCCCCAGACTCTGGGAATTTTCACCAACTGTCCCTCTTGACTGGAATATTAACCTTCCTCATCTCTACCACCTGGCTTCTCTCGCTTTGTTGATGTCCCAGCTTAAATCTCATCTTCTGTGTGAAGCCTTTTCTAACCTTTCCTCAGAAACATATTAGTTATATGAATGTGGGCGAGTAACTTAACTTTGCCTCAGTTTCCTCATCTGTAAAATTAGGATAATAATAATAGCACTTATCTTCCAGGTTTGTTATGGGGATCAAATTAGAAAATAATTATAAAATGTGTAGCACAGGACCTGGCATATAGTGATATACATATATATACATATATATGTGTGTGTGTGTGTGTGTGTGTGTGTGTGTGTGTGTGTGTGTGTGTGTGTAATCACTAACTTTAGGGGGTTAGAAAAGGCTTCACAAAGAAGATGAGATTTTAGCTGAGACATCAACAAAGCCAGAGAAGTTGGGAGGTAGAGATGACGAAGGTGAGTATTCCAGTCAAGAGGAACAATTAGTGAAAATTCTCAGAGTCTGGGGGAAGTCATTTAAGCTCCTTAAGACTAGGGTATTTTCTATATCTCATCTGTTTGTACTTGCTTTTATTTTTTAATTATGTAAACCATATTTTATTTTTTCTAATTCCATGTAAAGATACTTTTCAACACTCATTTTTATAAGATTTTGAGTTCCAAATTTTTCTTCCTACCTTAAATCCCTTCTACACAACTCCGCACATCAACCCCAAGATGGCAAACAATCTGATATAGGTTATACATGTGAAATCATATAAACATATTTCTGCTTTAGTCATGCTGTGAAAGAAGAAACAAAAAAAAAGGAAAAGCCACAAAAAAGTGAAAATAGTTTGATTTGAGCTGCATTTGGACTTTATAATTCTTTCTCTGGATGTCAAAAACATTTTCCATCATGATCCCTTTGCAATTGTCTTGGATCATGGTATTGCTGAGAAGAGCTAAGTCCACCACAGTTGATCATTGCACAATGTTGCTGTTACTGTGTACAATATTCTCCTGGTTCTGTTTACTACACTCAGCATCAGTTCATGTAAATCTTTCCAGGAATTTTTTCTGAATTCTGCCAGCTCATCATTCCTTATAGCACAAAAGAATTCCATTACATTCATATACCAGGACTTCTTCACACACACACACACACACACACACACACACACACATACACACACACACACACTAACATATCATATAAGTCCTTTTCCTTTTGTTGTTTTATGGGTTCCCTATACCAATAAAGATACGAGTTTGATTTTTTTAATGGATTTTTTGGGAGACAAATCATATTTTTGTTTGTTACATATTGAGCACATAGTAGGATCCCCCATTTTTTTTCACATGAAATATTATCAAACCATACATTTTCCCTTGTTCTATACTATATTTGAGGTACAATCATTTGCATTTATTCTTATTTACAATTATTCTTGTTAAATTTTACTTAGATTTGGCTCATTTTGGTCTTTCAATGTCTTTTTTTTATTCTGACGGAATTATCCAATGTTTTTCATATCCTTCTCAATTTCATGACATCTGTCAACTCTGTCAACTTGATAAACTGAGAATGTACTTTATTAATATAAACAAATAAATGAATTAATAAATTAAGTCCTTTGAGAACCAAAAAGATGAAAGGCTAAATTGTAAAGCTTTTTAACAGTTATTCCATGGCTATAAAAATATTGAATTGTAGCACCAACAGAGTATTATAAATGTAGACATTGTGTGGCTTAAAGTTCAAGATGAAAAGAAAATGATTTAATGTCTGTGCCTCATGTTCTACTTCCCCATCTGTAAAACTCAATGTCATAATATTTATCCAATACCTCACAGAAGTGATATGACAATTTATTGATGCAGGTAACAAACTTTGAGATCCAGAGTACAACAGAAGTGCAAAGGGTTATTATTACTTTCTGACAAGTTGGTCAAGCTCTATAAATAACACATTTTGGCCTTTACAACTGTGATTACTGAATATAATGATTTGCAGGTGGGCCACAGTTAGGAGGTGCAGAGCTCTCATTTCCCAGTGTCATGTCTTTTAGGTTGTTTAAATGTCATCATCCAGAGATTGTGGTGGCAACCTTTAAGTTCTGTAACGTGTTGAATTAATATTTTTCTTTCCTAATGCCAACTTGAATATAGTGCAATTAGCAGATAGTCTGTATTTAGTGGCTAGGGTTTGATTACTTCTATCCTGGCCAAGAGAACGTAAGGTCCCTGAAATCATTGTGTCTTTGTATTCATGGCTGCTTGAATAGTGTCTGGCATATAATAGTTGCTTGACATTGCTTGTTGGTTGAGTACAAGCCACGCTTTTAAACATGTATTTTTGTATGTCCTCATTTGAGATCTAAAAAAAGATATAAGGAAATGATATAAAAAGGGAAAGAAGTTTTAATAAATAAAACAAAATAGAAGTATAATTAACAATTATAAATTTAGCTATAGTGCCCCATAGATTCCATGAAACATCATGATTTTAGATAAAAATAAAGTTAGAATTTGTCCAAAAGACAGTAGAAAGGCACATGGAGAGCATAACCAAATTCAGTATGCATTTATTCAATGCTTAACTTTAACATGAAAAAAAATGGTGCAAAATGAATTACCAAATGTATGCATGACTATAACACAACAGGTACTACCTGAATAATAAGACTGAAACAATGGATGCACAACCTGGACAACACTATGGAACAATATTAAGTAAAGCCTGTGTGGAAGATTTTTTTTTGGGGGGGGGGGAAGAACAAAACTATTACAGAATCTGAAGGCATAGTCCACTTGAGATCTACATTGGATGAAGTAGCACCCACACAGATAAAATAACAGATCCAGCAAAGTACCTAGTTGACCATACTGAAGGGAGAAAGAAAAGAAGATAAATAACAGGTTTGTGTATATTATACTCCCCAAACATTCTTTTTTTTTATTTTTATTTTTTTGTTTTTTGGAGGGATAACTGGAGTTAAATGACTTGCCCAAAGTCACACAGCTAGTGTTAAATGTCTGAGACCACATTTGAACTCAGGTCCTCCTGATTCCAGGGCAGGTGCTCTATTCACTGTGCCACCTAGCCACCCCAAGACAATTTTATTTTTTTGCTTTTTGGAGCATAATTGGTGTTAAGTGACTTGCCCAAGGTCACATGGCTAGTAAGTGTTTAAGTGTCTGAGGCCAGATGTGAAGTCAGATCCTCCTGATTCCAGGGCAGATGCTCTGTTCACTGCACCACCTAGCCACCCCCCCCCCCCAAACATTATTTAAATGAGAAAAATATATAGTGAATTATTTCAAAAATTATCAACACCAAATTTTTTTTTATTTTAACTTTGACTAAAACTACTAACTCTACCATTCCTCAGCTACATTCATGAAGGCAAATGCATAAAACTAACTTTAAAATAGATTTGCTAGTACCTAACAATAACTGTGACATGTATAGTGAAGAAAATGGTAGGTAAATCTCATGTCTTTATATACACAATTGATGGCTATGTAAATTCATGATTTGCCATAACTACCAAGTGCTTAAGTTTACCTTTCAATGGAGGGCAAAAAGTGGCCTAGAGAGAGAACAAAAATATATTCTATGTTGCCCACAGTTTTCTTCTCCATCTGTTCCTTGTGCATCATTGATGATGTTGCTAAGCTACAGAAAATGTCTATACAATGTAGGAACCTAGAAATAGGGAAGTTGTTACTATTATAGTGGGTTCCTGGAGACCCTGCATTGGGATCTGGTCTCCTGTTTCAATGCTTTCCTTTTACTTTCTGGATGAGTTTCTGATCCACAGACTGAATTTTGGAGTATATTATCATAGATAAGGGAAGCAGTATCATGTAGAGATAGGGCAGTAGACTTATGTTCAAATCATATTATAGATAATTTAGTAGCTATGTGACAATGATCAAGTCACTTAACCTCTCTACATCTCAGTTTACTCTTCTGTAAAATGAGGTGTTGGGTTAGATGGCTTCTGAGGCCTCTTCTAGCTCAAGACTGGTGAGTCTATGAACTATAAAACACACTGAAACAATCTGAAAAAGTGCAAATATAAAAGTGTGTATGTGTGTTTAAGCACATAGGCTAATGAGAGTGAATCCTAGCCTTGAAAGTAATTTAATTTGGGAATAAAACACATAGAACCACTGAAGAGAACTAGGGATGAAGAGAGAGAAAGGGAAGAATGTGTTATTTTGTTCAAAAACCAAGGAAGACATTATTTTAAAGGCAATATTTTTGAACTGTTAAAAATAGAAAATAAAATAATGCCATCATATATATTATATATACACACATATGCATATATCTATATATGAGTATATTTTATATATTTTATATGCATCTATATATATATCCACAGTCTATGTGCATATTATGTGTACATATACACATACAACTCATTAAGTTTAATTGACCAAAAGTAAAGATGGGGAATAGAAAAAAATAGCTAAAGATTATACAAAAGGAGTGGAGAGCAATGGACATGTTTAAATTTGTTGGGACATAAAAACAATCAAATTTTGAAGTAATTTGAATATAGAGGGGAAATTATAACTCCAATGGGGATAGTTATGGAATATAGAGTTGACCTATAGGTATTTGACCCTTTCCCATCCCTCTTTCCAACTGAAAATGAGCAGAATTGAATCCTTTCCAGGGCTTTCCTGTTTACTTTCTAGGGTGGATTGCTGCCAGACCAGACTAAAAGGTAATTGGAAAAATAATGAACAAAATAAATAAAAATGAACTAGAACATACATAACTGTTCTAAATCAATGTGGTCTGCAGAGTTCCCTACCTACATTTTCTGGTCCTGATTCTATTTGAATTTGACACCACTGGTTTTGGGTGTGATCTTTACTCCATTCACCTCCCTTTTCCTCTGGACATTTAATTAGCCACACCCTGATGTCATTCGCTTCTTTGGACTCTAGCCAATTAGACCCATTAGCCTCCCCATTCTCTCTGATCTTGAAGTTCCCACTCCTTTCTCCTCTGCTCACTCTTTAATTCAGTAATTGTCTTCGCAGTTTTCAAGCATCATATACTATCTCCAATCTCTGAACATTTTTGGTTGTTGTCCCCCATGCCTAGGTATTAACTCCCTTTTCTCTGCTTCTTAATTTTCCTTGTTTCCTCCAAGATTCAGCCTACATCTTACCTTTTGAAAGAGATGTTTCTAGGTGCCCCCAACTTATACTACCTTTCCTCCAAGGTCTCCTTCCAAGAAATCTGGCTATCTTGTGTGTACAAAGCTGCTTGAATGTTGCCTCCTCCACTAGCATGTAAGCTTCTTGAGGGTACACATTATTTTTGTTTTTCTCTTTATCCCTAGCATTTGGCACAATGCCTGACACGTAGTAAGTACTTAGCAAATATCTGTTGACTGATTCTTTTACAACCCATCTAGCTATTTACCTTAAAAGACAGTGACTCTCAGGTCCACCATAGTCCTCTCCTCTGCTATTTTATGGAATATATATCAAATGAAGAATTTGCAGTATAATCATAATAACTCATATCCTTCATAATAACCAGAATGGTTAAGCAGAAGTTTGGATCTCAGGTCGAATTTGAATTTATGTTTATAGCTGGCTAACCCTTGATTTTATGTTTTTAGTGAAATTCAGGAGGCAGAGGAGGTTAAAATAGATTTTAAAAAGGAAGCAAAATTCACTGGGGAGGAGAATTTTTTTTTCAACTTTCCTCATTCCTTGAACAGAAGCTGACTGTAGTTTCAGTACTGATCTTCTACTGGCAGATGTCCGAAAAGGACAGGTGACTCTTTTTGGTTTCTCCCTTCTCTGATGTAATTTCTTTTTTTGCTTTCTCCTTTTGCCTGTGCTTTCTGGCTCACCTGATTAAATTTTGGGATAGCTGTCTCATTACCACTGCTGCTGCTCAATTTTTGAAGTCTCTACTCTTTCCTCTTAGTCCACAGACTCGGTGTGTCTCTTTCAGATCTCTTGGACAGAGTTCAAGTCCACCACCCTGCTTGCGGATGTTCATAGTCTCCAAGCTGCTCTTAAGGCCAAGAGATAATGCTTGTCTGCTTTGGACTACAAAATCCCAGGATGCCAGTCAGTTCTTAAACTGAAAATGGCAAAGTTTGGCAAGAGACTAACTCCAAAAGAAACAATGTCCAAAAGAGATGGGAAAACACTTGTATTCAAATGCATAGGAAAAATAACAAAAAATGAGAGTACAAAAAAAACTGACTTCAATATTCACCATGATTAATATGTGATACTAAGAAAAATTGTCAGAGACAATTAAATAGATATTAAGGCCCTTTAGAAAGGGGTGTTGTAGACCAGAAAGTAAATCATGTATATTCTCAAACTTGTCCACTAGTTCCAAGTCCCTTCCAAATAAAAATTAGCATAATTTATATGTCTATGTTGTCACCTTTCTATTAAAAATATGAATTCAATTAAAATAAGAGTTTTCTGTTGAATGAGATTTGGATTTGAATATGATTTTCTGTAGGCCACATGAGTTTGACATTATTCCAATCCCAACAGCTATTCTCCATCTCCCCTGAGACCTATAATAGAAGAAATAAATTGTAACACAAGAAGGTTAGGTTAGATATAGGATATACTTTCCTCATAGAGAGAGTTATTAAGTCCTGGGATGGTTCAGTTAAAATCAGAAAACCGGCATCTTTTTCTGATAATCTTTTTGGGATGATTTAAGATGTCAGCAAATACAAAATGATTCAGAATTAGAAGAAAACTGTAGTCATCATCCAGTTCAGAGGTGTCAAACTCATGGCTAGCAAGCTGAAAGTATGTAAAGAACCAGATTACAATGTAATTAGAGAAAGCTTTTTTTAAAAAAATACAATATAACATGAATAATGTTAATCTGTGGTTTTCAAGTCAATATGCAGCCAGTAGGAATCTATCTCTATTAGAGTGTGATACTACCAATGAGTTCACCACCCTCATTTTATAGAAAAGAAACCAAGGCAATAACTGGCAGAGCTAGATTTTAAACCCAGGCCTTCTAACTCTAACTCTAATATTCCTTCCACTATAGTATACTTTTACATTGCAGAAAAGACAACTCAAACTTTTTTACTGTGTTATTATATGCCCAAAGTAGACTCCTACAGTACATATACCATCTGATCTTTAAAAATCTTAAGATAAGACTTCTTCTAATCAAAGTTACTCTAAGAATTGTAATGCTCTCAAAGAATCAGTTCCCTAATTCTTTTCCAGCACTTTTCTCCCTTAAATATTTTCTGTATCTGTCTTTTATACTGATATGAAGCTCTAATTTTCTTTCTTTTCTTTTTTGCTTTTTTTGGAGGGCAACTGGGGTTAAGTGACTTGCCCAAGGTCACACAGCTAGGTTTTTGTGTGAAGTGTTTGAGGCCAGATTTGAACTCAGGTCCTCCTGACTCCAGGGCCAGTGCTCTATTCACTGCGCCACCTGGCCACTCCCTGAAGTTCTAATTTTCAGTATCAGAAGCTTCTACTTTGTACATTCTGTACTCTAATCTTGTAAAATGTAGGACTGCCACCACCCTTCTTCCCTATCATAACGCTGGAGTTATAGTAAGCATTTAATGCTTTTTAAAAAAATGAATAAATAATAATGATGGCTAACAAAGTACAGATACCAAGTAACAAAGACACAACAATCAGATTTTTTGAGTATCTACTATATTAGCACATATAATTCAACATGGAAAAATTAATAAATTTTACAAAAATGAAATAATATTTAGATAATTTGAGGCTGTTACTATATAGCACCTGGTTTACACATAAGAGATCAATAAATATTTGCTATATGAATGGTCATCATGATTCAGTATGCCTGGAAAAGTTTTACTATGAAATTTAGAGGAATAATTATGAAAAATAAACTAAATTTTTAAAATTTTATGTTTTCATTATTTTGGCCACAAGGGAATGAAATTTGTCATCTCTTGCAAATAGTGAAATAGGTGTCTGCTTTCTACTTCAGTCAGGAATGCCCACTTCGATGAAATCAAAGCTCTTTTGAAGGGTGGACATAGGTTTGCATAATGTCTATTTACATATTTATTTTTCCTCTCTTCTTTAGGAAGTAGATTTCTTCCATTTACTCTGCTTTGTAAATCAGAAATCTCAAATAATTAAAGGTTTAGAAACATCCCAAGCTCACACCTAATTGTTATTAAATATGAGTTTAAGGTTGATAAAGATCTTTCCTTATAACAATCCTACGAAGTAGGTACCATAATTGCCACAATTATCCCCATTCTACCCATGAAATGCAGAGTAGTTAAGTGACTCTTACCAAGTCACACAGCTAGTGAATGGCACTTTGGGGAACTGAACCTAAGTATCCTAACTCCAGATTCAGTATTCTTTCTCCCACAATTAATGGCTGAGGGGTAAGAGGAGGTGAAGACTTGATCTGTTATTTCACTGTAATAGGGAATTCCCAATGAGGAAATTCTCCTTACCTTTGCAGATTGAAGCCTTCTCTATAATTGGTAGCTTTGGAGAATTTGAGGGAAGCACTGTTGGGTAAGTGACTAGCCGAAGGTGCCATAATTAGTGTAAGGGGAAGGGGAGTTGAAATTTGCTCTTCCTTACAAAGAGATTGTCTCTACTATCTCAGTGGTTCTCAAAAATTCTGGTTTTAACATGCCTTTAAAACCTCTTTAAAAATATTGAATATCTTAAAAGTTTTGTTTACATGGGTTATAACTACCAACATTGACTACATTAAAATTGAAATATCTTAATATTACTATGAAAATGATTTGGAATTTGTGGTCCCCTTTAAAAGGTCTCAGGGACACCTGGAACATACTTTGAGGATTGCTGTACTATGCCATTATTCCTATAATTCACCAAATAGGGGCACAGAAAATTACTACCATAAAGAGCTTTAGGGATCATATTGCCTAATCCTTTTATGTTACAAATGTTGAGCTTTACATGCAGAAATAAAGTAACATGTCCAAGTTCATGTAGACAGTAAAAATTGGGATTCTAGTGTAAGTCCTATCTATGACTTCAAAATCACTGTGCTTTTGACCACAGCATTAATTATCTCACTGTCATGAAAAAAATTAATAGAATGGTTGGAATTCCATTTTACATTTTTAGTATGTTGGTTAGTTAATTAAATACACTGCTTCTGAGATTGATTCCTTTGACTTCAAAGGACTGTTGGGAATTTAAGTACGACTTTAGAGCTGGAAGGAACCTGAAAGATCAACTAACATTAATACCGCCTACTTTTCAATGAAGAAACTGAGGTCAGCAGGAAGATAAAAGTGAAAAGTTTGCTCCTTTATAGACAGTTCTGACTTGTTTTGTCACTTGTGTTTAAATAGGGAAAATGGAATCTTACGATAGTAACCATTGAACATATCTAAGTAAAAATGCTGGAGGGAAAATATTGGATCATTTAGAATCGGTATGAAAAAATAAATCTTTCTAATTATGTATTTGTTTAAAAAAACTCATCTGTTACATACAAAAAAAATGCATAAAACACAGCTAGTCATTGTTTTCATGCCTAGAAACTGATTACAATGTTGGGAAAAAGTTTTCCAAACTGTTAAGTTAAAACTTCAGTATTAAAGGCAGAAGATGCTCTACAGAAAATACAATTTCCAATGTGTCTAGCACCTTTCAAGGGAATGGATGACATGCCTTGGGATGAAATAAACTAAGTACAAGAGGTATTCAATCCATTCTCAAATGTTTGACATGTGGTTATTACATCATCTGCCTTCAAGGTATAAGTGCCAAGGCACAAAGGGAATTTTGAATCGAGCAATCATAGGAGTCATTTAGTGCTTTGTAGGTCAGCAATGCAATGTATAGGGTCTCTAGTCATAGATGAAGACCAGAGGTCATTGGGTGTTTTCATATTTTTAGTTGACAAATGGTTGTTTCATCAGATTCATAATTTATACTTTAGCATCCGCTGGAAAACAAAGGGCTAAAATAACAGTGAACATTTGTTAATATGACCTCCGAGTAATTCCTTTTAGAGAAGTTTTCTCTAAGGCATTTATAATAAAAAGGTCATCATCTGTGTACCTGCAACTCTGTGTATTACATTGTGCTAAATATCTGATGGGTTTTTCTGATCTTCAGAGCAAAAGTTGTATCCTTTATGTGGTCATCAAATAGTACCACAGAGATCTAGAGGTAAGGATTTGGTGTTTGAATAGAGTGCAGAGCCTCCATACTACTCTTCTTCATGTCTGTCAGCAATAAACTTTTCTCCATCAAAGTACATCTTTACCCCACTCGAAAGAGGGTCCTGTCCTGTCCTGTGCCAGAACGCAAGGTTGGGCATGGACTTACAAAGGGTATACATTGCATACCAAGTTGGGACGAATTGATACCTTACCTTTTCAGCCACTCCTCAATCCCAACCCCATGTAGTTGACTTCTCCTTATAATGCCACAGTTAAGATATTAACGATGCTTGACATATACTTGTGCACCCTCAAAAGTAACAGGTTAATTATGCAAGAATGATTTCATATTGAAATAAAGCCAATAAAGGAATATTTTTGAAGTAGGTCTAGATTATTTTCCTATTCAGTACTCCCTTTTCCTATAGTTACATGAACTTTTCTAGTTTATCTTCACACCAGGCTTCTTCCCCACATCCATTTTTTCAGCCTGTCCCTGGCTCCACCTTAGGTTGGAAGATAATTAGAAGAACTCATTCATTTTGAGATCTTACTTTTATCACTCCTAGTGAGTAGCAGTATTTTAAATGGTGCCTAAAGAGAGCAAGATGAGGTGAGAGAGACAGCATGAGATAATAGAAAGAATATTGCACCTGGAGTCAGGAGATGAGTTCAAATTCTAACTCTGGCACTAATAGTACCAACATGGACCCCTAATTTCTCCAAACTGAGTAAAAACTATAGCTCCTTAAACAAGGAAGCAAATTTTACATCATAGACATTGCTGACATTTGATAGGATGAAAGGTGCCTAGAATACAGCTCTAGATAGGTGTAACTTATTCAAAAGGAAAAAAAAAACCACATGTCTGTGTGTATGTGTGTATATATATACATATATATACACATATATGTATATATATGTGTGTGTACATACACATATATGTCTATATGTATGTGTAGATATATACATATGTATGCAATACACATATGCACATATACACACATACATATATCTACATCTATATTGATCTAAATCCATATTTATCTATCTATATCTATATATGTGTGTATGTAGATGGATAGATAGATAGATAGATAGATAGATAGATAGATAGACAGACAGATAGATATGTTTTGCAAAAGCTTTAGCTTCACTCTCTCAAACCCTTCTTGGACCAGCAGGTTGTGGTCACCAGAGCAAGATTATTACTTCTCCTTTCAAGATTCTAGGAGTAACCCTGAAGTGTCAGGGTGTATCTTTCAAAACCTATACAAAGCATTTCCTGAGATACAATTGAATAGTTATCATCTCATCAATACCAGTCAGTTGATATCTCCTCAATAATAATTAACCATTTAACACCAGATTGTTTTTGTTGTTCACTCCTTATCGTTTGCGTCTGACTCTTCTTGATCCATTTTAGGAATTTTCTTGACAAAGATATTGAAATGGTTTGCCATTTCCTTCTCCAGTTCATTTTACATTTGAGAAAATTGAGGCAAACAGGAAAGTGACTTACCCAGGGTCACACAACAGGTAAGTGTTGAAGACTGGATTTGAACTCACATCTTCCTGACTCTTCACCCAAATCTCTATCTACTGTCCCACTGAACTACCCTAATGCCAATTAACTTTTGCACAGGGAGATTTATTTATAATGTAGAACAAGTTCTGAATAAAACATTCCCCTGAACTAGGAATATGTACTTTTCCCTCTTCATGCCCTAGAGAGAACAGACATATGTATAAAGAAAGACCAATATTGCCCCTGCCAAGTTCAGCTCTGTGTTTGACATAGTTGATAGATTTAACACAGTATCCTTGAAGGACAATGTCTCTGCTTCTAGGTGAATCTACTACAGGGCTAGGTCAGTCAGGTTTGTCCTGTGCACTGGGCTCAGCTGCTGTAGCTACCATTAGATTCTGTGAAAGAGTTCAGTCCCTGGACTTCTGATGCCTCTTCCAACCTTTGAAAGCTCATGAGTTTGCAATCTATAATGTCCATCTTACTCATTCATCTAAGATCAGGAAATTATAAGCAATGGAGATAAGAAACAGAGACAGTACCACATATTCATAACTACATGGCATCAGCCTGGGGAGAACAGGCAGCTGGCAGTTTGTAGTGAATACTGCTATTACATGCCTTCTCCACTGGAGTCTTAAGAACTCCTTTGTCCTCACTTAAAAGCCTTCAGGCAGGAGAGGGACCTTGTAGACATACACTGGGTCGTCTTAGCCATCCATTATAAGGTAATAACCATACCACGATCTGACAGGAAGCAAACCATAGCTGCACATGATCTGAAGGAGGAAGAAGGGCTTCTGCATCACACATTTCTTGAACTTATGCCCATCAAACCTCCATATGAATTGATAATAGACAAAGTATATTGCATAGCCACTAAGAATTGCACACTTTTTGGCCAGTCTCCTTGTTATAGGTACAAAAAAGTGAGAGTCAGGGAATAGAGGCATACTGATGTGGGGAACCAGAGGAGTTCAGGCATGGAGCATGGATCATGGAGGAAAGAATTTGGGCAAATATCAATGGAGGAAGAAAATAATTTTTATATCAGAGTTTATTCTAGACTGATCACCTGGACAAAGGAAAGAGGTGAGGAATTTGGGAAGCAGATCAGAAGTCTGTCTGAAAGGTATGATATACTAATGATATAGGACATTAACTAGCTACCAACTAGAGCCTCATCTCTTTCTGTGAAATACAATGAAGCTAATAACTTCTTGATTTGCCTTTCATTTTTCAAAAAATGAAGGAATCAACCTTCTCTGGATCTGCTTTGAGGAATTGGTTGCTGGGGATAAAAATGATTGGAACATTATGAGGAGGTGATCACTTTTTCCTATATATGTTATAGAGGAGGGGTAAATCAGGCACAATGTCACATATCCCATTCATTTAAGAAAGCAGATTTCAAAGAGTTCAAAAGAAGGATAGGTAGAATTCTATGGACAACAAATAAGAAATTTTATTAAATGAACTTGTATAGACAGAAGAGGCTTTGTTTCAGTTTGCTTCTTCTCTATATGGTACAGAATTGGGAAAATTAATCATACTGGGCACTTGCTGTTGATGATAGACAGGATTAAGTGATAGAGGCAGTGTCATAAGGCTCATCCTCCACTCTACTAAAGCCCCCAAGCAGATGATAGAGAGGGAAGGGAAGAGATGAGACACAGATAACACTTTTTTTTTTTATTCCTGGGGGGGAGGACTACTGAAGATAAAACTGGGGTTATTTATAGTAAAGAGGTGATTGAAAGGAAAGATAAGGAAAACCTGCCTCAGACATTTATTAGCTGTGTGACTGTGAGCAACTCACTTAACCTTTTTCCAGCTCAATTTTCTCATTGGGATAATAAGAACACCTACCTCACGGGGCTGTTGTTATGATCAAATCATATTTTATGACATATATAAAGTATTTTGCAAACCTTAATGCACTATACAAATGTATGCTATTATTGTGGTTTTTTTTTTAATATTAGAAGGCAAGACTAAAAAGAAGGATTTGAGGAAATGATATGGCTACTTTTACTGTGACCTATAATTTCCCTACTTCAAGATCTCAAAGGAACACTGTAGCACAAAAGAAGAATGCTCTGCTTTCTCCCTTTAGGTGGGATACATGGAACAAGTTCACATATTTTGATTTCTAAGTATGGAACAGCTAGAGGTTACTTGCAGAAGACAGAATTAGCAACCTATATCCAGTCCCTCACAAATGCCTACAAATGGCAGAAAAGAAAACCAGCAACAACCTGTGAAATCAAGATATGGCATTAATTGGGAAATGTGAAAATAAATTGGACTTCATTCATGTAGGGGACTATAACTCTACAATGAAAAAGAATGAATGTGAAGACTATAGGGAATTTCTAGCAAATATGGCAACATACAGAGCCCTAGGAAAGCCCAGTTCTTCCACAGAAATCCTAACAAATACCTGAAAAATGTCTTAGAAAGACCAACAAGGAAACCCTCCCACAAAAAGAAGCAGAACATCTTCCATTGAGGCAATAATTGTACAAAAATAAAGTAAAACATAGGAAAAGCTAGTCATAGGCTGAAACTAGGGAAGCCAGCTCCAACTTAGGAAGAGGCAAGCAGTTCGAACACCAGTAAATGAGTGGAAAACTCATGAAGCAAAAAGCAGAGGAAGCAGTGGTAACTTTTTGAAATATGCCAGAAGCCAGTGAGTTCTCTGAATGCTAGTCTCTGAAGTCAATGCTAGCTCCTGAATTTGATACCTGAAACCAAATCCTGGCCTTAATCTGTCAGAACAGAACAGAAGTTGGAAATGGAACCAGCTGCAAAACATCCCTGCGTAAAGTGAAAGGACCTGACAGTGCACTCTCAGCGTGAACCTGGGACCTGCATGCCAGTGTGGAAAAGGGTGGGTTTCAAGAGACCTTAGATGAAAGTGACTTACAAAAAGAGACAGGACCAAACAAGATGTATCCAATCCATATCATTGTGCTAATTGATTTGAACCTAAAATCCCAATCCTAGAATTAAGCCTGGAGATATCAATAGAAAAAAGACACTATACAAAGTAAGGAAATACTACAGGGTAAGAGAAATCAGTGTGTTAAATCCAATACTACCAGCAGGGAGAAAAAAGAAAGTTTGATCAAAAGTATTCAATAAATAGAAGAGATGAATCAAGATACATAAAAAATTCAATTAGAAATGAAATTAGTTAAATAGAATACATTAAAAGAATGTGACCAACGGATTGTGGAAAAAAAAAACAAACCTCAGTATTAGATTACTTAAAAAAACAGAGCTAAGTGCAATGATTCCATGAGGCAAAACCAAATTATTAGAAAAAAAAGACAATGGAATGAAAAAATAGAAGAATATTTAAGCTATCTGATATCAAAGAAAATAATAATACACTGAAGTGAGACAGTTTTAAAAAGCTATATATTTATCAATCATAAAAGAAAACTGCCCATATCCACTAGAACTAGAGGAAAAACATTAAACATAAGAAGGATCAACCACCTATCTGTTGAGAGAAACCCCAAACTGAAAAACAGAAATGCTATACTCCAAATTCAAAGTTTCCAAGTAAATGAAAAATTATGTAAACAGTTTGAAACAAAAGGTTCAAGGTCCCTGAAGGCAAAGTGAAGATGATATAAGACTTGGTAGAAAGTATCATACAGAAAATCTTAGAATGCAATATGCAATTAATCAATATCCATTTATTAAGCAGGTGCTAGGAATATAACATGAAGAAAAAGATACTCCCTGCCCTTGAGAAAACTTAAGTTTAATGGGGAAAACTATATGCAAACAAATATATACAAAGTAAGGTATATACAGGACAAATAGAAGTAAATAACACAATAAAGGTATTAGAATTAAGAGGGCTTGTAGAAGGCTTCCTATGGAAGTTGGGGTTTTAGTTGGAACTTAAAAGTAGTCATGGAGGTCAGTAGCCAAGAGTGAAGGTAGGAGATCATTCCAGGTGTGAGGGACAGCCCGAGGGAATTCCAGAACTGAGAAATAGAGTGTGTGTAGAACAGCCAAAAGGTCAGTGTCACTGGATTGAAGAATATGTGCAGTGAATAAAGTCTGAGAAGACTAGAAAGGTAGGAGAGGGCTAGGGGAATGGTTTAGTGCACGATCTTTTTAGCAGGGAAAAAGCACTTTAAAGGCTGAATGAAGGATGCATTGGATAGAGAGTGACTTAAAACAGGCACATTCACTAGCAGGCTATTCTGATAATCAAGGCATGAGGTGGTAAGAGTTTGCACTAGAGTGGTGGCAGTGTCACTGGAGGGAATGGAGAATGTTTGAAAGATGTTTCAAAGATGAAATCTGCAGACCTTGACCATAACTTGGGTATTTGAAATAAGACATAATGAGGAATCCAGGATGGTGGCTAGGCTGGGAGCCTGGGAAACTGGAAGAAAGGTATTGCCCTCTACAGTAAGTATTAGAGTAAGTAGGAGGGTGGGAGGGTTTCAGGGAAAAGACAAAATTAGTTGAGTTTAGACATTTAATTTCAGAAGTCAACTAGAAAGATAGTTCAAGATGTCTAAAAGGCAGTTGGAGATGCAAGATTGGTTGTCACCAGAGAGATTGTGACAGGAAAGGAAGAATTGAGAACCATTAGCAACGGCAATTAAATCCATGGGAATTGATGAGATCACCAAGTGAAGTAGTATGCTTCAATAGTAGACTGAAGTAGGGAGAAGACAAAAGGACTCCACACAGAACCCCGAGGAAATCTGTAGTTAGAGGGTGTGATCTGGAGAACGATTCAGCAAACAAGATGGAACAGTCAGATACATAGAAAAGAAATCAGGAAAGTGGTTTCCTGAAAATCTAGAGAGAAAACTATCGAGGAGAGAGTGATCAACAGTGTCAATGCGTAAATGAAGATTGAGAAAAGGCTCTTGTATCTGGCAACTAAGAGATCATTAGTAACTTTAGAAAGAACAATTTTGGTGGAATGATAAAGTCAGAAGCCAGATTGTAGAGAGTTAAGAAAAGTAAGAATAGAGAAAGTGGACATACTTATTGTGAATGGCTTTGTTTTGAGGAGTTTCACTGCAAAAGGCAGAGGAGATATAGGATGGTTGTTAGCAGGGATTGCAAGGGTCAAATAAGGTGTTTTTTAAAAATAGGAGAGATATGGGCATATTTATAGGTAGTAGAAAATCAACTAGCAAAGAGAGGGATTGAAAATAATGAAAAAGTGGGGAATAATAAAGGGGGCAATCTGCGAGAGTAAGTGGGATAGAATGGGATCACTAGAACAGGTTAGAAGGATTAACCAAGGTAAAGAGTGAGGCTACTTCAAGTAAGACATAAATCACCGAGGATAAAGTGGCAGAAGGCACCTGAGTGTTAGAAGATGAGGAGGGAAGAAGGAGGAGTTCATAGCAGATGGTCTCATTTTATTCTGTAAAATATGATTCAAGGATATCAGCTAAAAGAGTCAGATGGGTAGGAGTTCTGGGAGGTTTGATGAAGAGATTTTGAAGAGTCATTGTGGAGAACAGCATAGTAAGTTGATAACAGAAGCATTGCAAGATTGCCTAGAAGGAATGAGGGCCCAACTGAGGTTATAATGGACCTAGTCAAATTGGTTGTATGATTTTCTCCACTTTCATTCAGCAGCATAAATGTAAGAGAAAAGATGACAAATGTTGGAAGTGATCTAAGGCTGAGGTCTGACTGGGCATAATTGGTGACATGTTAAGGGACCTATGGATTCAAGAGAGAGGGCAATGTAGCATTGAATTGGCTCACTAGGAAGTCAAGATGGGGTGAAGAGAGTCATGGCTAGTGCAGTGGATATGACTTTGGAGAAAATTGAGAGAGTTAAGGGATTGAAGCTCATGGTACAGGTTAAGAGTAGACTTATGTGAAAGAAGGCAGAGGGAGCAGTGAATGACCAATAGATTATGTTCACATAAGAAAATTTCATAATTCTTGAAACTAGGGGTGGTACATTTGTGGGTGATCGAAAAATCAAGGGCATGACTATGTTTGTGGGTATCTGAAGTGGGATGAAATAATTAGCTTATGGGAGGTAAGTTGGTTTGGGAATTGAAGGATTAGGGTATTTGATGGAGAATCAATATGTATGTTGAAATCCTCTAGTGTGAAGGCAAGAGTTAAGGAGTGAAAAATTTTAAGCCAGGTATTAAACTCATTGAAGGAGGAAGGGGAACTATGGCTATAGGATTTTGAGTGGGTGGTAGATATAAATAGCATAAAGTGCAAAGGTCACTGAGTGATGGAGGAAGGCAGAGAACTTGGAAAAGGCAATACAGAGTAAAAAACATTCCAAGACCCACACCTTAACCAGTGTACAGAGGCAAATGAGTAAAGGCATAGCTAGTAATGGAAAGAGTAGCTAGGGAAGCTGTGTCACCAGGGGAAAGTCAAGTTTCAATAAGAGCTAATAGATGAATAGAATAAAATATCAATAGAATTAAGATGAAGGGAAGTTTCTTGCATTTTAGGACAGGCATTCCAGAGGGCACAGAAGAAGGACTGGATGGGATGAGGATGAAACTTTAGAGTGGGAGTTTTGAGAGACATGGGAATGAGGAAGCACATACTGGGGGCTGAGTAATAGGGTTTGGATAATAATCTAGAGCAGTTTAGAGAAAGTAGGACATGAAGGATATGGTCAGGTATAAAATGTTCATCAATGAGTAAAGGGCACCACTCCTGTACCCTCAAAAGACAAGTGTGGCAGGAGATGCACAGCCTGAAATCAAAGAGATGTTTGCATCTTCTTTGCATCGGGCATTCCCCACATACCAGCTGGGAGATTGGACTGGCATCAGGAAGCTGCCTTTCTCCCAAAAAATTCTGTGGCCAGCAGGAGATGTAATGCTCAAGTTGCTAACATGCAGTTTGATGTCCTCTTAACTGGGGAAAATGGCTATGAAGCATCTGGAGCAAGTGGTAGGCTCTCTCTGCATATGGAAGATATAAGATGCTCATATTCAAATAGGGGAGAAGAGGCAAGAGTCCCTTCAGATCTCTAATGTCTTTAATAGTTGCAGAGGGAACTGAGTAAGACCAAGGGTCTGACTGGTTGTGTTCTGTTTTGTTTCTAGTGAAACAAGGGGAAAGGGTCATTATTATTGTTATTATTGTTGCTGCTATAATAACACACATTAACATAGCCCGTTAAAGTTTACAAATTACTTTGCATCCATTATCTCATTTGAGCTTCAAGACATCCTCATAAAAACTGAGTGATATAGATCAAAGGTAAACAAAATAGAAAGCAAGGCGTATGATTTGAATTCTAAGTCTAAGTCTTCTATGGTCACCAGAAATTCCTTTTTAGATAATCTTTTTAAAAAATCACCCAACATCACATTAGGCTTTGTGGAATCCCACACTAAACAATTAGTCTTTGGGGTAGCTTTAGGGACCACTGGCACTTAACACAGTGACTACCACACAGAAAGCACTTAGAAAATGCTGGTGAACTAAGGATGTATTTTCGATGCTCCAGGGCCAGCCTAGCTAGTCTATCTCAGTTTTTCAATGGTTTCCATAGGGAGCTCCTCTGAGTTTGGACTTATTGGTGAGGTAAGTCCTTTAAATGTTTGGAACCAATCCAAACAAAAAGAAAAGTAGATATCAAGAATTTTTGATATTACTGAGACATTCTTCATGTTTTCCAAACGACATCGCAGTCACCAAAATTGGCATGTATCATCAAAAATATTCCTCCTATAGATTCTAATAACCTTAAGTCAATTACTCTCATTTTGGTGTTTATATGTCCAGTGTCTTCCATGCAGCAGTTATTTAATAAATGGCTATTAAAGTGAATAATACTTAAAACCCAGAGCCTACCCAGGCTTAGAAAACATCTTTAGACATTCTGATATTTTTCTAGTCTCAGCACAATCCTCTGGGATTGTCCAAACTGAGCTGTAAAAAAGAAAGAGATGCTCACTGTGCAACTTAGTTTATTCCTCCAGACTTACCCTAAAAAAGGCATTTAGGGAATCTGATGGTGAGGAACTCAGAGAGCTCTAAATTTACATCTTTTTGTTTTGAATATCTCAAACAACATCAATATTGGGAAGTGAAGAAGGTGGCACTGCAGAGGCATAAAATAAGAGTTGGTGTAATACTAAAAGTTGATTTGCCCCCTGAGAAGCCAACTCCACAGCAGAGCTCATTAAAACTTAACTTAAAATTTTAAAGCCATCAGAAAACCGCTTTTAAAAGAATTTTCAGTGTGACCTCACCCCAATTGACTGTCCTGCTTGGTTTCCTTTCCTTTAGAAGGAATGGAAATATTCTGCTAGATTGCAAACATTTCTGTAGACAAAGGGATACTTAAAATACTTTTCCCCGTGGGGGAAAAATTGATTGAACAAGCACAGAGCTTCCAAATTTCCCTCATTAAGTTCTGGAATGGTTTCTTCATTTTTTTTTTCCCTGAAAGCAGAGGGAATTCCTTTGAAATGAACAAATATTTCCTGTTTAAGTATTCATAAAATTGAGGAATGTGGAAATATTACAGTATCCAATATCTAGAGGGAAAATATAACATAAAAAGGGATAGGCAAATAAGAGATTAATTTTCTTAGCTTGTGGCACTGTGACAAAATAGTCACCTGTTATTCTTGTTCATCTAATTATTCTCCCTGTAATTTACTCAGCTGTGCCTATGATTCCCATGCATGTACAAAGACAGGAGTTAAAATTGTTAAGTTCATATGAAGTATTAGTTTTATTTTCATCTTTTGAATAAAAGATCATACATATTTATTTTTATAAGAAATTTTCAAAGAATGGGAGATTTACTGCTTCCTAAATTTTGAACATAATATAGAAATAATTTAAACATGTATATATAAGTATTTTTTTTTAGTAAAACCATCTTTTCTCTTCAAAGTTTTTTTCCCCTAAATTTCCAAAGAGCTGTGTTAAAATTCAAAAGTTGTATCTCAAAAGAAAGGTTAGTTATATTAACTTTCATGAAAACTACATACATTTATTTAATTGTATTATCAAAGAACTAAATAGTTTTAAAATTGAAAATTCAAGGTTAAATATTCATATGAGGGCTGAAAAAGACGAACCCAATATGTTATCCATTAAAAATTAATAAAATACATATATTTATGATATTACACTAAGCTGGACATACAATATGGCAAAACTGTTTTGTGTGCATGGGTGTATGTGTGTGTGTGTAACTAGTTTGTGAGAGTGGAATTGCTCAGACATTCCCCACAGCAAAAATAAAAACAACAAAAGCAGATACCTTTGATAATAAAATATTATCTCTGATGGAAATTATGCTGGTTGTCATTTTGAAGAAATTCCATTTTTTATTTTCAAAAGATTTATTGATATGTTATATTTTTACATTACAAAAAATTACAGATTCACACTATTCCATAAGAAGTCTGATATGACAAACTAAATCATTCAAGCAAAACTAACAATACAATGATGGCATCTGAAAGTGCAGCAACATTCTATGTGGTTAGCATCTACTTCACCTCTCTTTTTTCATTTTGTTTTTTTTAATGAATAGAAATTTATTTTCTCTCTCTGACCCCATTGAAAAAAGAGAAGAGAAAAAAAAAATCCTTGCAAAAAAGTATGCATAGTCAAGCAAAACAAATCCCCCCTTGTCTGTAAACCAAAGATTTAATGTCTCATTCTACCCCCTCAATCTATCACCTCTCTAAATGGATAGTATATTTCATCATTTATACTTTGGAATCATGGACAATTTTTGTATTGATCATATTTCTTACACTTTTCAAAACTATTTCTCTTTACCATGTTGCTGTCATTGTATAAATTCTGCTTCTCGTTCTCCTCATTTCATTCTTTATCAGTTTATAAGTCTTCAATTGCTTTTTTTCTGTTTTGTAACAGTGATAGTATAATTCTTCTGCTTACTTCATTAAATCGATTCATATGTATTTCTCTTCTTTTTGAAATTATTTATTTTCTTATTTCTTGAAGTATAACAATATTATATCACATTCACTTAATAACTTATTCAGTCATTCCTTAAATAATGTTTATATCCTACCCTGTTCAGGGTTTGATTTTTTTTTTATCATTAGCAAAAAAAATAAGTGAGTATGTGTTTTTGTACATATATGTATATATACATATACATATATACATATACATATACATTTCTTAATCCATTGCTTTCTTTTGAGTATAGACCTAGCAGTAGTAGAATAAGTAGGTGAAAGTGCATGCACTTTTTAGGAACTTTTTGTGTATGATTCCAAATTGCTTTTTAGAGTGGCTATATCCATTCACAAGTCTAGCAGCAGTACTCAAGTAATCCATTTTCCCTTAAGCCCTCCAAAAGTTATTGTTTTTCTTTTTTGACTATCTTTGACAAAGATTTGAGGTTAGAGGTAGAATCTCAGAATTACTTTAATTTAAATTTATCTTATTAGTGATTTGAAGATTCCCTCCCCGTGGCTATGGATAGCCTGGGTTTTTTTTTTCTCCCATTGAGAAATACACGTTCATATCCTTAAACATTTATTAACTATAAAACAGCCCTCACTCATGAATTTGAGTGAGTTCCTTATATAGCTTGGAAATGATACTTTTATCTGAGAAACATGCTTCTATTTTTTCCCTGGTTGATTATTTCCCTTATAATCGTAACTTGTATAAAAACTTCTTCATCTTATATAATCACAAGTATTCATTCATCTTCTGTGAAGCCCTCTATCATTTTCTTGTTATTGTCACAACCTTTTTTTTGTTAGAAAATAGTTTTCATTTTTCTCTAATTTGCTTATGTTGTAAACTTTAATTTTTAGGTCAAATATGCATTCAGAGTTTATCTTATTATAAGGTGAGAGGAGTTGGTCTAAATCTAATTTCTTCCCATATTGTTGTTCAGTTTTTCCAGCAAGATGTGTCAGATAGTGAAACTTTATCCTAGTAGATGGAACATGGCTGTTTATCCATTACTAGGGTACTATTTTGCTTCTGCATGTCATGTACTAATCTGTTGCACTGATGGTCTTGTTTCTTTTTAAGCAGAACCAAATTGTTTTATAGAACTTACACCTAGTACTTCTTGTACTTTTATAGAATATATATCTAGTACTTCTAGACCCCCTTCTTTCCCACTTCTTTTCTTTTTTTCCCTTGAGATTCTTGGTCTTTTCTGACTCCATATGCATTTTGCTTATTTGTTTTAGTTTTATAAAGTAATTATTTTAGCATTATATTATTTAGGAAGTTGATTGGATATGACAAGTAATAAACACATAAATTTAAGTAGCATTGTCATATTTTATGTCCCCATCACTTTTTCTTTTGTCATATTAGTTTCAACTTTAGCAGAATAAGAGACCCATCTGAACTGCTGGGTCATTTTTGTTCTTTCGTAAAAATGAACTCATTAAAGCTGAGTCTGGCTGGCTATCTTGGAAGGATTTCAAGCAAAAATCTAACTTCCAGTACAAAGTGGAGTGGGACATATAGCATATAGACAACAAACAAAGGGAAAATTAAGCCTGTAAACCAGCCAGTAGGATGAAAAAGACCTAGTATGAAAGAAATGGGGAAAGACAGACAGATGAGGGAAGACAAGGAAGGAAGGAAAGAAGGAAGGAAGGAAGAAAGGAAGGAAGGAAGGAAGGAAGGAAGGAAGGAAGAAGAAAAAGAAAGAAAGGAAGGAAGGAAGGAAGGAAGGAAGGAAGGAAGGAAGGAAGGAAGGAAGGAAGGAAGGAAGCAAAGAGAGCTTTGGGAGGAGCTGCATGTGCAGAGGCACTCTAATGCTATTGGTAGAACTGTGGGAAAAGCTGAGCAATTCTTGAAAACAATTTGTTATTATACACAAAATTTCATCAAACATTATATACTTTTTGACACAATAATATCAATTTGATATTTATACGCCTAAAGAGAAAAAAATAAACAAGAATATAAACAACCCATGTGTACAAAAATATTTAGAGCAGTACTTTTGTTATAGCAAAGAACTGGAAATATAGTGGATACCTATCCATTGAAGAATTGCCAAGCAGACTATAGTACATGATTGTAATAGAATATTATTGTCCTGTTAAAAGTGTAAAGGGAAAGATTCAAAGAAACCAATGAATACTGATATCACTGATGAAGAGTCAAGCAGGAAGAAATGATAAGAAAAATTTATAAAAATAAATATGATAATGTAAATTTAAAAAAATCTTTGGGGACTTCCAGGGGTGGAGCCAGGATGACAGAATAGAAGGAGTAGTATAGCATAGCTCTCCCAGAATTCACTTCCAAAACCTTAAAATAGAATCTCAAATTGATTCTGGAGCAGCAGAACCATCAAAAAGTGTGATGAGACATTTTTCTAGCCTAAGACAATTGTTAATGTTGGGAAAAGAGGCCTATCACACTGGGGTGGGAGCTAGCCCAGAGACACACACTAGCAGTGTGTTTTGACTGTGATGATAACAATGGTAGCAGAAGCAGCTTTAGGAGCTATTAACCTAGAAAAGGAAAGGGCGATTGGGCAACTGATCAGAAATGAACTATAGGGGATCCCTGTGCTAGCACTGGAAGCAGGACAGGGTATAGTTTGACAAATCGATTGCCCATACAAATTTCTGCTTTGCAGTTCTAATCCAGAGAGGAGTGCTTTCAGTCACATGGGAGTAGGGACCCTGAGGATCAATAGTGCTTGTGGTTGTAAGAGATCAATGCCCTTGCCTGGATAAGGACCAGAGCACTGACCAGGAGATCAGTGACCATACCTTTCCTCAAATTTCACAAATTCAGAAGCACTGAAAACATCAAAACCCTCAGATATAGCTTTTAAACAGCAAGGGGGTGGGAATTGTCCAAAGCACCAGACAGTGCATGCACACACACACACACACACACACACACACACACACACACACACACACACACAGACTCCACCTGGGTGAACAGAGCCCAGTTTTAACACAAAGTTTGGTCAATAAATAGCTTGGAAAATGAGTAAATAACAAAAAAATAATCTGACAATAAAAATCTACTATGATGAAGTGGAAGATCAAGGAACAAATATGGGGGAGGGGGAGGAGGGATGATGCAAAAACTGCTAAAAGCAAAGCCTCAAAGGAAAATGCACATTGGAAACAAGCCCAACAAGAATTTCTCGAAGAGCTAAAAATGGTTTTAAAAATCAATTAACAATGGTAAAGGGAAAATTGGCAAAATAAATGAAAGTGACTCAAGAAGGCCATATTTTTCTTAGAAAACTAACAGCTTGGTAAAAGAGATCCAAAAAATAAAGAAGAAAATGACACCTTAAAAACCAGAAATGGGGACAGGAGCCAAGATGACAGAAAAGATGCAACAACCCAAATGAACACTCCCAACATTTCCCTTCAAACAATTTTGAAATAATGCCTCAAATCAAATTTTAAAGTAGCAGAAGCAACAAACTATTCAAAGTAAGACATTTTTTCTAGCATAAGACATCTTAAAAGGTCTACAGAAGAAGTCTGTTGCAGCTTTGTCTGTTAGCCTACAAATGGTAAAGGGGTTAGAAAACTGGTCAGAAAGAGATTACAAGAGAAACTTTGCTGGAACTGGGTGTGGCTGACACTAATTGGCAACTCTAATGCCCAGACTCAGTTTGGGGTCACAGTTCCAGAGAGGAAAGGAGCATCTGTGATTCCTTACAGGGAAACAGAAAGTCTAGCCATAATTTTGAGGCAAAGAAGAGAACTATCACTTGTATCCCTTTCTGGGTAAAGACCAGAGTACAGACCAGAAAAGCAATGACACCACCTAT
>CM053583.1:248805380-248824230 GCA_028627135.1 Pseudochirops cupreus | reverse complement strand
AAATAGTTCAATTTTGATAAGTTCCTTGTGATTTATTTTCCATGTTTACCTTCTCATGCTTCTTGTATTTGAGTGTCACATTTTCCTTTCAATTCTGGTTTTTTCCAGCAAGAGTGCTTGAAAGTCGTCTGCCTCATTGAATGACCATATTTTCCCCTGGAACATTATACTCAAATTTGCTGGGTAAGTGATTCTTGGTTTCAATCCTAGCTCCCTTGATCTCTGGAATATCATATTCCAAGCCCTTTAATCCTTTAATGTAGAAGCTGCTAGATCCTGGGTTATCCTAATTGTGTTTCCAAAGTATTCAAATTGTTTCTTCTCGGCAGCTTGTAATATTTTCTCCTTGATCTGGGGGCTCTGGAACCTGGGTATAACATTCCTATGAGTTTTCTTTTGGGGATCTTTTTCAAGAGGTGATTGGTGAATTCTTTCAAGTTATATTTTGCCCTCTGGTTCTAAAATATCAGCGCAATTTTCCTTGAGAATTTCTTGAAGGATGCTTTCTAGGTTCTTTTTTTGATCGTGGCTTTCAGGTAGACCAATAATTTTTAAGTGTTCTCTCCTGGATCTATTTTCCAGGTCAGTGGTTTTTTTCAAGGAGATATTTCACATTGCCTTCTATTTTTTCATTTGTTTGGGTCTGTTTCATAGTATCTTGATTTCTCATGAAGTCATTTGCTTCCATTTGCTCCACTCTAATTCTGAAGGGATTATTCTCTTCAGAAAGCTTTGAGATTCTTTTTCTATCTGGCAAATTTGACTTTTTAAGGCATTCTTCTACTCATTGGCTTTTTGGGCCTCTTTTGTCATTTGAGTTAATCTATTTTTTAAGGTGTTAATTTCTTCAGTCAGATTCTTGACTCTCTTTTCATGATTTTCTTGCATCATTCTCATTTCTCTTCCCAATCTTTCCTCCACTTCTCTTATTTGGTTTTCAAAATCCTTCTTATGCTACTCTATGACTTGTGACCAGTCTACATTTTTCTTGGAAGCTTTTGATGTGGGAATTCTGACTGTGTTTCTTCCTCCCATTCCATGCTTTGATCCTTTTTGTCCCCAAAAAATGAATCTAAAGTCGAGTTGCATTGCTGTTCTTACTTTGCTTCCTTTGCCTGCTCATATTGCAGTCAATTACTTGACTTTTTGGTTCTGTTGATGTCTGCTTCCAGAAGGGAGAGCTTTTTCCCAAATTGCTCGGGTTTTTGCAGCTGCTGGATCTATTAGGAAGCCATGGCAGCCTCCACCAGCTTTGAAAACAAACCCCAGGACCACCACCTAAGACCATGATCCTGATCCAGGCAGCTCAAGGCAAGAACACTTTCTCTCTGAATGATCACTTGGTCCTCCTGAAGTCCGCAAGCTGGGAGCTTCTGAAACATCCACAGGAAGCAGCTGCAGGGCTACCACTTCTGCTGGTTCTTTGCTCTTGAGGCAGTTCAGCCAGATCCTCTCCCCCAAATTTAGCCCAGTTCCCCTAACCTTTCACTTAATTCTTATTTCTTATGGCTTCATAATTCTGGAAATGGCCACAGCTGCTGCTAATCCACTCTCCTGAAGGCTCCAGTTGCAGCTTGTCCTGGCTGCCCCAGGGCCAAGCCATTGTTTCAGGCTGGGCTGGGCTCAGCTCTCAGTTGTTACGATGAGTGCTTCCTGTCCCGCCTGGTGAGCTGCCTTTAGCAGGAGATGTGTTTTTTGTAATTTTGTGAGTTCTGGAGTCTTAAAATTTGTTTAGAGTCGTATTTTGTGGGTATTTGAGGTGATTTTGTGTGAACTGCAAAGTGTTCCTGCTTCTATGCCGCCATCTTGGCTCTGCTGTGTAATACTTTTTCATACTTTGACACTGGCCTCTTTACTCTTCTATAAACAAGATATCTCTGTTCTGGCTGTTTTCTCTGGCTCTCCTCCATGACTGGAACTACTCTGTCTTCTCCATTCCACCTTTTGACCTTCTTAACTTTAAGTTCCTACTAAAATCTCTTCTCTTACTGGAGGATTTCCTCACCTTTCTGAATTCTAGTGCCTTCCTTCAATTGATCAGTTCCTATTTATCTTAAAGAACAACTCAAAACTCTAGTTACTTGAATTATTTTCATCTCCCTAAACTTCCTAACAATTGACCAAATTGCATTTATTTTACCTCTACACTTTTCCTGCTATCTATTCCTCTCTTTCATTCATTGTAACCACTCTTGTTCTGTTCCTTTTTTTTCTCTCACCTGAACTATTTTATTGGCTTTTTAATTGATCACTTCACAATATAATTCATCCTCCATATAGCTACCAAAATAAACTTTCTAACCTACTGGTATGATTCTGTCAAACTTCTGCTTACGATCCTTCACGGGATTCATGTTACCTATAATATAAGATACACACTCTTTAGCCTTGTATTTAGGCTACTCCCCAGGCCAGCTCCAATCAACCCTTCTAGCCTGATTTAATTCTACTCTTCTTCAGATATTATGCTTTTCAATTTTTCTGGAGTATTAGCTATTCCTCAGTCTCATCCTATATACCCATTTCTTTGCATTCTTGAACACTACATTCTATGCTTGGAACACACTCCCTCTATATCCCTGATGGTTAAAATCCTCTTCTTTTAATGCCTAGTTCTGTTCTTGCACAGAAACCTTTCCTAATCTCAGTTGAAGGTGATTTTTCTCTACTCAAATATGTAGCACTTTGTCTTGATCTGTCCTTTGGTTCTTTTTATTCATCCCATTCCTATTTGCTTCATATTTATATATGAATATTCTATTCCCATGTTTTACATAAGCTATTTGTCAATAGAGACTTTACTATTCATATGTGTGTATGTCTGTGTGTGTGTGTGTGTGTGTGTGCCTGTACAATGTCTCTGAATTGTATTAAGTTGGAAAGGAAAGCTGCTCTTTTGTAACCTGCAACTTTTTCTCCATTTAACAGTATTCTGAATCTGGGCATGTAGTACTTTCATGTGGTCCAAGACCGCCTCTGTCACTAGAGAAAAGGGATTTGTGAACTAATTTATAACTAAGCTGTCAGAGACTTCTAGTATGTCTGAATAAATCTTCCCAGGAGAGGGAATTGATAAGAGTAGGACTTCAGGGCTTCAGGCACCCATGACATAAGTAGGAGAGGCATTTTTAAGCAAGGTGTCTCATCAAAATATTTCCCAAATTATACCTGATGGGTGATTGCTTATTTTTCCAACTCATAAAAATCAGCTCTGAAGGATGCCAAGGTGATGAAAAATCTCAACTCTAAATAGATGATCCCATTCTAACTACCACCAATGCATTCAATCTAAAATTTTTTCTAGATTAATATAAATATATCCCAAGATTTGTTGTTTTCAGAGACTGGAAATATTGTAAATGTCAGTAGAAATAAATGAAAGCAACAAAATGGGATATTGGATAAAGTCCTAGATTCAGGAAGACCCCCAAGTTTAAGTCTTTGCTCTGACATATTAGCTGCATTGCCATGGGCAAATCATATTACCTCTCTTAGTTTGAGCTTTCTCATCTTTAAAATAGGGATAATAATAGAATCTATCTCTTAGGGTTGTGGTGGAGGGCAAAGGAAATAATAATAGTAATAATAATAATAATAATAAATAAGTATATATTTATTATCATTTATGAAATACATATAAAACCTTTCATAAATATTAAAATGCTATACAAATCTTAGCTTTTACAAAAATATAATTACTTGTTCTCTCAACCTTTTGAATGTCACATTTATCATACCAAATCTTAAAAATATACATATGGAAAACTTGGGAAAGTCAGTCTCTGAAGACCTCATTTCCTGATATGAAAAATGAAAATGTTGGTAGGATAAGCTTTAGGGTCCATATAGGTTCAATATTATATGATTCTGAATCTACAAATATTTTATCTACCTGCCGTATAAGCATAAAAAGTTAGCAATTGTGAAATTTTATTATATGCATGTAATATGCTAAAATAGATTTACAACAACAGCATCATTTGGATTATTTTAGCTATTCTCAAAGAGAATAAATTTCCTGTTACTATACTAAATTTATCAGTGATTTGTAATTTGATACGAATTAATCAACTATGGACATGTCACTTTAGAAGTTTAGAAAAATAGCTGTTTTCAACAAGTTGTTCTTAGAAACTCATAAAAATTGGGATGAATTTAAATTCATCATGCAATAAGCATTTTGCAATATAGAAGATAAATGTTTTATGTTTGCTCATTTCTTCTATAATGGTACTTCAGAGGATTTTTTAAAAATGTATAATGCATGTCATGTAGTAATAAATGAAAAAAAATAAAAGACTCATTTTTATCAATAGTCACTTTGGCTTGAATGATTAAATAAAAAGATGTATTACCTAGCAACCACATGATAGTTTTATTGTCTTCAATACCGTAATTCATATTATTTCTGCTGTCCTAAGAGAATGAGCATGAAGCTCTAAGACTTGTGTTGGATGACAGCCGTCAATTGGTGCTTTACTGGGTCTTATTAATATAATACTTTCTTAAGAGAAATGGAAACTACTTAGAGAACCAAAATGTATACATCTTCATCCCAGATGTGATAGAATTTTGAAGTACATTATAGAAATTCATGGAAAATGACTTATAGTGATATTTAACCTTATCTCCATTTCAACCGTATTAAGGTAAATGATAACTTGCTTCATATGGCCTTGAAATATATAGTGATGAATGAATGACATGTGTGAACATTAAAGATATAATCTGAAAGATTCCATATTTAATGTGTATGTTGGGTAAGTGATGTTCATTCTGAAATTGTTAATGCAATTGTTGGTTTTACAAACCAATGAGCAGGAATTTTCTGAAATGAAATGTCTAAAAGTGGTAAGTCTTTATTTCATATTTTACTTTTTCTTTTGGATAACTGGTTAAATTTGGTTATTTTCTGAGGCAATTAAATATATATTAGCTTGAAGTCATGTTCTAGACTATCATTTTGACCTGTTCTAAAGTACCATGTGGGCTTGCTCTGAGTTCTAGATATTGGCTTGGAAATTTTTGCAAAAAGATATTTTATAACATGAGATTATAGGCATGCCTTGGTTCTTCTTCTCTCAATAACAGTCCCTGAATTTGTCCTTTTACCTTTTGTGTCTAGGCTATTTGGCTTATGTTCTGTGGACCCTGAATTTATTAGGCAGGATTAATTATTTTTTGAAACTTATGAGCACTTTTGAATGCTCAGTTTCATCAATTATGTCATAGACTGTGCCATTAGGGCTATAAGATACAAAACCATTAATTAATTTGGACAGATCAGGGAAACAATTATAAATGATAAAGTCCTACCCATTTGGCTTGGTAGCATGTAGATAAAACAACCAATTTTTCTTGTTTTTCTTCTTTCCTATTTTAGGAAAAATAGGAAAACAACCATTTTCCTATGTTACACTTCCTGTGCTAAGATTAAAGAAATTGAGGACAGGGTAGCCCAAAACAGAATCAAGTGGTTTTGGAATGTGTATATTTCTTCTTCATATAGAAATGATCAGTTTACTGAACTTTTCTATGTGTTCTTTGGGAGAAAGACCCATTTTACAATTTTGTAACAGGTTGCCATACCTAGACCTGTTTCTTCAAGGTCCTTCAATGTGTGAAATTCTGTATAGTAGAGAGTAATAAGGTTCTGTCATGCAATACTTGATAATATACATGTATTTTCTTTAGTTAACTGATTCACCCCATTAAAATTTGAACTAGGACTTCATGCATCCACTGTGAGAAAGCAGCTGCATTTTCAGTTAGTAATGTTTTGAACTCTTTCCATAGCACCTCAGTCTATGAGAATTTTTATGTCTCCTCTCAGTGTCAAGGTTGAGATAGGTGTCAATTAATTTTTTTTTGTTTATTGTCTCCTGTTCTACTTTTCCTTTCATAGCCATCAAAATTACCCCCAACTTTTTCCAACAGATGATTCCAAGGGAAACTGTGGAGTGTGATTACTCAATTCCCTTTAAAATTCTGTCAATGATTTTGGATCAAAGAGTAGTTCAAACCTACCCTCACAAAACTGTAAGGGAAAAGAGAAGGCTAAGAAAAAGTGGGCTATATCAAAGCTTTGCCAAAAACAGCAGGACCAGGGAAAAACCTTAAAAAAACATAGGAGAGCTGGCTACTTTAACACCTTTCTCATTCTGACACTCCCAGATGAGGGGTCTGGCTTTCTTGTCTCTGGTTTGCTCCAGCACAACTATCCCTGTGGGTTTTGTTTTTGCAGGTGGGAAGGCAGCCTTAGCAGCAGCACCTTTTCTCCAAATCAAACATTCTTTTCAGTCCCTCAGTGAGCAGCTTACTCCAACATGCACAGTCATTTAATTGTGAACTCCCTGATGGCCCATTAGACCTTAACCAAAGGAAAGCCTATAAAGTTCCTTCAAGTGAGGAATTAGGTTGAGCTGTTAACCTTCCCAAGGCAAAGGACAACAAAGAAATTCTAGTAAGTGGGAAAAGGACAGATACTCAATCTACTGTTTCACTATTAAATTCATATCCCTTGCTCATAAAAAAAGTATCTTTTGCAACAATTTTTCTTTGGTAATTCACATTGTATTCTATCAGTGGCAGCTACCTTCTAAGCAGCTATCACATTCTGTCTAGCTGCCTACTTCACTCAAACACTTTATAAGGTGATATAGCTCAAGATGGAGTGCTAAACTCTGTCTGTCCTAAATGGGACTTGGAAATGTAGTGATATTAGCACTTAAACAGTAGGCTAGTATTTCTTTCCTGCCTTTATCCCTAAGGCAAACTGGCTCTTCAAGCCAAAATTGCAGGTTGATTTTTGCTTTGTAAATTAGCAGTTGGCTGTGTAATTGGGAATTTTTTAAAAATGTCAAAATGACTCTTGGGTGTCGATCTGGCAAATGGAAATAACATATGAAAGCTACATAACTGCTTTCAGAATGGTAGTTAAAATCTCATAATCTGACTTTAGCAATTGATTTTGATCCAAATTTCCATATTGGTATTAGTCAGCTCTTGGCCAAAGACCTTAAACTGGAACTTTTCCCACTGAAACCTAGGATAAAGCTAATTGCTGAACTTCTTGGTGGAAAAAAATAAAATATTTTTCCAAGCACACATTTTATTTTACATTGAATGTAAACACCCATGTAGAGAAATTGAAGATGAAAATACCCATCTTAACAATTTTATTTTTCTCCTGGCACTATCATATCCCTTCCTCTAATAATGCAGAAGATATTTTCCAGTTTACCTTTGAGAGCAGTAGAGTTTTATTTTAATAATATGCCAGTAGCCAGTAGCTCTTCCCATTCAAAAGTTTCCTTAGACAAGAAACTCAAATTTTCTGTTACTAAGGTTACCTGTAGAAAATTTATAAATTTCCATGAAAAATCTGAATAATAACCATAATATTAAAAGTCTTGAAATTTATGATTAGCATATTAGGATCGTAGATTTGTCATCTCCTTGATGTGAGTATTCCTTGCAAAATCATAAAATGGAACCTGTATCCTCATCTTATGTGACTCTTGTCTTCCCATCAGGCCACCATATCTTAAGTTATTAAAGTCAATTCTCAGGTTTCATGGAGATAATTTTTCTAGGAGATTATACAAGAATAAAAAAGCCAGTGCTGGTACATTGAAGCTATTGTAAATAAGGCGTTGGGCTCTTGTGACCACTAAAAACTATAATCTTTTTCTAGAGATTGCTGAAAATACGCTTTTCCATATGTAGTTCTTCAGATCAAAACATTATTTCTGATAATTTGCACTTTTCCTAACACAGTAACCATGAAATAATCCATAAAATCTAGTAAATAAAATAAAATTGGTACCATACAAAACATTTTGTTTTTTTCTCTAGTACATTCCTCCCTTCCATTAACATCAAACTCAGGGTCAACAGTGGTTGGAGACATTCTAGGATGAAGTTTATATAACACCTTTATTTTCTCACTAAGTTGCATCACTGACTTTACATGCTTTGACTTAGGGCCAAAAAAACCTTTCACATAATTGCAAAACAAAACTTGAGTTTTAAAGGCAAACGATGAAACTCTGCAATGAATTCACAGGCAGCTCTTTATAAGAGTAGGGAGAACAAAACCAATGAAACACCTTATGTAGGATACCAGCTACTCCCCAATCATACACACATGTCACACCTCTCATGTTTTTTTCTTTTCTATTCATAACTGTGAGTGTGCGGGATTGCCAATGCAAAAGTAAAAATGAAGTTACTAATAAAATCATGCAAATTCTTGAAGTCACAAAAGTTAAACACATGATTATTGAGGATTGACAGTATGTTCAGACAGCAGTCTTCTAAAACATACATACTGAAATCACTGGAATACAAAATTATGCAACTCCCAAATTGCAGAGTGTTAGCTTATAGAATTAGCTTTACAATGTCTTACTTTAGGGAATAATAACAATAATTCAGCTGGGTTCATTATTATTGTAGTTCATATAATGAGGACAAAGAAGACCTGAGTTCAAATTCTGTCTCAAACTCTTACAACGTATGTGATCTGGGTAAGTCACTTAATCTTTCAGCACCTTAGCTTCCTCATCTGTGAAATGGAGATTTATAATAGCACCTACCTCAAAGGTTAGTTGTGAGGATCAAAACAACTCTCAAATGAGTTAACATATCTAAAGGGATCTGTAAACCTTAAAACACCATATAAGTGCTAGCTATCTTCATTATTTTTGGTTGTGTTGTTTGTCCTTTATTTTCACTATGATTAATGACATCAAAGGGTAATGTCTTGACTTATGCATGAATTGATTTTAAGAGAGGTAGAGTTGCACAAAATTGTCAGTTTCAATCTCTCTTCTAGATGCATTCAGGTCCAGTGGCAACGCAAAAGTTAGGATGACTAGTGATGGCTCTGGATGTGTGGATAATTTAGGTGACTTTGATGTCTGACAAAGCTCTAAGTGCTCCACAGAGCCTGCTTCAGCCACTTTCATGGCTGTTAGAAAAAAAACTGTTCTCATCTGTCCCTTCCTTACATTTTCATATGCTTGAGGTAGACATCCCCCTAATTCACCAATGAGTTTGAGCCCTGCTGGTTAGCTTCAACTTTGTTTTTAGCTTGTCTGCTGAGAAGGTTTTACTGCAATGTGGCTGCTAGGCATGTTATAGCTACTTGGAGCCACAGGTGAGAATTGGGGATGACAGATGGAAATCAAAGTTGGATGAGCATCCCTGAAAAGGGCTTAATAAGACCTTATGCCAGAGGTGCTAGTACTCCCTAAACACCCCACACAACCCTATTATATGATACCTTAAGGTTTGTAAAAGGCTTCACATGTATTGTTTCATTTGATCCTTACAACCAACCTTATTATTGTCTCTTTACAGATTAATAAATTGAGGCAAACAGAAATCATAGTGCCTTGTCTGGGTCACAACTGAGGGAAGATTGAATTTAGATCTTCCTGACCTACCTCCAGTATTCTACCTCCTTTGTATCCTACCTAAGAGATGTTATGGATTTTGCCCATGCAGAAACATTTTTTAGATAAAATTTGACATTGGCACAGAAGTGTTTGCTTGCTTTTTGAGAAAGTGTAGAATGTCACAAAAGTATAGTGGGAATTATTTCATGAGAGAGCATAATGTAGTGGAATGAAGACTGGGTTTTTCTGTTTGAGGATATTTTCCTTATTTGGAAAAGAAAAAGTGGAGGTAGAACAGATGAAAGGGAATGGAACAAAACAGTTTCAAAGATCTTTTTCAGTGCTAATTCTATGATTCTGTGAACTTGGGGCAAAATGAATAATGGTTGAAAACATGCAACTCATTTTACAAAGCAGCCAAATCACTTTTTTTCAATTACTGGTAACATGTGTGTAGTTCAATCAATGACCTAACAGTAAAAGCCTTCATATCCCATTGCCTCTTCCTTGAGACATTTGATCCTTTTAGTAGAGGCACACTTCAACTTTCAAAATTACCGATTCAAAAATCAGTCATAAAACTTTCCATTTTCTTAGATGCTATATGAATTGTTAGCATTACAACCAATATTTTCTACCAATTCTCTATATTTTCTCTTCTCATAAAAAGAGAGTGAGATTTTATTTATAGATACATCTATCTACATATATACATACATGGGGGGAGAGAGAGAGACAGAGAGAGAGAGAGAGAGAGAGAGAGGAGGAGGAGAGAGAGACAGAGAGATAGAGAGAGGAGGGGGAGAGAGGGAAAAAGAGGGAGAGGGAGAGGGAGAGAGAGGGGGAGAGAGAGACAAAGAGAGAGACAGAGAGACAGAGAGAGACAGAGAGAGAGAGAGGAGGGGGAGAGAGGGAAAAAGAGGGAGAGAGAGAGGGAGAGAGAAAGAGGGGGGGGGGAGAGAGAGAGCGCAAGAGAGCACGTAATATTTCTACCATAGAAGAAAAACAAAGGAAAAATCCTCCTACAATTTCTACCATTACATATTTTCATTCATAAGAATTTTAATCAGTAAAAAAAATGCACAAAAACATTTGTGGTTTATAATGACTTAAGGAATTAGTCTACATATGGAATGAGAGAAAATACCACATTTCCACCTGTTTGTGGTATTATGTGATGAGTATTGTTGCCAATTCTCCTATTTGAAATGGCTTCTGTTCCCCTATGAGGAGGCTTGACTGGCATGTGTGCCTTTAAGAATTCATTTGCAGTAAAGAATTTATTCTTCAAAGGTACTGGCAGCAAATATAAAGAGGAGAGTTATCTTTCAGAGGAGAGTATGATCAGATTTACTGTAAGTGAGTGCTCATTTTGTAAAAGTGATCAAATTATAGTCAGGATGTACAATGAAGTACCCACTTCAACAGATAGACTAGAATATATTTAGGTAATATTGAATTCTATACTAACTCTATTCTTAATCTTACAGCCACCATTCTTAGGTTTTTATTAAAGTGGAATGTCCAAATTTATTTTTTTCTTGCATTTATAGACACTAGTTGTTACTAATACATGAAACTTGTAGAATTCATGTTTCTAGAGAAACAAAATTAGATAAGACTTTTCTGTTTAAAGAAAACTCATCAAATTACTATATTTACCTTTGAAGTGTTATAGGGAAAACCCCACACTTACCTTGATGGTTTTCAAATACCACATACCTACCTGGGCAGTAATATTAAGTGTATGCCAGATTTTCAGTGCCAGGTAGTCACTGACCTCCTATCATTCCTCACTGTCACTCTCTCTGAGTCAGTGCCAATTTGTTGTCAAAGATTGCATGGATTTGAGGATCTGTCCCATTAGAATTTAACTATTTGTTAAAGGGGACTGCTCACTGGTGAAACTCCATAGTCTTTCTTTACATTCACTATTTCAATGAGTCCTAATCATGTGACCTTGGCAGAGTAGAGTTGACTTTCCATGAAGAAATTCAATGCTTACTTCTATACTTAATAGTGAATCTACTCAAACATAGGATTGATCAACATATATTTAATAAAGAAAAACTAGAAAACACCAGTTAACAAAAGAATATCTCCTAAATGCTGGATGTTTCCCAAACATAGGCTTTATCTGGACCTAGAATTTTGAGGAAATATTTTTTGAAATTTTAAAATTCCCAGTACCACTCACCTTGAAAGGACAAAGAAGGATCTACTTGGCATTCATCTCATTAAGTAGAGAGGTAGGAACTCTGGAAGGCCTCTGGACCATGTGACCTGTGACTCAGGAGAGTTGGTGCTTCTGGTAGTTTCTGGGAAGGGTTGTTGGAGGCAGCTAGGTTGTTGCAGTGGATAGAGTGCTGGGATCATAAGTGGATAGATTCAGAAAAATGACTTCAAATCTGACCTCGCTAGCTGTGTGACCCTGGACAAGTCACTTAAGTTTTGCCTTCCTCAGTTTCCTCAATTGTAAAATGGGGACAATAATACTATTTACCTTCCAAAGCTGTTGAGAATATCAATGAAGTAATATGTGTAAAGCACTTAATAAATGCTTATTTCCTTCCTTTAAATCTGCCTGGTTGTTTACGGAGGCCCAAAGTCTCAACTGGCCATGACTAATGTGTCACAGAATACAGTGATATGTTCAGTGCTAAGCACTAACAAAATGAAGCTGCCCTTTCCAGTCTTGTCATCTTTTTTCTCTTCCTTTGACGTTTGTGGCATAGCTATATAACATATTTCCTTTTATTGCTCCCCAAACCTAATTCTTCTATAGTTCTTAGCACAAATGGAAGAAGAAACAAGAGGATAGTGAAATTAAATGTAAATATAGATACTTCCCCCGCCAAAATGTATGTCTACCAGTTAATCCTCCCGTTTAATACATTATTGGGTATTACTGATATCTTATAAAAGGGTATAAAGTACATAAGATTCCTTATTGATTTGTTGTAGATGTGCATGGAGAGGATAAGGCCTGTGACTTTAGCAGTATAAGGAACTCTTGGTAAGGAAAATGTGTGTACCAGCGAAAATAGAGAGCTAATTGTAGTATATATTAAGCCTTGGAAAATTACCTGGGGTACTGATTCTGATTACAGGCAGGTTGTAAACTGAGGTTTTCTTGACCCTAAAGTCATATATGCTAAGTTTATAACATCTGCAGATGACATAGAAACAACGGAACTCAATATCTCAGGGTTTCATAAGCCGGAAAACAGGACTTACTTAGGAAAGGACTTCCATTTTGATAAAAGCTTCTGGGAAAACTGGAAAGCAATCTGGAAAAAAAATTAAGCTTAGAATAACACTTTACACCATATTCCACAATACATTCTAAGTGAATGTTATCTTATTAACCAATATGACAATATGAAAGCCTATTAGAAGAGAAGCAGTTTGTATACCTCTTACAGCTATGGGTAGAAAATATATTCTTCAATAAGAGATAGAAGCAGTTACTAAACTTTGATTTACAGTAAACCGAAAAGCTTCTATACAAACAAAATTAATACATCTTGGATACAAAGGGAGGCAGTCAATGGGGACAGGGGAGGAAACTTTGTATCAAATTTATTTTGTAAAGATTTGATATTAATGATCTGAGGATACACACACACACACATAAACACACATACACACACATCCCCAAAATCCATTTCCCAATAGCTAAGTACTCAAAAGATATGAGTAAATGAACAATTAGTTCTCAATTTATTACTGTTAACAAACACGTGAAAGATAATAATAATAGAAATATAAATTGAAATCATCCTGAGGCTTTCCCTGATACTCTGAAAATTAGCAAGGATAAAACAAAAGTGGGAATGAGTTAATATTTGAGAGGTTGTAGGAAAATAGGCACTCTAGTACATGGTTGGTAGAACTGCAAATCAGAAGAACATTTTGGAAAACAATTTGGTATTATACTAATAAACTGATTAAATTGTCCATACTCTTTGACTCTAAAATTTCATTATTAGACTTGGACTCTTAGGAAGTCATTGATAAAATGAAAGTTTCCATTTGCACTAAAATATCTATAGCAACATTTTTTGTTATATTAAGTAATTGGAAACAAAGTCAATACCCATCAACTGCGTCAGACAAACATGCTACACAGATATAACTGATTATTATTGTGCTGTCAGAAATGATAAATGTGATGAATGTAGAGAAGCATGGAAAGATGAATATGAATTGATGTGTAATGCAATAGAGTCAAGAAAACAATATACATATTGACTACAGCAATGTAAAGGGAAAAGAAAACAACCATAAAAATAAAACAACAACAATGTTTTATATTATATTATATTCATTATATTGTATTATTATTATGTTATATTATGTTATAATATTATATTATATGGCTCAAAAGAAGAAATTTTAAAAAAAATTCCCACTCTATCCATTTTCAGGGATGAGAGGTCTACAACTATCCCATACTACCTGTATTTTCAGACTTCTTTGAATTATTGATCAGTTATACTTTTTTGTTGTTTTCCTTTTATATTTTTAAAAACACTATTTATTTTATGATACAGTTCTTTGGAAAGGGGAGAGGGAGGGATACTAAGAAATAATTATTGATATAAAGAAGATACATCAATTAAACACTCATTTAAAAATGCAAATAAGACAGCACTAAAAGGAATAACTGCTACAATGGATGTCAGTCAGGACATGCCAAAGGTCACACAAATCAAAAGTATCCAAGGCTGGATTTAATTTCAATTCAATTCCAGCCTACTATCTACTATATCACTATTTGTCTTATAAGAGGGAAATATTTTCTAGAAATAGGGAAATGATGATTTCATTGTACTCCACTCCCTGTCAAATCTCAGAGTATTGTAGTTCTTGGCACCCCAATTTGAGAAGGATTTTGATAATCTGTACTGTGTTCATAGGAGGGCAAACAAGGTTGTTTCAATCAATGTTCAATCAATGCTAGGTGATGTGCAGTTGAAAGGACCAGGCATGGTTAGTCTAGAGAAGAAAGGACTTGAGGGGAGGTGAGGCATGATAGCTATATTGAAGCATTTAAAGGACTATCAGGAGGAAGGAGGACTAATCTTACTCTATTTAGAAGTAGCTAATGGGATAGTGCAGCAGGACCTGGAATCAGAAAAAAAAATTGAGTTCAGATTCAGCCTCAGACACTGAGGAGTTCTATGACCCTGAATGTCAATTACCTTACAATTGTCTCAGTTTCCTCAAATATAAAATAAGGAAAGAAATAGCACCAATCTTGCAGGTTATTGTGAGCATTAAATGGGATAGTATTTTTAATTAATTTTTTTTTTCCTTTTTGGAGGGTGAAAGGCAGGGCAATTGGGGTTAAGTAACTTGCCCAAAGTCACATGGCTAATAAGTGTTAAGTGTCTGAGGAGACATTTGAACTCAGGTCCTCCTGACTCCAGGGCTGGTGCTCTATTCACTGTACCACCTAGCTGCCCCAAGATAGTATTTTTACAAAGAGCTTAGCACAGTGCTTAACAAATGTGATCTCTGTCTGTCTGTCTGTCTGTCTCTGTCTCGGTCTCTCTCTTTCTCTGTCTCTCGCATGCACTCTTTTTCTCATTGTCTTTCTCTGTCTTTCCCACATATCTGAATGTGTGTATATCTATCTATCTATCTATCTATCTATCTATCTATCTATCTATCTGTATACCTATGCCTACATCTATCAATTTTTATAATACTTAACATCTTTGGGAACAAGCAGCAACAATGGATGGAAAATTGCAAAAGTAAGATTAGTCTTGATGTCAAGGAAAAAAAAAAGTTCTTTACAATTAGAGATGTCCAATTAGAAAGGTCTGCCTCAGGAGGTCGTGAGTTATCCTTTCCTTCCTTGAAAATTTTCAAACAGAGACCATTTGTCAGTACATTATGAAGGGGATTTCTTGCGTGTATGGATTGGATAGATGGCTATGGAGGTCCCTTCTAAGTCCTCAATTCTGTGATTTTACATTTTTTTTGCTCTTAAAATTAGCTATTCAAAGCTGAGCCTGCCTAAATATGTAGTCTGTCAGAAATTTTATTTTGGCCTTGAGGCACCCGGAAGGAAATCATTATGAATTTTAGGAGCAGACAGCCATAAATACATATAGCAGCTGGGGCACACTATACTTGTGAGAATCACATCATCTGCTAGATTACAGAGTCATTCACTTCATCCAAATGTAATTAAATCAACAACTTCAAACTTTCCATTTTCGTTTGGTTTTGCTTTTCTGCTATAAATTGTCAAACCTGGCAACAAAGTGTGAGATTGGAGAGATGTGGAAATGTTGAACCACCTGTTGATCCAGACTCTACATGACACAAATTAATATTCGTGTTGATTGGGCAGCTTGGAAGAAAGAGAAATCAGACACTGGTGAAATTATGTTTCTGACAAAATGACTACTGTAATGTTTGCATACTTAACCTTATAGCAGTTGATAATGATGTGATACATTGCAAATTTATACCATTTCATATACTTAACACCAACAAAATTGAATAAAATGAGTTCTGCATATTACTCCTTGATTACTATAAGGCAATTTGTGATAACATTTAACAATATAGCAACATAGTTAACCTTCTGTTTGGTTTTTCCTTAGGAAGATGCCATGTCAAATATAGGTCCATAATATCTTTGAATTGAAGATTCAACTTCTTATTTAGATATATTTTTGTTTTTATTTAAGAATATAAGTAATACTAAAGTACCTGCCTAAAGAGCCTCTGTACCATAAATTCAAGACTTTCAGTGAAATTTAGTGGTTGTTTATTAAATATGCTAAGTTTACTTAACCTACTCTTTATAAGCCAAGAACTGTATTTATAACTTTTATAAATTGTTCTTTGTAAGAGCTATAGAAATCGAATAAAGTACAAGACCCTATTTTAATAATTTTCTTTGGTTTAACTTTTACTATGTGGTACACCCATAGGCATGCATAGAGCAAGGCTACATAAGGCAACACATCCTGGGAAGCATTTCTATTGGCCCTTGCCCTGAGGAGAAAAGGAATGATCCCATGGGAATGCTCTACTAGGGTGCATTAGTATATGTGACCCTAGCTCTTTACATGGTTATCACTATGACACAAATGTTTCTTGAAATACAATCTATTTTAGAATTTAATAAAATTAAAAAGTAGCTGATACTATTAGCTAATTCACTGATAATCATTTTGACTCCCAAAGAAAGTTGATTCCCCCCTTGTGTGTATATATTATGCTCTTACACAACAATAGATTGTATATAATATATCAAGAATTTTGAAACTGGAAGGAAGAAATAAATCATTTTTATGATGTTTCCACTACATTTTTTGAACTTTTAACATTAGAACTATGATCATAGAAGGCAATTCTTGATATAGTTTGGCCAGAAGACATTAAAATGAGACCATGCTATAAATCTGATTGAGGGTGAAGGATGTTTATAGAATAGCACACTATATTGTATGTTGTTACTAACCTTCTATCATAAACTTTTGCTTTTACAAATGATGCGATATAATTTGGTTCATTTTTTGAGGCTCTAAAATTTTGTTTTTTATTGTGTTATATTATTTTGTTGTTGTTATTATGGTCATCCAAAGACTAGTGTGCAGTACAGGAGAGTAGTAAACACATCCTTCCCTAGATCATACCAACTTGGAAGACCTGAAAACTTAAAGGTCCCAAGAATTACCTCTGAAAATAGCTGCACAAAAAACCTGAAGCTTGGAACAGTGGCCCCTCCACTCCAGAAGCAGAACCCCACTTTGGCATTGAATTAATAGTAAAAAAAAAAAGGCTTGAAAACTGAGAAAACAACAAAAAAAGAGCCTGACTATAGAAAATTACTATGGTGACAGAGAAGATCAAAATACAAACTCAGAAGACAACAAAATTAAAACTGCTACATACAAAGCTTGAAGAAAAGTATAAATTGTCCCCATGCCATGGAAGAGCTCAGTAAGGATTTTGTGAATAAAGTAAGACAGACAGAGGAAAAATTTGGAAAAGAAATGAGAGTGACTCAAGAAAACCATGGAAAAAAGTCAACAGCTTGGTAAAGGAGGCACAAAATACTGAAGAAAACACCTTAAAAAAAACAAAACAGAAAGAGGCACAGAAATCCACTGAAAAGAATACCTTGAAAAGCAGAATTGGCCAAGTGGAAAAAGATGCACAAAATCCACGTAGGATAGATAAGAGAAGAGGCTGGTGGCTGGTAGAAAGGAGGGTACATTGGGAGAGGTAAAAGTCAGCAGTAAAACACTTTTGAGAAAGCACAGTGTGAAAGGAGAGAAAGAGTAAGATAAACAGGGTGAAAACATGATGGAGGGAAATACATAGTTGATAATTATTACTGTGAAAAAAGATTACAGCAATTTTCTCTGATGAAGACCTTATTTTTCAAATAAGATTCACTCATCAATTGATAAATAGTCAAAGTATATGAATAGGCAGTCTTCAGACAAAGTAATCAACATATCTGTAGTCTTATGTAAAATACTCTAAATTGTTACTGATTAGAGAAATGTAAATTAAAACAACTTAGAGCTACCACCACACACCTATCAGATTTGTTAATATGACAGAAAAAGAAAATAACAAATGTTGAAAAACATGTGGAAAAATTAAAACACTAATGCATTGTTGGTGAAGTTGTATACTGATTCAACCATTATGGAGAGCAATTTGGAACTATGTCCAAAGGGCTATAAACCATGCATACCCTTTGACCAGGCAATACCATTGCTAAGTGTGTATCCCAAAGAGATTAAAAAAACAACAAAAAGAAAAACAACAATGACCTCTCTCTACAATGACCAATGCATACAAAAAATGTTTAGTGGTGGCAAAGAATTGGAAATTGTGGCGATGTACATGAATTGAGCAATGACTGGACAAGTTTTTGTATATGGTTGTGATGGAATACTATTGTGCTATAAGAAATGATGATCAGGATGCTCTCAAAAAAACCTGGAAAGACTTATGTGAAATTCTGTAACATAAAATGAGCAGAACCAGGAGAACATCGTGCATAGTAACAGCATTGTTTTGTCTTGGTCTACTTTGAACAACTTAGCTAGTCTCAGCAATAAAATAACCCAAGAATCTTCTGAAGGACTGGTGATCAAAGCTGCTATGATGAACACATCTCCAGACAAAGAATGGTGGAACCTGCATGCAAATTGTATATGCTTTTTCTTTACTTTATTTCTCTTTCATTTTTATCTTTGTTTTCTTTTATAGTGAGACTTTCATAGAAATGGGTTTTGCATAACTACACATGTAAAAACCTCTGTCAAATTGCTTGCCTTCTCAATTTGAGCAGGAGTGAAGGGAGGGACAGAATTTGAAAGTCAAAATTTGAAAAAAAAGAATGTTAAAATTGTTTTCATATATAATTGGGAAAAATAAGACATTAAATTAAAAAT
>CM053583.1:248769844-248804880 GCA_028627135.1 Pseudochirops cupreus | reverse complement strand
TTTAGAGTCCTATTTTATGGGTATTTTGGGGTGGCTATGTGAGAGCTGCGATGCGTTGCTGCTGCTACGCCGCCATCTTGGCTCCGCCCCCCTTGGATTGAGAATCTAAAATTCTGTGGTCAAATTCCAGTTATATTACCTGTCATTTCCATAGATCACTTCATATCTAGGCTTCAGTCTATTCATTTGTAAAATGACAAGAATGAAATAGATAACCTCTAAGGTCCCTTTCAGCTATTAGTCCTAGTATCTACCTGTGTTTAACACCATTGTGAGAACTAGGAATGAAAAAGATTTAAGAGGTAATGTTCATAAAAGAATGTAAGCTTTGGAGAAAAAGTTAATGAAGTTTGGAGTAATCATGGAAAGCTTCATAGAAATGGTAGGCTCTGAGCCCTGAAAGATGGCTGGAATCTAGACAGAAGAAAAGAAGAAAAGTCATTATGTTGAGGTAAGAGTTGTGAAAGCCAGTTCAAATTTTTGAAAGAATTCAATCCCAGGGGTTCTCAACCTACGGATTGTAACCCCTTTGGCGGTCGAACGATCCTTTCCCAGGGGTCACAGGGGTTGCCTAAGACCATCAGAAAACACATATTTCCGATGGTCTTAGGAGCTGAGACACTGTTCCTCTATCTGTGACCAGGCAGGTCTGCCTACATAACAGTATTAAAGGGTTGCAGCATTAGGAAGGTTGAGAACCACTGAATTAGACCTTCTTTTTAGCCAAAGGGAGCTTTATTCATGCAAAAGCATGCAGGCCTGAGACTTAGCAAGGAGCTAAACAAAGGCAATGATATAGGACAAGGACCAGACTTATATAGCCAAAAAGCTATGCAGCCTGGAGCATGATGACATAATTTTAGGGTTTCTAATGGGGTTGGAGATTTAGGCACAGGATGAGGAAGATGGATGACACAAGATAAGGGAGACAGGGGAAATTTTATGACCCAGGATGGGGGGAAGGTGACAAGGAAGTTTATGCTCCAGGACAAGGGGAAAGTTTACTTTAGGATGCTCTCAGGCTCATGAGGGCCTCTCAAGGTAATGATAAAGCTACTCTTAATATTATTTTAACCCTTAGGGCAGCTCTGTATCCACATCAACTACAGAAAAAGGACAATATAAGTATAGATGTATAAAGGAGAAAATAAGAATGATCATTGTAGATCTGCTGAACAGTAAAAACAGCAAACTGGCCTGATTGAAAATAAAGTTGATTAAATAATGTGGGACCAGATGATGGTAGGCTTCAAATCTAGAAGTTAAATCTGTTACAAACGGAAAATGGGAATTCATCAAAGTTCTACTTTTTTTTAATTACAGAATTTTTGTGATATAAGTTATAATTAAAGAAGATTAATATAGCAATGGCATGTAAGGTTGATAAGAGTTGGAAGATCCTGAACAAGAGTGGTGAAAACAGAAATGTAAAGGAAAGTGTAGAGACAAGAAACAAACCATAGGATATGCAACAGAAAATTTGGCATCTTAACCGCTTGCTGCTTAGCAGATAGCAGTAATATTTTCTACTTACGAATTCTAGCAATAGGGGCATCAGTTCAACATTCTAAGTCTCAGTTTCCTTATATATAAAACAAGGAGGTTAAACCAAATGATTTCTAAGGCCTCAAGTAGATATAAATGCTATGGTCTGTGACTTGCATTTTAAAAAGAGACAAAGCCCAATTTTCACTTAAGCTGATAAAACAATACTCTGTGGAAATTCAGGTCAGGTCAAAGAAGTTTTTAACAGGCAGGAGATAGTTGTTGAAAAAATTAATATTCCCTCTCACAATTCAATTCAACTCTCATACTATATAGTATGTGAGGGGATCCATGTAAATGCAGGGGGATGTTCACCAGGGTGATATTAAAATGGATATTTTGTGTTCCTAAAGACCATTATGTATGAAAACAAGGCAGTAACCCAGAAATTCTGATAGAATTACTTGGGTCAGCAACCTGAACAGTATGATGCAAATATTCCTATTCCTCAGAGTAAGAGTTTTATGAAAAAATAAGATAGCAGATTATTGACTTATTGTAAAGCATTTCAACTCCCCAAATCCTCCACCTTTCCACTGGGGGAAAAAAAAAAGGAATTCTATTCTCTTTTTATTTATATACATATCCACATTACTCAAGCCAGAGATTCAGATAGGGTGTGCTGGAGCAGGTCTAAACCAGCTTTGGAGAGATAATTATTAAAATTTTAATGTAAGCATCTACATCTTAGGATCAGGAAACACTATAAAACAGGATAGGTTTTAATGGTTCCTATTGTTGTTTTCAGTGATTTATAGTCTTAAGTGATAGATAAAATGTTAATAATGCAAACTGAACTTAAATGTTGTGCTTACATTTTTTTTCCTGGAAAACTAATTATTAAACATTTACAAGTACACTTGTAAACTCAGACTAACAAACTTTATATCCATCAACTCAACTAGGCACTTAATAACCCATTTAAATTAGACCTAGGGGTAAATTCACCAACAAAAAGGGAAAAGCTCAAAAGTAATTGATGAAAGAATACAACAAAAAGCTAAAAAACTGAATGTTTCAAGAGAAAAATCCTCAGTCAATGCCCAGAGTACAAATAAAGTAACAGAGAAGATGCCAAAACAAGAAGTGATGATTGATTAATCATACATATATATATGAAACAGAAAGTGAGCCAAAGTGTGATGGTCCTCAAAAGAGAATACAATTAACTACAAGAAAAAGAGAATTGTTTATAGATATAAATAAAAATACACAAAAGAAGAAATTAGAAATGAATATAGGTCAGAATTTATAGCTTTCAATGCACAATTAAGAAATTTTGTTATCATATTAGAAAAATTTTGAATCAACAATGGAGTATTTGTCTTTAAAATTGAGAGATTAACAAAAATTACTTAATTGAAAGAAAATGGGGCAGAAAAAAAAAGCAATAATGTTAAAAACTAAACTACCAACACAAAACATGAATTGAATATGAGCCAAAACAACTATTGTTGAAGACAGAAGCCCCCAAAATAAAAATCATTAGAAATTAAAGGGTTACCCATCAATCAAGAAATGACTGGAAAAGTTGTGGTAGATGATTATGATGGAATAGATGGAATACTATTGTGCTATGAGAAACAATGAGCACAGTGGTTTCAGAAAAAAACTTGCAAAGACTTAAATGAATAGATGATAATGTAAATGGACAGAACAGAACCATTATAAATAGTAACAGCAATATTGTGAAAATGATCAACTGTGAAGGATTTAGCCAATCTGATCAATTCAGTGATCTAAGACAAGTTCAAAGGACCCATTGAAAAAAAATGCTCCAAAAAGAGAACTGATGAACTCTGAGTGTAGACTGAAGAATATTTTCTTTATGTTCCCTACTTTTTATTGGGGTTTTTTGGGCAATATGACTGATATGGAAATGTTTTGCCTGACTTCATATGCAGTACTGATATCATATTGCTTGCCTTTTTGGTGGGTTGGGGAAGGTAGAAAGGAGAGAAGAGCATCTAAAACTCAATTTTTAAAAAAAAATTAAATAAATTTTAAAAATAAAAAAGAAATGAAGGTTAATAGGTGTCCCTAAAACACATGACAATTTAAAAAACCTGAATACTAGAAGAAATAATTCATTAGAATATTCTAGAACTTTATAATATTTTTAAAATTCACAGAATAAATTGAGAAACACTACCACTCACTTTCAGGGCTAAAAACAAACCAATTCTTCAAACTGCAAGACAGAGTAACTAAATTGAACAGTTTCAATACCAAGCTATATCTTTCTATACCTTTTAGGTATAGGAGAAAGACCTTCAAATATAAAGGAAAAGAAATTTGGATAACAAAAGACTGATTCAATGAGAAATTGGATAAGGGAATGGAAGACAAAGACACACAGAGAGAGATGGGGGCAAGGGGCAGGGAGGGGGGGGAAACTATTGCCATGATGAGAACCATAGGAGCAAAAATGGAACTCTCAGGATATTCTCTTAAGGAGATAGTAACGACTTGAGAAAGTTGCTGAAGACTTGTGGGTAAGTCTTGGAAGTTTACATCAATATTTTGCTAGTACATTCAGTGGAAAAGTTAAAAGCAACAAAAAGAATTGTGTCAAATGAAATTCGGGGAAAAACATATTGGAAATTCTAAATTTCCTCATTCAACAATTAAAAACAAAATTCAAAAGGCTGAAGTGACAGAAAGAATCAAAGCATTGTGAATGATAATATAAATAAGTCAACATCAATAAAAAAAAAACCTTTACCTCCAAAGGAGATACTCTCAAAAGAAAGAGACTGTGGAAAGTACTTGGTTTACTGCATGATCATGAGAAGCTCAACAAAATAAAATCCTGTTTGGATCAAAATAGAAAGAGTAAGATTGTGTACCATCAATGTGATGAATGACAGAATAGTCATGTCTAAGAAGATGGTTGCAGCTATAGCTTCTTCACAAAACTAGAATTTGGCGGGTCAGGATAAGATCCAAAATTATTGACACAAATGTTTTTCAGTAGTTCAAGAATTACTAGAAAAACATTTTTTTAGTATGTTTCTCTCACATACAAGCCATATTCCACCTTTTTTAATAGAACACATCAGGCATCTACCACTAAGGGAAGGGGGAAGAGAATAAACATTTATATAACACATACTCAGAGCCAGGCACTGTGCTAAATTCTTTACAGATATTATCTGATTTGACCCTCACAACAACCCTGCCAAGTAGGTGCTGTTATTATTCCAATTTTACAGTTGAGAAAACTGAGGTTCAGAGAGACTTACTTAGGGTCTCAGAGCTAGCAAATGTCTGAGGCAGGATTTTAATTCAGGGATCTATGATTCCAGGCCCAGTGCCTTCTATGTGACTCTCTAAGCCTTCTAAGTGACTCTCATACCAAAATATAGAATACTAGTGACCTCTCTAGATATAGATTAATTATATGCTTAATGTACTTACTAATGCATATTTTTTTTCATCAAAAATGTACTTACATAATAGCAGTACGATTAAGGGAGAAAAAATAAAATGATGTGCCCAAAATGTCACGCGTTGGTAAGCAAACCAATTCAAATGACTCAGAATATCTACATGTCTAGTTGTATCAAACACAAATAGAAATGGGGGCCACTAATCGCTACATAAAGGACCCTGGGGAAAGAATATTGACTTAATTTAAAATGTAGTATCTATATTTTATTTTTTTCCACTTTGTTAAATATTTCCTAATTCCATTTTAATCTCATTCAGGCTGCATGCTGATCAAAACTTCTGCTCTATACTACCTGTATTGATTATTGCAAATCCTTTAATATGATTTTGTTTTCATGGTTTATTCACATACTGCAAATACATAAAATAGATCCAAATATAATGAGAATGAAGGATGTCAAATGGAGATCTGTGGAAAACTGTTCTCTACTTCAAACTTACTATCAACACAGTAATGTTAAGAATAATTGATATACAACATGGGATTATCCAGAGAAACAGTTTAAACCCATTAAAATTCTTTCTAGCCTTACATCAGTTTTTATCTCTTCTAAATAGAATTCAGTATGTGCTCTGAGTTAAAGAAGGAATGGAATCCCCCCCAAAATATATATTTATTAATCACTTTAATGGACAATATCAAGCTCCATACCAGTAGTGAAAAACAAATGTCTGCAGAATGTTAGATATAAAAGAATAATAGCAGATAAATGTATCTTCCAGTTTCCATCTGAATCTCATCAAAAATATGAGAAGAAAGAAATAATAATAATTGACAATTTATAATGGTTTTAGATATGAAAAGTGCTTTTTTCATAGCAACCCTGTGGAGCAGGTAGTAAAAGTTTTATTATCCCCATTTTACAGATAAGGAAACAATTAAAAAGAAGTTAACTGCCTTGCCCCAGGTCACAAAACTAGTGTCAAAGTGGGAATCTGATCTCAGGCCTCAAGACTCCAATACTAGTACTCATTCAACTATGCCATAATCATGCCACTGCTTCACTCTGCAAATAGCCATCTACAGGCAGGCTAGTTTATAAATGAATATACTGCACCCTACAGAGATTAGGTGACTTGTGCAAGTTACATAGAAAGTTTATGGCACAGACAACTTTGGAAGTTGGATCCTCAAGTCGATAGTCCAAAAATCTCTTCACCATAACCTTAAACAAATTCAGATACTTCATGAACAACTGTGCATTCTTGCCAATGGCAACAATAAAAGAGGAAAACCACATCTCTTGAGAAGCCTAGAAACTTTTGAAATTAATCAAAAAGTATACATTCTACTTAGATTTCCCTGAGAATACAATTGGGTGAGGGAATCATCCATTTGTTCCAAATAAAGATCCCATATCTCAATTCATAATTTGCTAGAGTAAAATCACAAAAAATCTTCCCTCCATGATATCACACATCTGGGTAGATGTATACGTACAAATGTATGCCCAGATTGTGTATGCAAAGCAATGACACATATGTTTGTGAGCTTTATTTAATGATGAATTGCAACTGCCTTCCATAGCACAGCACTTTTCTTAAGACATTATTGCAGATGTTATTTTTAACATATGGCCTTTAAGAACAATTAGCCAGAATTACTGGTGTTATACAGTGTTTTTCGGTTATTTCCATTCGCAGTTGTTTTGCACATCACTGAAATCTTTTGACATTCTTCTTGCTTGGGATGAATTATTGTGTAAAACAAGGCTTGAACAGAAAAGTAATTTAGATGTTTCTACTTAAAGATGTTCTTAAAACACTCCTAGGGTTTAAAAAGAAAAATTAGTTTCACAGACTGTGCTCAATTTCCCTGTGGAGCTTTTATTGCAGGAGCCAAGCTCTATTCAATGCACCTAATCTAACAGCAGGAAAGCTTAATATAGGTGTACACTAAGCAGGAGCTAGCCACAGTCTGTGTAAAGGAATAAACATGATTTCAAATCCACATATCAGCAAAATGCAGTGAGGAACAGGAGAGAAGGGGGAAAAGATCTTATGAAGGTTAATGGGCACAGATTTCAATTAATTGCTTAAATGAAAATCAAATTCAATCAGTTCACAAGACAGTCAATAGGCAAAATTAATTTTTTTTAACTTTTGGTTTCATTCAAAATTTTGTAGCTGTCATGCATTTAAAGAATCCAAATGCACTATCCATTATGTAATATTTATTCTCCCAAATGATAATAGTTTTGCAAACTGCCAAGCTGCTTAATAAAATACCCACATTTAATTACTGTTAGACCTTCATAATGACAAAATGCACAGGGATGTTTCATGTAACAGTTCTGTAAATAAACACAGATAAAACTACATTTTCTTTAACTGAGAGGTTTGTACAAAGGTTCTATTTTGGAGGGTTTTTAAGTAGTTATTGCTTTTTTTCTCCCCTTTCTTCCTTCCTTCCTTCGTTCCTTCCTTCCTTCCTTCCTTCCTTCCTCCCTCCCTCCTTCCTTTCCTCCTCCTCCTCTTCTTCCTCCTTCTCCTCCTCCTTCTTCTCTCTCTCTTTCTCTCTCTGTCTCTGTCTTTCTGTCTCTGTCTCTCTGTCTCTCTCTCTCTCTCGCCCTGTCTCTCTCTCTCTCTCTCCCTGTGTCTTTCTCTCCCCCTCCTTTCCTCTCTCTCATATCTTTCTTTTTTGGAGGAAGCAGGAAGATTAGTTTCGATTTTCCATCTTCGATTTGTTTTCGATGCACGTTTTTCTACAATTTTAAAAAACACTATGTTTAGAAAAGCATTTAGGGTCAGACTTATTCTTCCCCAGAAGGTGAGTTCTAGAATTACATTTGTCAGTTGCTGGTTGTGACAGTTCATGTAGCCAAAGGCATTCAGTAAACTTTAATCACTGTCACAACCATAAAGGTTACACAAGCCACTCCAGCAGAAATCACTTGCAATTGTATGATATGTGTGTGTGTGTGTGTGTGTGCAGAAGCCTAGTATCTACCTACCTATCTGGTATTGCAGAAATTCAATCTTCTAGTAAAGAAACAAATGTGCCTTCACTTTGAAGAGGAATTAAAACAAATCTTAGAGTCCACATAAACTAAATTACTGGACAATTCAAACAACAAAAAATAGTTTGGCTAAGCTGCTTATATATTATTATAAAGATGAAATAAAAAGCTGAACTTTTCATTTTTCAATTGGTTGTTTTGTTGTTATGCAGATACAGGAAGAATGTTTTTTTAATAACAGATATCTAAAAACTCATGAAATTTGATTATTAATTTGTTGTTGAGGATTCATGGTTGGTTGATTTGTTTGAAGTAGGAAATGTTCAAGTAGAAATAACTAGCTCATTCTCAAATACTTGACACACACTTACATGGGAGTTGTCATCTTTCCATACTTGAAAATTATTTATTTGAACAGAATGTCTCTGGGAACAATTCTTATTTAAGTAAATCTAAAGAGTTTATGAAAATACCTGTGATTTTTTTTCCTGAGTGTTAAAGGTATTTGAAGCGATTAAAGGATGTTAAAGTCACTCACAACAGTTTTCTAAAATCTACAAAGATAAACCATTATGTAGATCATAAAAATACTGAAAAAAGATTTGAGTTCAAATGACTATTTTTGATATACCAGTTATAGTCATAAGGTGAATGGATATTCGTTTCAATAATAAATATGTCCTTTCTGATAAACGGAATGTTTCTTCCCACAGCTCTTGGTACTTTTTTTTTTGCCAGTCCTCTCCATTCCTCATATGTAATGCATAATTCCAATGAATACCATAGAGAATCTATGCAGAAACTTTTCTTTTGATTTAAAAAAGGCCTAATTTGTTCTCTTTCAATGTAACTTGTTTACTAACTTAAAAAGCAATAAATGACAAACAACAAAACTAATTTTTGAAAATTGCAAGGAAGATTAGTAAAAAATTACATTTAATTCTACATTGCTTTGGAAAGGCAGCACAGTATGGTAGATAAAGGGCTGACCTTGAATCACCCCCAGACAACTCTCTAAGACAGGGACCCTTGTTATTTTTGCTGAAATTAGTAGACTTTTTCTCAGAATAATGTTTTTTATACATAAAATAGACAGGAAGATTATAAGTAAACCCAATTATAATGAAAAACATTTATCATTAAAGGACTAATGGAATCTTGGTTAAGAACTCTTGCTAAAAATATGAGTTGTAGAAAAAAAATTCAGTCTGCATTGGCAGAGCAAGTTCCTTATACAGAGTAAAAGAAGGAAGGAAGGAAGGAAGGAAGGAAGGGGGGAGGGAGGGAGGAAGGAAGGAAAGGAGGGAAGGAAGGAAGGAAGGAAGGAAGGAAGGAAGGAAGGAAGGGAAAAAGAAAGAATTTAATAATTGCTTACTATGTATCAGGCCCTGTGTTCCTTTATAGGAAGGGTTGTGGCATGGTCAGATCCTTTTCTAAGCAATAGTAATTTGGCAGTGGTTTGGGGAACTATTTGAAAAGAAGAGGGAATGGAAAGAAATTGAATAATATGGAGGCCAACCAAATGCTAACTCCTCCCAAACTATCCCAGGAATACTTTTAAAAAGCACCAAATAAAGTAGAGGATTAAGAGACAGGAGGAATGAGTTAAGAGTATAACAAATGAGGCAATCCCCACCAAAAGGAAAAAAAAATACAACCACTCCCACCCCAGTAATGATTAAAAGTTGTGGTAAAGATCAGCACCCAATTGTATTCCTATTTCTGCAAACTTATCCACAAAATTTCCGCCTCTACCCCTTCCAAGTAATCCAGGATTTAGGGGATGTTAAGTCCTGGCCCTATTTAGGGTTTTGGTTCATGATGATGACAGAGGGCAGAGCCTAGAGACCATCTCAGTCCCTACTGAGCTCCCCCATCTAGGACTGCAAGAAACAAGGAAGACTAGGAACTATTCCATTTTCATCCCATGCAGGATTGGTGTGCTCTATCCCTGACCAAGATTATAAGAAAGAACAAGACAAAGATACTATTTTCTCCGGCAAACTTTCTAACTGTCCTCGTTAGACACTGAGACTTGAGTTCAATCTGTTTGGTTTCCATGCTCCACGAAGACCTTGGCATTGCCCTAAGGAACTAGAGGGGTGGTTAATTACAACAATTACTTTAACAATAAGAGATATGGAGTTAAGATAAGACATGGTCACTGTGCTCACAGAATTTACAGACTACCGAGAGGATGACAGAAATAAATAACAGTAACATAATTTTATATGATAAATGCTTTAGACACTTGAAAAAGAAAATTCTATATGAGCTCTAATGGTGAAGGTGGATACCAACTATGGGTTTAGTTTATGATATTGCTTTCTAACAAGACCACCTAAGGACAAGGTCTTATAGGACAAGTAGCTTTGATGACAGAGAGTAGAATACGATAGGTTGAGTCCAAAAGGGAACCACTAAAAAGGAGCAGACCCAAATGGTATATGGTGTCTCTGGGTATCCAACAAATGGCATGGCAATACTAGATTCCAGAGGAAGTCAGGCGAAATTTACAAAGATTCTTTTTTTTTTTTTTCCTTAAAGAGGAGTCGGGAATTTGATGATGTTTCAACCTACACCAAGTCCTAACTGAGAGCCTACGGCTCTCATACATACATTCTATCTATCAACTTTGGAGATGAGGGAAAGCATTTCCAATGAATTTGCTGCTACATTTGGGCTGTATTATGTAAATATATCTGCATTTAGATACACGAATGACAACATAATCTTTTTTAATGTTCGAAAGCATAGATCATGTGCAGACACACTATTTTTGTACACATAGATATAACTCACAATTGAAAAATAATCTGATTTAATATAAAAATTAGGTATGGCTTAAGTTAATTTAATGACAACATGAATTTTAAAATGAATATGATTTTGTTGTGTCGGTATGTGTGCATGTGTGTGTATAAACACATATATTTGATGTTTCCTTTTAACTACAGTCAACAGATATTTAGTCAGTCAACAGGCATCTACAGTGTATCAAGCACAAAACTTACTATCCCATGGAGATTACCAAAGATAACACATTCTATTTCAAAGGAGTCTTACAAAATATAAGATTTTTTTTGTTTTTTGTCTTAATATTTAAAAAACCAGTCAGCCAAACTTCTTAAATTTGTGATTTCTAATTCTGTATGCATAAGAATATTCTTTAAAGTTTTGGAGGGTGAAAATTCTCACTAGTTTCTGCAGTAGGAAAAGACAGACTCTTTGTTATCTTCCTTAGGTTTTCCTCTGAAAAAAGAAGAACCATCACTCTTAGTTTCCTGATGTGCAGCCATTCATGTGCTAATATATTCTCATTAGAAAATTAACTCTTTAAGGTTTGGAGCCAAGTTTTTTATCTATCTTCAAATCTTCTACACTACCTAGTACCAGGGCCTAGTACCAGCAATTCCTAAATGTTTATTGAATGAACAACTCAAAAGATTTCATTATTTAAAACAAAAAAAATATCCATCCACTGTAAAGCAATGTCCTCCATACATGTGATAGGTATGCTGTTGCTATAAAAAGTGTAGCAAGTTGTCTTGAGTAGGGTGTGATCATCTATTGTCAACCTCTCTTTTCTGTTCATTTTCTTACTATGGAAATTTTATTTTCTCTTTTTTTTCTGACAAAGTCAACTCTATAGTTACCCTTCAACATGTTCAAGGGTGTATATGGGGAGAAGGGGCGAGCAAATGACAAAAATATTTGCTTAAAAAAAATCACAAGATTGCAAAAAAAATATTTCAAATAATTTTTTTCCAAAAGTTTCCTTTTTTTTAAACTGCATTGTTGCTTGCTCGGTGAGATTCTGACTATTGCGTTGACAGACTACCATTGTCCAACAGTATCTATTTATAGGCTAAAGGACAAGGTCACGTCTTTGTTGTTCGCATTCTTCTAAGTTACAAGTACCTCCTGGTTCTGTTCTCTCATGAAACTGTCAGCATAACACATCTGCTATTAGATGAATATTAAAAGCATGTTATTGGACCTAATATGTATATCATGCTTTGCATGTCCAAACACCTCAAAAAACATCAGTCAATCATTATTATATATTTATTAGACATAGTATTGTGTATATTAAACTTTTAAGAGATATGGGGTTCTGTGGATAGACTCTAAAAGATATTTTGTTGGTATATTTATATCTAGGCTATTAATGTCTAATAAAATGATTTGTAGTGGTATATCACTGAGTGGATTGTAGAAGAATCCATGATTCCATTTTTTTCCCTGCATGGTAATAAAAGTTACAAGGACTTCAAAATTATTAATGACCAATAGAGCTTATGCCAGGTGCAAATGCCCCAGTACACTTGATTACTACTGTACATACAGTATAAAGCCCATGCCTTCCAGTACATCTAGCCTAAGACCTCAAATATTCTCTAAGGAGAGACATTAGATATATTACTTTTTTTTGTTTTTCCCATAAGTAGCTATAACTTCACTGGGTAGAAATGTAGGTATGACTAAATTGAAGCCAAACCTATATGAGTCCCCACGTTCACATTAAATACATGAGAAATATATGGCCCAGCAGGAGTCTATCTACTACATTATTTAAAGAATACTCCATAAATTTGCTGTTTCTCTGATGCAGGTCCTGGATTTCTAAGTAAAATATGAGTTCTAAATCAATTGGTTCTATGTTTCCTCTTCTTAAACATCCCCTCATCTCATCCATTCCTTTTTTAAAAAAAGGATTTTTTCCATATGTTCCCTGAATATAATCCTTACAATTTACCTTCATATAGTTAGAAGACTCAGATTGGGCCAAGAGCACAAGGTTTAAAAAATCTATATTGAAATAGTCTAGTAAATTATCATCTCTAAGGTACAATAAAGGCAGATGTCATTATTCTATAGGTAGGAAAAAAGTTTTGAGTGCTGATTATATGGCCTTGGTTCCAGAGACATGGCCTAGACTTAAGTGAATCATTCCTACCAGAAGACTCAATTATTCCACTCAGCAAGTATTCATTTAATGAATACTAGAGATCATCTAGATACAAAGTCAGAAATGAAATTGGCTTTGCTCTCAAGGAGTTTGAATTCTACAGTATTATGGGGATACAACATGTACTTGTGCATCCTTTTGTGTTCAAAGGAGACATACGTTTTGGATATTGAAGGCTGCTGCTTGATGGAAATACATTTAGAAAGAGATAATGTAACATTTCCATGAATGACAAGTCTCAAACTCCAGAAAGAGAGAGAAGGGGGGGGACGGACAGGGGAGAAGAAGGGAGGGGAGGGGAGGGGAGCAAAGGGAGAGAAAGAGAGAGAGAGAGAGAGAGAGACACAGAGAGAGAGAGAGAGCTGGAGAGATTGGAGAATGTGTGGAAGAGGGCAGAGCTTCTGGCATTTTGGTATCCCCCAGAGCATGACATTGCTGCCTCAACTTACCAACTATAGCAGAGAGAGCAGCTTGAAGTGGAAACAAGAGCCGTGACCAGGCAATTTGAATGTACTGACACCAGATGGTGATTTGTCTGTCCCTCCTCCCTCTCTTTCCTACCCAATAGAGCATATGTTACTATTTTTAAAAAAAATCTGTTTACATTTGTTTTCATTTAAGACCTAAAGCTAGAAAAAGGTAAAAGCGTGGTCAATCATAGCAATTTCTGGTTTTTATGTGTTTCATCTTTGAGAATGGGATACGAAAGAAAGAGCCAGAAAGTGGCACATTAAATAGACAGAATGAGAAGTCAGAAAAAAAAAAACTCTTTTTTTTGGAAGTAGAGATATTTCCCATTTTAGGGATTGTATAGTTTAGTGAAAGTGAATATTATTGATTGATATTTCATAATTTTCCTGAAACAGGGGAAAGATTTGATGAATCTGAACCAATGACCTTACTGGGCAAAATTTTAACTAAAACTAAACAATTTTAAGTGGTGGGAGGTGGATTAAACAGAAGTGGGAAGAGACCCCGATTCCAAGAAATAATGGGAAAGAGTTGGAAGGAAGAGGGCCTAACAATAACACATCTCAAAGTACATTGTAAGGTTGTTTGCTGCTGTTTTTCAATTGCTTCAGTCATGTCTGACTTTTCATATCCCCATTTCAGGTTCTCTTGCCAAAGATAATGGAGTGGTTTGCCATCTCATTTTACATGTGAGGAAACTGAGGCAAAAGGGGTTAAGTAAATTGCTCATGGTCACACAGCAAGCATCTGTGGCTGCATTTGAACTCAGGTTTTCCTGACTCCAAGCCCAGTGTTCTATTTAAGTAGTACAAGTAGTAATTATCAAAACTATCTGACACCAGCTTAAAAAAGAACATGTTGACCATGATATATAGTAAGTAAAAAGACTCAGAAGTAATCTGTCAGTCAATCAACAGCTATTTAATAAGTACTTACTATATGTCAAGAGCTATGCTAAGTGCTGGGATATAGGCATGATTTTGAGGGAAAAAACAAACAAGAACACCAAGTACTGGCATCAGGAGTCACTTACTTAAAATGGAAAGAATTAGCTGTTTAAAGGTGAACAAACAACATCTTTTAGCAAAATCATCCTCCCAAACACTTGGCTTGCAACCTTGTCATTCTCAAGTCCTCCTGATTCACATTTACGCCATATATCAAATCTGTTGACAAATCTTGTCATTTTTTACCTTTAAAACATCTCTCAAGCCACTCTTTAGATGCAATCTATGCCTGAACTATTGAAAATACCATGTAGCAGATCTCCCTGCCTTAAGGCTCTCCCTACTCCAGTCCATTGATTATTTAAGAAAACCTTCTTATCTCTCCTTCCTATGCTCTAGGATTCTGAATGCAGTTGGATATATTTTTCCTTTCTCCTTTACCTTTCTCTTTTCTCCTTTTCTCAGCTATTTATAATGCCTCATTAGATATCCATTTTGCTTTCTTGCTCTTCTTTACTTCGGAATTTTGTTGTTGTTGTTGCTGCCTCCTGTACAATATTGTGAACCTCTGGCCATATTTCTTTAAGCATCCAGCTACCAGACATAATCCCTTAAGTCTATTTGCCCTCATGATGTCATTGATCCTATTCAGGAATGGAGAATGACCCATATCCAACTGGCCAATTCAAGTTGAGCAATGCTGCTATTCTTCTCTTCCTGTTCCTCCTCTTCTTCCTCCTCCTTCTCCTCCTCCTCCTCCTCTTTCTTGTTCTCCTCCTCCTCCTTTTCATCCTCCTCCTCTTCTCCTCTTTCTCCTTCTCTTTCTCCTCCTTCTGCCCCTCTGTCCACATGAGGAGTCACACTTTTACATATGGATGCTTTGTCAAAAGGAATATAATTTTTGACCATTATACTTCATAAGGTATCTTGGGGCTTGGGGGCTATATTTTTCCTCTATTTATTTATTTTATCATTTTTTTTATAAAGCTGGGACAGGTAACTCTTTTGTCCCATGTAGTTTTCATTTGTTATTTAAATAGATATTGAAAGAATCTACTAGGAGTCGCTTGAAAAAGATGCCCAGAAGACAACTCCTAGGAATATTGTAGGCAAATTCCAGAGTTCCCGGATCAAGGAGAAAATATTACAAGTAGTCAAGAAGAAACAATTTAAGTATTGTGGAAACACAATTGGCATTACACAAGATCTAGCAGTTTCTACTTTAAGGGACTGAAGGGCTTTGGAATATGATATTCTGGAGGTCAAAGGACCTAAGATTAAAACCAAGAATCACCTACCCAGAAAAACTGAGAATAATGCTTCAGGGGAAAATATGGTCATTCAATGAAATATAGGATTTTCAAGCATTCTTGATGAAACAGCCAGAGATGAACAGAAAATTTGACTTTCAAATACAAGAAGCAAGAGAAGCATGACTTTCAAATACAAGAAGAGTAAACAGGAAAGACTTATTAGAGTTGAGCTGTTTACATTCCTACATGGAAAGATGATATTTGTAACTCATGAGACTTTCTCATTATTAAGATAGTTGAAGGAAATGTGTGTGTGTGTGTGTGTGTGTGTGTGTGTGTGTGTGTGTGTGTGTGTGTGTAGACAGAGGATACAGGGTGAGTGGAATATGAATGGATGATATATAGAAAATAAAATTAAGGGGATGAGAGAGGAATATATTGGGAGAAGGAGAAAGGGAGAGACATAATAGGGTAAATTATCTCACATAAAAGATGCAAGAGAAAGCTGTTACACTGCAGGGGAAGAGGAGGGAGGTAAAAGAAAATGAGTCAACCTTTCTCTCATTGGATTTGGCCTAAGGAAGAAATAACATATACATTCAATAGGGTATCTTAACTTACAGGAAAGTAGGTGGGAAAGGGAAAAGGGGGGGGGGATAGAAGGGAGGGCAGATGGGGGAGGAGATAGAAGCAAACACTTTTGAAAGGAGACCATGTTAAAGGAGAAAATAGAACAAACAGGATGTGGGATAGGATAGAGGGAAATATAGTTATTCTTTCACAATATGACGACTATGGAAATGTTTTGCCTAACTATACATGTATAACCTATATGGAATTGCTTGTCTTTTCAGTGGAGTTTGGTGAGGGGGGAAGAAGGGAGAGAATCTAGAACTCAGAGCTTTAAAAATAAATGTTAAAAAATTATTTTTTTAACAGGGAAATAAGATATACAGGCAATGGGATATAGAAATCCATCTTGCTCTACAAGAAAGTAAGGATGAGGGGATAAGGGAGGGAGGGAGGGTTAGAAGTGAGGGTAGACTGGGGCAAAGAGTAATCAGTATGCATACCACTTGGGAATTGGGGGTAGGGCAGAGATGGGGAGAAAATTTGGAATTCAAAATCTTGTGGAAATGAATGTGGAAAACTAAAAATAAGTAAATAAACTCTGGGAGGAAAAGAACAAAAAGAAAAGGAAAAATAGAATTATTATCGCCACTTCTCAAAAAAAATCATCATTTAGCTGCCTTTGTGGACATGAGTCTCTATGAATTTAGCTAGGCTGGTTCTACATCAGCAAGTATCATTGGGCTAGATGAAGTCATACTCTGATGTCTCATTATAGTATGGAGGTATGGAGGTACCTGTGACATGTCCCTGCCTTAAGTCCTTTCTGCCTGTCAACTGAATTTACGCAAAGAAGTGCTATGATGAAAATAATATTTGTTCTTTAAATCAGAAGATTTTTTTTAAAAATCAAATATGTGTTTGTATAAATTTTAGTATGAATTTAGAATCAACAAACATGAAAACTTTAATAAACAAAAGTCACATCATTGGTTAACACATTCCTTAAGTTCATACAATGTGCAAATCACTATATTAAGCAAAAACATAGTCACTTCTTTCAAGGAGTTCATATCATAATGAGGGAGAACTATAATGTAGACAGCTATATGCATCATTTTAGCCTACAGCCATTATGCCTGTCTTTTTTGCTAGCTCCGTACTATGACTAAGGACCTATCCATCTGCCCTTCTCAGGGAGAGGCTTTTTTGTCACTACTAGCATGGTGGAGTTGAAATGAACAACAAGCAATTTTAAAAACAGCCCAGAAAATAGTATCAGGGATCTAGTATAGTAGCTACTTTTATACCAGCAGAATTACAAATCCAATGAAGAGAAGAGACTAATACATTAAGAAATATTAGGGAGTCACAGAGACAAATATTCAAAGAAGGGCAGCATATACGTGACATGACCATGTGATAGTTTCAACAGAGGGCAACACTTAGCTGTGAGTGTGACCAGAAATAGTAACATGATGAAATCACCATATCAGTGAATAGACAGCACTGAAGAATGAGTTGTTCCTGCACATGTCTCCCAGTCACATATGTTTTCTGCAGGTGTTCTAGTCCCCGCACATGTCCACTCTTTCTACCCATAGTGTATGTATTAGTGTGAACATAAACCCTATATTTATCAGAGGGGAAACTTTTCCATTGCTATTTTCACTATATGATTTCATTAAGGATTTTTAATTTGAATGAATTATGTTCTCTTGATAATTGGTAAAAATAAATTAAACGCACTGGAGTGTGTAAAGTATAGTTTTGAGTAAATGAATTCCCATAGAATACCTTAAAACTTGGGTACCTTTTCTAGGGGACAGACATATGAGAAAAGAACACCCCACTAATTTAGCTAATAACCCCACCCACATGTACACACAAAACACCCACACACATATAGACTGTCTGAGTTGCCTTTATTTTCCTATACTTTTAGTCTATATAATAAACCAAAAAGCAAAACATATTTTAAAATGAATACAATCTTATAATTAAAGCTTTTATACATACATTTATATGTGTGTATCCATACATATGATCTACATATGTAAACATATACACACGTGTATGTGTATATGTCCATACATATATACACATGTGTATGTATATGGATATATGTGTGTGATATGTTTAGACTCATATAGCTTTTGATGCTTCCTAGAAATACAATAGTGCATTTGCTGCTAACTGAAGGCATGACACATTAAGTTTGCACTTATATGATGTTTTACTCTTTACTAAGCACTCTTCTTTCAACAATGTTCTGAGACAGGTAGTTTAAGTATTATTACCTACATTTGACAAATGATTAAAAATTAACTGTAGGGACATGGCAAAGAGTTGGTCAAAATGCACTATCTCTTCTACCAATATCAATTTGATTCATTATTATATCTCCTACACTGATTTCACACTAATTCTCAGCTCCTCTTCTATGAAGCAAGTCTCCTAAGTCATACAGACTAATAGACTTTTGGAAGACAGATCTGGATGAAGGCCATGCAGATGCAGTGAATAATACACCAGAAGAGGCCAGTGAATTGGGCTAGTTGAGTGATGAGCATCCAACAAGAGGAAGGAAATGGTGTCCCCTACCCATTGCACTTCTGTTAGTACCACCCAAATTGTCTTGTGCTGTTTCAGAATTTGAGACCAAGAAAACAACACTGGACTGTGTTTGAGAGAAAGATTTCGAGAGGGTGATGGGATCAGAAATCAGACTACCCATAATTGCATAGTGATGAATTGATGAGAAAAAGTTAAGAGAACTCTTTCTAAGAGTTTGGAAGAAAAAGATAAGGAGATATATAGTGTATTCATTTGACAACAACAGGAACAAGTGAAGGTGAAGGTATTTTAAGGTCAAATGTACTTTGGGTGTGTTTGGGGAAGTAGCTCCCAATAGATAAGGAGATATAGAAAATTAATGAAAGATTGAGAGAGAGATGGGCAGACAGACACAGAGAGAGGGACAGGCAGAGAGACAGACAGACAGAGAGACAGAGACAGAGGAAGAGAGAGAGAGAGAGAGAGATAAAGAGAGAGTCTTCCAAAAACGATATGAAGATAAGTTCAAAAGCACAAGTTGAAGGATTTACCTTGGCAAGAAACAAAGTCACCTCTGCAGAAACTAAAGCAATAAAAGAGAGGACAGATAAATATGTACAAAAGTTTTGAGAAGTTGAAAAAAATAAAGAGTAACAACAGGGGGAAACTTCCTTGAGGGTATAACCAAAAAGGTTTCTCTTACCTTGGTATTGGATTTAACCATGACAATAGTTCAGAAGCTTAAAGTTTACTGTGATTTATATTTTAAGTCTTTCCAGTTTTATCACTTTACAATGGAAAATGGAATGGTCACGATTTAGATCTTCCAAACAAAATATAACACACCTCATGGGTCAACAGGTTAAAAAAAAAGGGCATAAAAATAACTTTTAGATTTGTGAGCAGCAGAGACTATGTGTTCTCCATTGATTTAACCAGAGAATCATATTTTTTTTTCTAAATTCTTTGGGGGGAGCTTCATTGTGTGATGGATCACTAGGGAGCTTTAAACTTGAAACAAAACTACTGGGTTTTGCAACATAAAAAGTGTGGATAGACCAGAATGATCTCACAGCATCAATCAATGGAAATTTATAGTTTTATCCCACAGTGATACCAAAACCTGTTAAAAGCTTCTGGCTTCTATTCTCTGATAAAACATCAAAAGCTCTTTAACTCTGTCAATCTAAGACCAAATATTACACAATTCATCACACTTTATTCAATTTCTTTCAGTATTTAATCTACAGAAATGTAATGCCAAACTTGTAACTTAATGATAGTGTAATATTATGCTTTGTATTTTAAGTCTCACTAAAATTCTGAATATTATTAACCAACATAAAGTCACCTAAAGTTTTGTCCAAGTGTCACTGCACAGGGTTGAATACTTTAGTTAGATGCTTTTGCATATGTTGTTTGCAAGCAATGGAAATCTGTAGAGGTAATGGACTTGAATGCTGAGATGCAAGAAATCAATGTAAGCAATTCTGGTAAATGGTCTGCAAGTACAAATGCTTCACATGGTAAAGAGAAGCCAAATACATAATTTTCATCCTTTATGACATGAATTTTCAAAAAATCAAATCTCTACCACTTCATCATCACTACTATTTTTTCTCTAGGAAGGAGGCCATTTAAGTAGTTGACAATTCTTTACATTATGCACAAGGAAGATATCTGGTACACCAGATAATAAAAGGACACAGGAGGTAACAGACCAAAATTAGCACTGTGTGTTGGCAGAGAAGGCTCCCCACTAACAGTGTGATTTGCCCTTTTATAGAACAGTTTAGACAAAGTACTTCTTTTTTGCCATCTAATTGATCATAAATGCCTGATTCCAAAATCAGAAATTAAATATTATGACTTAAAGCTCTCCTCCCATTGGAATGCAAATACTTCTTGGAAGCTTTGTTAATGATGAACACTCCAGTGTGAAAGAATTTAGTAGATTCTTTTCTAGGGTAGGGAGGAGGGAGAAGCAAAAGGTGGAATGGGGAGGGGGGGTATCTTTGGGGGACCAGAGTTCCAGACAAAATAAAAGAATCAAGAATTGGACAAACATAGGGGAAGAGCAGAAGACTAACTTCACCCAGTAAAGACTAACCTGACAAGTAATAAAGGACATATCCACCTTTACTTAGAGTTGTTTCTACCTTGGCTATGGCTTATGTAGGATTTATGAATAATGGCAAGATTTCTATAGTTTTTACACAAAACTTACCTGGGGTTTGACGTTTATTTAATAAAATGTGAAACAGCAGGGAAGCTGTGGAAGCCAAAGAAGTAGTCTATTTTAACAACTCAGTGTTAGGAAATTTGTCCTCATGTCTAATTTAAATTTGTCCCTGCCAGGCAAGTCCTATAAGCTCATTCCCTCTTGTACTAGAAGTTGGCCCATTTTCTCTTTTCTGTTTGTCAGGACTTCATATTTTCTAAGTACTTTTCAACCACTTTTACTAGTTATTCCTCACAATTAAGGCTCTGAGGTATAATTTAATGATTTTTACCACTGCTTTATAGGTTAAAATATTGAAACACTAAGACATTGAGTGACACAGCCAAGGTCACACAGCAAATTAGAGGCACAGCAGGAAATTGGGATTCATAACACCGATATTTCAAGCCTGCTGCTTAGCCAACTAAGCCAAGAACACCATGAATATTTTAGGGTGGAAACTGAATTCTATATAAATGGAATCTATTATTAGAATCACGATTTCATTTCCTAATCACTGATCTAAGCAAATCATCACGTAATGCCTCTCCATCCTGCCTCTGGTCAGCTCTGGGAGACTAACTAATCAGCTATTTTGTGAGCCCAGGTTTTTGCATCTATTACCATTGGGCCATAAAATGACACAGTAGGTAACAGATGATATGTCCATAAAGAGGGATCTGTCCATTTCATGGCCCTGTCTATCATTTTTAAGAAATATTTGTCTGTGACCCCTTTCATAAATACCTAGAGCCTTCTTTGTCAGAGACAGTGTTTATGTCTGTATTCCCCTACCTGCATCACACACTTCTCAGTCTCTCTCATCACAGAACAATTTTGAAAAGTTTGTAGAATGTGAAACAAGGTAGAAAATCTGGAAAATAGGGCTGAAAATAGGGTTTTGAAGACTGAGAGGCACATAGGTTTTCCTTATAGACTAGTATTGATAAACCGCAAATTCAGGGGATTAGCCAATAGTTTGCCTGGTTCTTTAGACAGAAATGGAAATAGAGCTAATTTGCTAGTAGCTAGTCAACTACTATACACAATGGAAAACCAAAGTGAATTGTCACAGATTTCACAGCAGAAAGTATCTTTATAAATTCATTCCTTATTATCTGTAGTTATGGCAAATACAGAGTATTGCACTATTTTGTATTCATATTTGGATATTTTAGTTGCGTTTTTGAATGAGTGCAAGGAACAGTTTTGTTTGAACCATAGAGTGCAGAAGGAGGAGTAATGAATGATAAGACTGGAAAGAGAGCCTGAGTCTAGCTTGCAAAGGACTTTAGATGTTGAACAGAGGAGTTGATATTTGATCCTAAAAGTAATAGGAGTTATGGTCAGACCTGAACTTTAGGAAGATCATGTTGTCAGATGTAAAGGGGAAGAATTAAAGAGAGGAGAGAGAAGGCAGAGGGACCAATTAGAAGGCATTTGCAGTATTTCAGACGAGAAGTGTTCAATGTCTGAACTAAAGTGGCAGCTGTATGGTGTAGGGGAGGAGATATGCGCTGGGGATATTTTGGAGATTTGACAACTGTTTGGATATTTGGGGTGAGTACAAGAGAAGAATTGAGAATGAAACCAAGGCTGCAAATCTGGATGAGTTGGATGATGATGTGGTCCCTTACACAAGGAGGGCTGGGCCATATACATGAAAGAAAGCCCAACTTGGACTGAGGAAGATGTGAGTTCACAAATCTTGCTTCAGACTACTGTGTGAATTTAGTCAACTCATTTAACTTACCTCAGCCTCAATTTCATTATCTGTAAAAGGGCAAGATATAGCAGCTATCGCACAGGATTGTTGCAAACATCAAATGAGATATATAAGTAAAGTGCTTTGCAAACCTTGAAGTGCTATATACTAGCTAATATTTTTTTTTAAAAATCAGTGATGTAGGTTACTTTCTATCAATGCCTGTTCATCTGTGCCCAAACCAAAAAGATAGATCCTAAATCAGGGCTGTTAAATCACTGGCCATAGCACTCAACTGTGATGCCCATTTTGTCCATTTCTGTTCATTCTAATGAATTGAGAATCTAACAATTAATTTGTTATTTCACTCTTAAACCTTCCTTGATCAAACTTTCAAATATGAAAAACAAGTATAATAAGACTTTAGTTCTGGCTTTTTCTGTAAGAAAAAGACAGTTCTATGATATACAAAGTAGTCAGTGAATTTAGCTATGAAATAATAAGCATTTTTTAAGCGTGTATTATGCGCTTGGCACTGAAAAAAAAAAAAGAAAGACAGAAGAGAAAGAATTCCTGACATCATGCCTCCTGACTTGTAGAATAAATACTGTGGAATAAAATATTCACCAATAAATAATTTCAAGATGTGAAAAATTGAACACAAAGTGATAGAAGTAAGGTACAAGTATTAGCAACTAGGGGAAAATGAGGAAAGATTTCTTAAAGGAGGGAGCACTTGATCTGAGAGACTTCAAGTTAACTAGAAGTTCTAAGAGGCAGATGTGGAGGGAAAGAATTATGGCACCCTGTGTAAAGGCATAGAGGATTCAATGTCATGTATATGGAAAAATAAGTTGCTCAGTTTGACTGAAATTTAGACTATGAAAAAGGGGTCATTGTGAGAGAAAGCTGGAAAGATAGAGTGATGATAGATTGTGAAGGATCTTGAATGTCACTATTTCCATAAACTGTGCCCTCCAGGAGCTGACACCCTTACTATTGAAGTAGTGATTGTCAGGTATACCTTGAAACAACAAGAAATAATAATTTCTTCTTCAATCATACATATTATATGTAGATATTACTATATACAAATATATACTCAACACATGTATATATGTAAATGCATATGTGAATGCATAAGTGTGTATACATACATGTTATATACTTATTCACAGGATTTTAAAAAGTGATTAAATCTTGTCTATCTCACCCTTTTTACAACAAATAAGTGTTGCTCTGAAATTCTTCTTTGCATTTTACTCAATTTATTTAAATTATTACTTCCTTCATTTAAAAATTTATAGCCAAACTTTCTCTTTATACCTTTCACAGATTTTGAGAACTCCACCTGGTGCTGTGATTCCTCTGAGAAGACCATAAATTACTGCTTAAATAAAAGACACAGCTATTTTTGAGACTCTCAAAGAAGGTATTAATGGACTTGATGAGAAATGAATATTCTTCTACAACTGAGGTGTTAAGCCATTTAAAGTAAATGGAGAAATGAGTTTTTCATTGTGAAAGCTTGTGAATTATAAATTATTTATCAGTTCCTTAGGGATTCTTTGGTGCTCACCTCTGCAGCTGGAAAGGCTATGTCAACTACATTTGTGATCCCACTTGGAATAGTATTTCCTTCTCTTCTCCATGTGGAATTCCCATTTTGCTTCCCATTTCTTTTAATTTTCCGTCATTTAATTGAATAGCTCCTTTTGGAGCATTAGGAAAGTGACCATCCTTCCATAATGCATAGCTTTGCTTTTATGTTTCAACAAACAGGTGTATATGTACATTTAACTAGATTATTAGTTGACCTGTAATCTAAAAAGAAATATCTTTTCCTGACTCCTTAGAGTCAGTAAAAAGTCAGGTGGCAGTAAGTTAATCAGTCTTTGACCCCACACACACACACACACACACACACACACACATCTCTTCTCTTCGCTCTGTGCAACTTATAAATTGCTATATTTATGTTTGTTTCCCGTATCTATGATTTGCCTCCCACATCTCTCTTTACTAAAAAAATAAATAAATCCTCATAACCAATAGGCATAGATACACAAAACAGATTAAGCTATGGGCCATTTCTGAGAATGCATGTCTGGTTCTCTCCTGTGCTGTCTCTTTAGCAAGATGTGGCTGATATGCTTCAGCTTTGCTTTTTTGAAGCCAAAATTGGTTGCCACTTTAGCTAAATTCTGAGGTCTTTGAGGTTGTTTTCCCTTGGATTACTTCTTTTTCATGTAAATTGCTTTCTTTGTTTTTCTTACTTCACTCTGTATCAGGTCATATAAATCTTTCCATATTTCTTTGTCATATTTTCTTTTCCCATGGAGTGATAAAATTCCATTGCATTCAAATACCACAATTTGGTCAATTATTCCCTAATTAATGGACAATATTTCATTTATTCTCATACAAATAACTCCTTTCACTCTATTCCTGAAGTCTTTTAGGTACATATCTAACAGTAAGTTTTTTTTTTCCCTTAGTCAAAGAGGTACTGTTTACTGGCTATGTACTTATAATTCCAATTTGCCTTCCAAAATGATTAAACCAATTCACAGCTCCACTAGTAGTGCACTTCTATGACTGTTCTCTACAATCACTCCAATAATGACTATTTTCCACTTTTTGTCATCTTTGACAATCTGCTGTGTATGAGTCATGGGCAACTGGGTGGCACAGTGGATAGAGGGCTAGGACTGGAGTCATAAAGATCTGAGCTCAAATCTGGCCTCAGACTCTTACTAGTTATATGATCCTAGGCAAGTCACTTAATTTTATTTGTTTCAGTTGTCTTATCTATAAAATGAACCAGAGAAGGAAATGACAAACTTCTCCAGTAATTTTTTCCAAGTAAATTCTAAATTGTATCACAAAGAATCGGACACATCTGAATCAACTCATCAACTACAATGACATAAGTCAGTCACACAACTTGCATATACTAGGGCTTATTATATGCCAGGCTAGGAGCTAAGAGCTGAATGAGGTAGAATCTCAGATTTGTTTTGATTTTCATTTCATATATTAACTTACTCCTTTTTTTTAATAAGTTGTTGATGGATTTCTTCCCTTGCTTACTGCCTGTTTGTAACCTTTGACCCTCATTTTGCAGCTGAGCAGAATGAAGTCCAAAAGGGTCAAGTGATTTTGCCCAAGGTCACTAAGGAAGTAAATGGCATAGTTTGGATTCCAATTCTAAGTTCAATGCTTTAGTACCAAGCTGCACAAAAGAATCCACATATTTAATTTGCTAATCATTCATCATAAAGCATATGAATATGCTACTTCATATGCTACCCACCCATTTTTATGCTCTCAGGATAAATATATCAAACATTAACTAACCCCAATAATTTCAGATATTGCTATAAGCTAAAACTGCATCACAAGAATAGACCCTTCAACTGTAATTTCATAAATTCAATAAGTCTCCTGGTTTTATCACTTGCCTTTTGTATTCCTTTCCTTACCACCAGCTGCTACATAACAATTCAGTTATCAAACTTCATCATTCACAAGATACACTTGATTTCCAATAATTCTTAGTCTGTTTGTGTTCTTCCTACCCTGCCCCCATCCACTTTAACACATACCAGTTAAAATCTGAAATCAACCTAGTTCTTGTGAGTATGTGGGCTATGAAGTATTATAAAAAAGTATTAACAAAATACACTTTGGAAATGGAAATAGAATTAGAGGTGGCATTTCTTTTCACATGGACATTTTCAGTCTACACACAGAAACAATAAAACAAACTCATAAAAAGAGAAGAAGAATGGGAGAAGAGATACAAAATGAAAGATGAAGAGGTAGGGGGTAAGTTACAAAAGAAGGAAGATTGTGGAAAAGCATTTGTTGACAAGTGCAAAAGACTTCAGAAAGTCAAACACCAATTAACAGATCAAATGGGTAAGAAGGAAGTATTAAAATAAAACACTGATAAACTAAACATAGTGAAGGGAGATAAAAATAAAGAAGTGATAGCATTGAGGAAACATTGGGAAATTCCTTAGAATTTTAAGGAATGTGTTTAAAAAGGCGAGAAAATAAATGTATGAAAAACTGTATTATGTGTCTGCACATTCTTTTCATGCAGAAATTTCCCAGTAAATTCTTATGTCCTCTAAATATTAGCTATTCCTTTTTCCATGCATCTTTTTTTTTTCAATTTTGGTGTTCACTTTCCCTGTGTTTTCAGAGGTTGTTTTTTTTTTCAATGAAAGCATTTGCAATGGAGCTACACATGCAAACTAGAATGGAAGCAGAGGCCTGAGGCAAATGAATGAATATTTAAGCCCCCTACATTACCATAACTCTGAAATTACTTTATAATTAAAATCAAGTGAAAAAATTTCCCTTCTTCCATATAGTAGGAAATAGAGAGGGAAGCAAGCAAGCAAGCACTTATTAACCCTCTATGTGCCAGATACTGTGCATGAAGGGAAATCAAGTCCTTTTGAATAATTCAAATTCCTTTTATTCTACTTTTTATCCACATATTCCTTTGAAGTCGTCAGAAATGATCAGGTTGACCATCACCAGAATGGTGACAAACAATTGAAAATTCTTCCTCACTTATAGTAACTCACAAAGAGTCTCAACAGACAGGCTAAACCAGATCGAGGGCAACTGACAAGCCTCAAAACAGTTGATGAGTTAGGGGGATGTCTACGCCAAGCATGTGAAGACTCCACCAGAGCAGATTGGGCAGAGAGAACAATTTGTTCCAAAAGCCATGAAGGTGGCTGAAATAAGTTCCGTGGAGGACTTAGAGCTTGCATACACATAGAAGATGCCAATGTTATCCACTGTACCCTCAGTCATCACCAGGCATCTTGACTTTTGTCCTATCACTGGACTTTGATGACTTTGGAAGAGTGAAGCTGATGACTTTGCACATCTCTGCCTCACAAGTCCAATTTACAAGTGAGTCAAGACATCACCTCATGATGTCATGAGTCCTGTTTTAAAATTAACAACAGCAACAACAACAAAAACTCATAAGATGCATTGTCGGTAGCAAGCTGAGCTGGTAGGAGTACCCACAAAATGAGTCCCGAGAGTCTTGATGTATTGGAGTATAAGATGCTCAAGTCTAGTGGAAAACACACTGGATGTCGAGTAACATCTGGGATGAAATTTGGTTTTGTTTTTGTTTTTTTCTCTCCTTCATTCCTATTGTGTAACAATTAGCTCTAAAATGAGGCGGTAAAACTGGATAATATCTAAGGTAAAGCTCCAAATCCTCTAATCCTACAATCAAATAATTCTCTGATTTTATCTTTACCTTCTGCCTCAATTATATGTAGCCCTAGTTTCAAATTCTGTCTATGCAAATACCTAAAATATCCATTATCCAAATTAGCTGAAATTGCAGAACAATTATTTTGGAGTCATTTGAATGTCACTCAGTGAAAAACACAAATATCCACTTCTCTTTAGGTAAAACAGAGTAAAATTTCCTACAAAGATACTTAGTAGCAACTTGATTCACATAATCATAAGAATCAGCTTATTATTCTAAAAATTATATTTTGATTTTTATATAGGACTTTTGTAGGGAAATGAAAAAGAGAATCATTAAAGAAAAGAACTCAAAAGAGGGTTTTAAATTTAATTCCAATCTAGTTGAAAGATAATGTCTGAGGAGGTAAATAAAAATAAGTTTACCAAATACTTCTTCTTTATTTTCATAAGTACCTAATAATATCAGAATCTACAAATAGCAAAAGAGAAAGGCAGTACTGTCTCTTTTTTGGTCTGGATTTATGATTTCATCCAGGTAGAGACCTCCTAGGATGAAAACTCCCTCCATCCATAGATATCAGCAATTTAACTGTAACTTATAATGTTAGACTTTTCTGGGATATTGAAATATTAAGTGATTTTCCCATGGTTACATAAATCATATCAGTACAAGCTGAACTTGAACCCACTTCTTTAGCACTACAGTTATTTGCTTTCTTGCAAGTTTCTTAGTTACTTATATATCACCCTTTATTTCAATAATTTCAATAATTTTACCAGTAAAACTTAAAGTATGCATATGTGTGTACATATATTTGTTTTTTGAACATTTTAAACAAAAATTAATATTAGCAGATTGAGATCAATATTGAGGGCTAATATATTTATATCAAACTTTTCAGTCCAGAACAGAGAAAATAAATTCAATGATTTTGGAGAAAAATTTACTTTTGACTTCTTCAGAGAGAACATTTGTGGACATCTAGAGACAGAGGTTATACTAATTAACAGAAAACATTCTCTTTGGGTTGCATTAGTTAAAAAGGTTATCAGATTAATTCATAAAATCTAACATATTTTGTTTTATGGAAACTGCTCAGGATTTTTAAATAACTCTACCTTCTCCATTGTTGTTCACATTTTTAGTAATTCAATACATAGATAGAACAGAAGAAATACAAGGTAGAAATTCACCAGCGAAAATAAACTCTATTTCCTAAAATTCCTTTGTACTAATTTGACAAGAAACAAAAGCACATTGCTATGGAAATAATTCCCCCTCCCCCCCAAATGATCTCCTACACATCTTGGCACCTAGTGTATAAGCACACTTTTGAGTATGGAAAATGAAAGTATTTATTTGAGAAAGGTTTCATGTCAGCTCACAAAATAGGAAAAAGGAAGAGAAAAGGGGGAAAAAGGAAAGTTATAGCAAAGAAATGATTCAGATCAAAGGATATAGAAGTTGTGCAAATAAAGAAAACAGTGCACACAACAGCTCAGCATCCCCCATGGATCACTGAAAAACCTCTATGTAAATAGAGCCAATGTTCAAGCTCAGTTGAAAATAATAGAGTCAAAGAAAATATGAACAATTCAGGAGCTGTAGAGCATAAAAAAACACCTAGCCCTTTTCTCCCCACAAATGCCCATAATCTTTCCATTAATTTACAAGAAAAAATCCAGACATGAAAAAGAACAAAGGTGAGGACAAAAGACAGTTGTTCTTATACTTGATTAAAAACTGAAAAATCAGGCTATGATAGGAAGATAGCCCTGCTGAGAATGGGTGTAGCAGGAAGGATTGGGAGATGGGGGTACTTCTAAGGGAAAACAACGACAAAGCTCCCGGTTTTCTCTGAATGCACAACTTTCTCTCACCTCAGGATTTTTAATAAAATAAAGTAACAAAAGTCAATGGTCTGCCAGGTGTTTGCCATAGGGAGTTTGCTTCACGGAAATTGAAGAAGGAACTTAATTTTGAATTTATGGGAAAGGTTTCTCTCCATTTTTCCCCTTGTTTGTCCCTTGTTGATTTTTCAGCCTTGCTGACCGATGCCAAAAGTGCCACACTGGGACTATAGCACTGCTATTCATCTCTGCATTAGAACAAGATGTGTTTAACTTTCCCTTTATGTTTTCTTCTCCTCACCAGGGTACAGCCAAAAGGAGTAATAAAATGATCCAGAAACTGACTGATAATTGCTTTGACAATTGTTGATCAGTTCAAAAGAAAATGAATCAAACACCAAGTTCTTGGTCATAACCAGGCACTATAGACCTCTATGAAGTCAGACATTTTATCTTTCATGACTTGAAAACATTTAGGGCATGTGCTCAAGTGTGTTTACCACTTAATAGGCATTTTGAAGATAAAATGAACCAAAACAAAGTACCTAGGTGGTCTCAAGGATGATATAACAATATAGCAGGTGAGGAATCTGTATTCCAAAGTTAGTCCTTTGACAAGGAGACAGTAGGAAGTGAAGCAAAAATAAAAGACATAGTCAACTTCACCTAGAAATCAAGGTGTTATCATTTTTTTAAAGCATGAATTAAATGTCCGCCTGTACAGGACCTGCTGAAAGGAAGTGAAACAGACAAGACTCCACTTTTCCTAAAATTTGTCACTTTAAACTAAACCAGTCAGGTAGTACATGAATGTTTAGTTTATTTAACTTGAAATTATTTGGAACTGAATTTCTATTTCCTGATTCCAGTCAAAATTAGGAAGAAAAAGGAAAATATACAGGACCACAAGGTAAATTTGGGAATTCATTTAAACCAGAAGATATTTAAGAATTTCCAGAGTTTGTGGTCTCTCAAGATAGCCAATTCTTCTTCTCTGGGAGAGGAGATAAGAAATAGGAAGAAAGGTATGTGTAATTATTCAAATTAGGTTAAAAAACTCCTTCATGGTTGGTGAGTTGTTACAGATCTTTCCTATGGTCTGAGCTAAAAGAACCATCATAACCATCAGAATAAATAAATAGTCAGAGTGAACAATAACTGGTTAGCCTTTAGTGGGAGATCTTTTGTACAATTATCAGTGGCTAACCACTGGACACTCTTTTCAATTATGGTGAATGAAGTAGAATACCAGTAAGGGAAATCTTATAATCAAAATGTAGGCAAGCACAGAGGAATATGGAAGATATATATATTTTTAAAATTTTGCCCTAGCAACCTTTCAACTAATACAACATAAGGACAGATCCTCATCTGAGTCGATTCTTTGGTTGTCTCCATCATGATCAATGGATTTTTTTCCTCCACTGACTGCATTTTGTTATGAAGCTTAAGATAACTGTGACCTCCAAAACTATTTTAGAGCCCTAAATATCTGCCATCCTCTCCCCATCGACCACTGACAAAGTGAGATTGCATCTGATGGGAAGTTAGCTCCATTGGCCTGGAAAAGTGAAGTAGTGGGTCAGATCTCCCCAGGCAGAGTCAAGTAGTGGATTGAAGTAATTATTGAAGTAATTCCGGCAAGAGAATGGCGCTTTTGCCTAAATCTCTGTGAATTACCTTGCCAACCTACTTCAGATGAAAATTAAGAAGCTAGTCCCCACCCCCCAATTAGCAATATAATTATATAAATATAATTATAATAGTAAACATCTATTTTCTTTGATTTGCCCAAGAAGATCTTGCTTTGGAATGGAGGGTCACATTTTCTATTTTTAAAAGTTTCAGTTGCCAGCACCTTGTATCTATTGAGGTCTACCTATTTCAGACCCATGCCTGCATCTTCAAGAAAATAAACAATTACACAACCTTTAAAATAATTACATATTACAGAAGAATATTTCATATACTGCATATGCTGCGTATCTTCCATTTCTCAGCATCTGTCAAAAAGCATTTATGAGCATTTATTAGGCACCTAGTATATGCCAGAAAAAAGAGAAACAAAGAGGGGCAGAGACAGTGAGAGACAAAGACAGAGAAATGGGATTTGCCCTAATTTTGGGTTTTATTAACTATTTCTAATATTCGCCACAGTTTGTACTGTACTGAAAAGGAGAAAGACAATTAAAACTACAATCATTTGAATACCATAGTTATAACGCAGGAGTATTTTCTTTTCAAGTAGCTCTATGCCTGACTTTCAGGAAAAAAAAAAAGAGAGTCTGATCCCACAGGAAAAGGATTAGTATTTGGATACTGTTAGCATTTGCCAATGGAATAATATGGTCAAATGGATATAGTCATGAAGCCTTTAGGTTATTTTTAACTCCTGCCAAATATTGTCTTAGTTTTGTGTTACATGATTTCTCCTTCATATTTCTCTTTCCAGAAAAATGTAATCACCACTTTCATTCTCTCTTCTTAGAACTATAGCCTGCACCAGAGTAGCTCTATTTTTCTCATATTACCTTTTTATTCACCCAATGGTGCCAAAAGACTGTAAAATGTCATGTATATTTTAATTAAAGTAGTAATTTGGAATTTTTCTAAATACATGTAATTTCCCTCAGCATTTTCTTAATTGCACAGCAATGGATTTTTACATAAATATTATTCCCATTTATATATTATGTCCCAATTGTGAACCCTCCTAGGTAGTTATTTTGAAATCTACTTGATCAAATATGTTTCTTTTCATGTTTTTTGATATCAGACTTCCTCCAAGTGGCAACAACATGAGGAAAAACTGTAAAGATACTCTTGACTATGTAAGGTTAAAAAAAATACACAACCTATTACCTGACTTATACAAAGATCTTGGGGGTCCCTCACCCTCTCATCCTTCAAGATCCTCCAAATAATTGTATTACAAAAAAGTTTGCATTAAGTTGAATGCCTCTTGGATTATAAATGTTTTCCTCACACAGTAAATTGAATATGGAAAAAAGAACATCTGACAACTTAACCCATCCTTTTGCAGTCTCTTGGAAAAGCATTTCAGATCAACTAAACTTTTACCACCACATCCAAAGACTACTTTCATATTCTTGTATTTGACTATATCACTTAAATTTTTTTTGTTTTATTTTTATTTTGTTTTAAAGACTAAAAAAGAAAGAGAAAATAAAAGTTTGACAAAACTTACAAATGTTGCCAAGAAGAGATAGAGATACATTTTCTCAACTCTTCTCTGGGGCCCTTTTACTCTGATTCCTATAGAAGAAGCCTGAGTTATTAGCAACACTGAATCTGGAGTCAGTAAAAATCTGAGTACAAATACAACCTCAGACACTAGCTGTGTGACCCTGGAAAAGTCAACTAACCTTTGCATGCTACAATTTTCATAACTGCAACATGAAGATAATAAGAGCATTCAGGATGGTTGTGAGGAGGTATTTATATATGTGTGTGCATGTGTATTTTATATATGTATATAGAAACATGTGCATGTGTATATATATGCATGCACATATGCGAACATGTATGCATACACATATATGTGTGTGCAAGTGTGCCTCATGCGTGCGTCATGTGTGTATGTGTCTCTCATACAGAGAGAGAGAGAGAAAGAGAGAGAGAGAACCTGGCACATAGTAGGAACTCTGAAAATGCTATTATTATTATTATTATTAATTATTATTATTACCTTTCCTTAAAAATAGTATTTGACCTTTCCTTATTTTTTTTGTCATTGACACAGTTTAAAAGATTCATAGGACTGTGCACTAAAGGGAACTATGAATAGTAGTTACCTTTTGTGAGATCTGTGAGTTAATCAGTGTAGGGGATATAAAATTAATGTGTCAATGAACTAATTGAGCTGTTGCTTTTCCCAATAAAACATACAAAAACACCATTATTTGTAATATGGGATGGTTCTTGGGGAGACAGACTCATGGGATACTATAGGGATATGAGAAACAGAAAGGTAAATATTGTTTAAAAAGTATAAATTATAAAAATAAAAAATTATTTAAAGAATAATTCCCCCACTATCCCTTGGTATTAAAAGCACATGATCTATTTCCCTTCTATTTTTATGATAATAATCTTTACTACTTAGGTTATGTGTCTATTTTGAGTTTATCATGCAATATGACATAAAATATTGATTGGTCCAAATACATTTTCTGCCAGAACTGTTCTAATTTTTTTCCATAAGTTCTTATGAAATTGGGAACTTTTTCTAAATGTTCTATGCTTTTTTATTATTTTATTAATATAAGGTTATTAAATTCATTTATTTCTGATTCTTCCTTGTCTAGTCTGTTCTATTTATTTATTTTTCCATCTTTTTAATGAAAGTAAAATCATTTTTATAACATTGTTTTGTAAGAGGGATTGAAATCTAAAAGAGATATTATCATTTTATTCTCTTTTCATTATTTTCCCTTGAAATTCTAGCCCATTCGTCCTTTAAATAAATTCTATTATTTATCTAATGCTATAAATATGTACATTAATGATGATGATATTATCATTGTAATTATTTTGGCAGGACTGAATGCTCCACTAGTTATTTAAGGCCTCTGATTATTTCAGGAGCATTTAGCAATTGTATCTGTATAGTTGTGTTCAGATAGTCTTAGTTCTGGAAATATTGAGCAATTGGCAGTCCACAACTTTAGCAAAGCTTCTAATTTTCTCTCTCTCTGGGGTTTTCTAAGCAAACTATTATATATCAAGAGACATGGGTGATTTTATCCCCTATATCTCTATCTTTGTGTCTTTAACTTATTTTATTTATTGCTACTTCTAAAACTTCTAAAACCAAACAAAACAGCAAGGAAAGGAAGGATCTTTGCTTTACTTCTATATTGACTGGTAAAGATCTTAGCATTTCCAAATTGCATATAATTCTGACTTTAGATTTTAATTGGATACTTTTGAAATATATATATATATATATATATATATATATATATATATTTAACACTCTATCTATACTTTATGGGCCTTTAAAAATAAGTGTTACAAGTTAACAAATGATAATTTTTTTCTTGATCTACTGAGATAATCACAGAGATTTGTGTGTTTTTTGTTTTAAAAGAATCATAGATTTAGAATTGAGAAAGGGAAAGAGAAGGAAATGAACTTTTATAGTATCTACCATATGCCAGGCACTGTGCTGTGTTTTCCAAATATCATGTCATTTGATACTCAAAACAACACTGCAATGCAGATGCTCTTATTAGCCCTTATTTTAC